>NNCF01132066.1:757057-813238 GCA_002313205.1 Laupala kohalensis
TTAAAATGCAAATGAATACGAAAGAATCAAGAAAATCGAATTGTAAAATGATGTAACAATTCTATGAAATTATGACGACGAAAACTTGGGTGCAACAATGAGGCAGAGTTTAAATCAGGAAATAAACAAACCGACAAATGACAGAAATAATTTAGGATGAGAACTGCAGATAAATTAATTCGACAATAACTAACACAATATTTTGTTAAATTGTAATGAATAACTACAAAAAGATCACGAAACAAATGGTAAAATATTGGAATAATTGTATTTACGACGACGAAACTTGAGCAGTGCAACAATAGAGTACGTTATTTTTAATTTAATAATGATGTAATAGTATATGCACCAGACAATCTAAATACAGCAAAATAATTAATTTTAATGCACCAAGAAGTTAAATTTATGATTCCGTTTGTACTTACGTAAACCTTATCACACTGGAGTGATATGGAGTGACATACAATCTCAAGTGGGATTTCAGTTACTAGAGAAATACGGAGTGTACACAATATCATATTTTGAGTCAATGTATTAAAAAGTCTTACACAAGAATCAAATAAAACACAAAATATCCCACTTGGAAATAAGACCATTTTGCATCGTCTTTTTTATCCTTAAATCCATGACAGTCTTCCTGGTTGCCACGCTGTGCCACAACTCGTACATATAATCGCACCCAGACAGCGCCACTGTGCGCTCACTATGGGCACAAGTTGTGGAAACAGTGAACACATATCAGACTCGCTAATCGCACAAGTTGTGGAAATAGTAAAGGCATTTAGTGGACTCGCTATTTCCACAACTTGTGCAAATATCATCAGCTTTTATATAATTATATGAAATCTTCTGCGCAATACCCGAGTCGTATCCATATGGCATACATGCCTCATTTCTCCATTGTTTATGATATTGCAAAGTTTCTCCTTCGAATTTATTTCAATCATATCTGTCAAATTACCCCCCAAAAATATATTATTACATTCTTTGGTGTTCACCGAGGATTAGAACACAGAAATCTCCTAACCTCGGCACAAGATGATGATGTGGGTCTCACGTTCCGGCCACTTTGTCCTCCGGGATAAACTCGATATATACAGAGGCGTAACTAGCACTGTACACCCGGACGTTGCCCGGGAGCCCCCAGTGTCATGAGCCTCCTACCTCTGAAAGTGACAAGGAGCTTTCTTCATGAGTTTCAACCGTTTGTAAAGAATAATTTAGCATTCAAACAAAATTATTTTGATTCTAAAAAAAAATATTTTACGTAATACATTCATAATTAATCAACGAAATTATGATTATTTCAATTTTTTAATGAATCATCTTACACTATCGGCCAGTTTCAAGGATGTGTGTACAGTTGTCATGCTACTTTAACTATTCCAGGTACAGTTGCGACTATAGATCAGTCATTTTGCAAACTGAAGCTTGTAAAAAATTACTTAAGTCCACGAATCGACGCATATTAAGTGGTTTATCCATCAAGTATGATTTAAGAAGTAGGTTAGATCAGCTAGTGTTTTCCAAAACGGAATTACGGTGCATGAAAATGTAAATGTATCATTGCCGCATGAAAAATATCTGTCATGTAAACATTATTAAATAAAATTAGAAAAAAAAATTAGAAAAAAAAGATAGAAAATTGATGTCGATGAAACCGGGGAGAAAAATCGGCCATATATATTTACGCTGTCTAAAAGGTTAGAGATAGATGATAACTATGAGTGGCAATATTGTTCGCCTCGAAGAGTTCAACAAAAACGTCGCAGCAGCATATGTCTATCTACTAAAATAAACCTAAAATATAGAAAAAACGTTATAAAAAATAGATGTGTAAAATACTTCAACTTAATTTGAGAAGGAAAATTCAATCTTCATCAAATTTAGTGGGGTCTTTATTTTGAGCATATAACGAACATAAAAAACATTTTTAATAGTAAAATTTGGACAAATTGTTTAGTTTTTACAAGAGCTTTAAGGTATGGCATCTCCGAACAGACGGCATGCCTACGTGCGCGTGGCTATTGCTGTTTTGAGATCGCTTGATTCAATTTCAGTTTAAGTAAACACCCGTCGGATGGTAACTGTATGCAATTAAATTATNNNATCTAGATGTGTATAAGAGACAGTATATATATAGTAAGAATTGTTTAATAATTAATAAATATAGCAATATTATAAGAAGTTAAAAATGTCCGTTGGCAAGCGGAGAAGTACCGAGAACGTTTCCAAAGCACTGTAGGAGGGGAGACGAGGATTTTAACCACAACTAAAAGACGCATAGTTGGTGTGTCTTTGTCTGGGAAAAGAGTCATAAAAATGGAGGAGAAAGGAAAGACTCTCGGCCACTTGGAGTTTATTTTTGGCCAAGAAGTGGGATTCAAAAGAATTATTAACGCAAGGGATGGCGTCGTTAGATTAAAAGTGGGAAGTAATGGAAAATTACAAAATATATTTTGAAAGAGAAAAGGTCGATGTTAGTAATAGATGCAAACAACTGCAGGAGAATACATGGCGTGGGAGCAATGGAATGAAAGAGCTCTGTACAAACGTAAAGGGACCGGAAGGGGGAGCGACCAGAGAGCAAGGTGTGAGGCGGCCCGACCCGTAGCTAGGAACCACTGTCAATAAGATAATAAACGCCACGAGGCTGCGACCGTTTGGCGTGCATCTTAGGAGTGGTTGGCAAAAGATGCGTGGGAGACAAGGGCGGCGGTTTCAAGGGTCGAAAGCGTGCAAATTTAGGTTCTATTATTCTAAAAAGCGTTTAAGTGAGAAGACGGTTGGAAGAGACGCGACCTTTGAGGTAACGAAAACTTAAAAAAAAAACGTTCTGAGAGGCAAGGAATTTGCACTCGTCATCTAAATTCACCCAATTACATGATCTCCGCGTGGGGCGGAAATTTAACAGTATTGGCAAAACATAGTCATATGACTTTCAAAATTATAATCACGTGAGTGAGCTTCAGAGGGGCAGAGTGTGAAAGTAGGTAAGAAAAGAGGACGCGGAAACAGTCCAGTATCTCATTAGCTCTTTTTATCTCATTATCTCTGATTTTTCTATCACATCAGACTTATTCAGACATCGCTTTTAATTTGTCTTTCGAGAAACATCAATAATCTGTTTCTCGAGACAG
Source organism: Laupala kohalensis (assembly GCA_002313205.1). Classification (NCBI taxonomy): domain Eukaryota; kingdom Metazoa; phylum Arthropoda; class Insecta; order Orthoptera; family Trigonidiidae; genus Laupala; species Laupala kohalensis. Next base: position 760,198 of record NNCF01132066.1, read on the forward strand.
CAGTCAGTCGTTCGAAGTTCATGCTATGCTTATTTTAGCCGTTTCCTTTCACTCAACTAGTCGTTCGGACCATCATGTTCTATTAGAGTTCATGAAGTTTAACTTCGGGATTCACCCAAGATCTATTCGGATTTCAACAGTTTTGTTTCGCAACAAATGGCGGTAGTAAAGCCTTTTATCGCTTTGCGTGAAGTTGAACGAACTTCTTCGAAAAATTAATGCAACGAGGGTGGTGAACGCTGCGATTCCGAGGACGAGGGAATCGCGGTTGGTGCTGGTACTTCCTGGAACTGCGGGGCTGGTCTACTGAATGGAGGGCTGACCGAGACGAGGAAGGACGAAACGGGGAAGCTGAAGCTGTTTTCAAGGGCGTGTACCTCCACACTCACTATTTAAACTGATCTGTTCATCAATGCTAAGGTAACCTGAAAACACTGGTTGCATCCAGTCTTAGATTTATTAGCAGCGGCAAGAAGACCGTTTGCTACGCACTAAAATGATAATGTCCCACGCTTAACATTAGGTTGTTTTTCGAGTATCTTTCAGACGCGTTTCATGTCGAGTTACTTTGAAGCGCATCTTTCTGAGTCGCATTCGATGCGTCCCGAATTTTATCTTAACACGTCACTTGACGACTGAGATTAGGAATTTTCATTACGAATTTGTTTGTGATTCAAAGATTCGTTTTCTGAGATAGATTCTGAGAGTCAGCCGAGAACGTGTCTCGATTTTCAATCGTAAAGTTTCGGATAAATTAGTTTTGATCACTAAATTAATTGCAGTCCGAGTTATGCAGTACTTGCGCAGGTTCGAGTTTAAAGATGTTTGTTTCGAGAAAAAGTTGGATACTCGCTACTTACGTTGTTGTAGCGAGTAGCGATCGCTGATATTAGGGAATCGTGTTATAATACGATGAATAAACTCTCGTTTGTGGAGGAACAAGACGCTGCTTTGCCAGGTAGATTCCTTTAAGTGTGTAAACGTCCGCCAAGAAACGATTTTAAGAAATTCTACCCCTAAGAGGGTGGAATGGGGTTTAAATGTTTTATTATTTGAGTAGTTTTGTGTATTTATCCCACCATAACTCTTGATTGTCACGAGCAATTTCAACCAAACTTTATATACATATGACTGACTATCTTACAAGAAGCATTGTGAGGGTAAGACATCCCTGGCGCCCTTGGGAGCGATTGGAAAGAGGGTGACGTGTAAAAATAATGGAATAATCCTATAACATATTTGAAACCATAGTTATCGGTGCCGTTGAGATGGATAAGGACGACACCAATGCTTCGTGAGTTTAAAATTAGTCCAATTAGGAGATATTAAACTCCTAGCATCCTTGGGGTAGGGGTGGGAACTGGTGGCATTAAAATGTTCAAAAATGTCCGATGTTTGTGTTGAATACATCCGTTTTCCGGTCGCAGAAGAGAAAAGAGACACTCTGAATGTCGCTTAAGTCTACGATCACCCCCAATGAAGAAATATACTCAGTTTGTTTAAGGGATAAAATGTAAAAATAATCGATAATGACTTATATTGGTGTTGAGATCATAGTTTTTGGGGCCGCTGAAATTATTAATGAATTTACGATGCTGCTGAAATCGACGATGGCCCTATAAACTCCAGCATCTCTGGGAAGGGTATGACATATAACAGGTGTGACATCTCAGGGAAGGATATGACGAGTTCTGAATTTTCGGTGTCGCTGTGATGAGTGGTATCACCCCCATCAAAAAGAATAAAAATGGAGACATATTACAGAATTCACGCGAGCAACGCTGCAGGTACTCTGCTAGTATATTTATAAATTTAGCTACGTTAAAACATCAAAAGTACAGGGACTAAAGGGCCCCGAGCTACATTTTGCCCGGGTGCCCCGACTTCGATAGTTAAGCCACGGGGTATATAGCTGGGTCGACCAGAGAGTCAGGAGGTGAAGATATGAAGTGAAATTTTCACTAACGGATACTTCTCAATAGCGGACATTTCTCTTTACAGTAAGTTCCGAAAAGAGGACACTTATAGTGGACAAATTTTAAGGTCCATGTGAGTCCGCTATAGAGAAGTTTCTCTGTATTAGTAAAATTCCAAAGACGAAATGAGATGTGAATCAGAAACTTTCGAGTGAGCATATAACTTTTCTCTTTTGAATTCTGAAAGTTTGAATGCTCTGACCGGAATTGCCCCAGAAGGTAATGCCGTAACGTAAATGGGAGTAAACGTTTACAAAATATGCGCAACGGAAATACGTGAACTACGTTAACCAATATTCGGAATGCGTAACACAATTTGCTTAATTGGGAATTAAGATTGTCAACGTGACAATTCCATTTGAGGTTGTCTTGAATATGGAGACCTAAGAGTTTTGTATTCGTAACAGTTTTTAATTATGTTCCGTTTAAAGAAAAGGAGACCTTGGGTAAAGATTTTGTATTACTATTGTGAAATGACATAGACTCTGTTTTGTCAGTGTTTACAATGAGACGATTTGCATGGAACCATTTCGAAAGGTGAGACAAAACTTTTTGAGCGTTGGCATGATTACATAGTAAATTAATGTCATCAAAAATAACCATTTTGCAATCTGATGTAGATGATGATATGTCGTTCACATACAATAAAAAAGAGTATAGGACTGAGAATTGAACCTTGGGGTACTCCGCAAGTAAGTGGCTTTGTTTCTGAAAGACAACGCTGAAGTATTTTATTTTTGGTACAGTATATTTCGACCTGTTGATATCCATCTTTTAAATAAGAAGTTAGCCATTGATGTGGAAGTCCACGAATGCCTAAAGAACGCAATTTGGATAGGAGAATTCCGTGATCGATGACATCGAATGCTTTGGATAAGTCAAGAAAAACTACCTGAGGATTTTCTCAACAGTCAAGAGATGTGGTCGTAACATCGTTTAAGAAAGAAAATATGGCGCTTGTAGAGGAAAAGGATTTCCGAAAACCGTATTAATCGTCAGAGAATTCTTCACTTATACTATTTCCAAAAATAAGGTTACATTACTAAGTTTTTTTAGGAACGGGTTCAGAACATTCTACATTCTAATTACATGTACCATTTCTCTAACATTGTTTAAAAATTCAATTTGAAATGAAATTATTTTAAATTAATAGACTGCCTTACGATCTATGTAACAACTGGAATCTTCAAAAAGGTCCACAAGAGAATTTTTAATTTATTATTCTCTTTCTATAATTATTTCACGAAGTACTGTATCTCGAATTATAATCAGATCAACACGTATTAATTATTAGGGTGCAGAAGGCTACAAAATAGAACTGTCATGTTTTGTTTTGGAGTGGAAGATTCAAACAATCGAGCATCTACTCTAGTGAAGCTTCTAAACAGGAAATTCACTGTTCGATTTATTTCCGAGAATCTTAAAATTAAGTCTTACGACAAATTTGACAATCTAATGAAAACACAATATCCGATCCATGGTCTCTTCTTCGTCGCCATGATTCACACTATCACTGATAATACCATGTGTTCTCAGATGTACACACAACTGATGGCAACATTTCATCAGAAGTGTTTACAAGTCCGCATGCTCATGCTCCATATTTTTCCTGTCTTTTCAGATTCCTTTCCATCCCCACCTGATTTGTACACATGTAACAACAATCCACCTGATTGGTGGAACTAGTGTTGTCTTGCGTTCCATTGGTTGTGTTATTGGTCAATTGATCGTGTTCATGTGACCTTTAGTAAGTTTTTCCGTATGACGAGCAGAATTGTACTTCCAAACGCTTTTGTCTCGTATGAATTCCGAGAATTGTTCGCATTTGTAGTGTGATATGGTGTAACCTTTCCTCTATTACTGACTTGAAGGTTTTGTGAAGGATTTTGTCCGAAAGTTTTGTGGAAGTCATGCTGTTAACAACTTAACACCAGCGCGGGAAATAGTAAGAGCTTGGCATTTCGTGTGTGACAGCTTGGAATCAGAGTGAAGAAATCAGTTTTTCCTGTTCAACATGTCCATCGTACTTTTTAATGGATAATTTTTTACTGTTTTGACTTGTCTAGGAGTGTCTTCAATTTCAGTGCACATGTTGACGCGGTAGTTATTCTCGTGTCTTGTTTACCACCAAGTGTTAAGCAATCGCGTATCATAATTAGTTCCATATTTTACTTTGTCCCTTCTGATAAGATTAATAATTTGGTTTAGAGGCGAGAGCATATTTGCTATACATCAGTGAAATATACTAATGTGAAGACAATGCTGTGTGTGAGAAACATATTTTCTTGTTGTCAAACATTGTGAATGTGAAGGTTATATATAAATAATCTCAAGGACACTTGGTCCATCAAACCAATGTAACTCTTTGTTATGGTCTTTGATGTATGTTTTCCTTCTTGTGAAGCAATAGTACATTAATTAGTGAATCTCCAGATTCTCTTTCATTACTTCAACTGCTCCAATGAAACTTTGAACAATGACTGATCCAAATTATCCTGATGATCCATTTATGGATCCTGGATTTATTATTAAACAAGAACAAGTGTCAATGGACACCAGTACCTCCATGACAGCTAGCGTACCAATACCATCGAGAAAAATTTTGGATATGTCTGAATTACGAGATTTTGGTTTTGATTTTGACAACCCATCTCCATCTGCTTCACAAAGCGGTTCTGCTTCTCAATCTAGTTTATACCATGTAATGACTGTGCCTACCTTGTGGGGCTCTAAAATTGAAGTTGACAGTGGATCATGTAAAACTGAATCTTTTAAAATGGATGATGATGACATCTTTCAGGTTGATAAAGCAGACTTGATTCAAGGCCCTACTCTGGCGGAGTTAAATGCAAATGAAGACATATTGTTGGATGATTTAAATTTTGATGATCTATTATTACCTGAAGAACAAACATATATGAATGTTCCTTGCATTTCTCCCCCAACAAAAACTTTAGAGCCTCCTATTGTACAAATTACAAATACAAATAGTAATGTGATCAACAACAATCAGTTTTCTAATAGTGTTTCTGCATCTTCATTTCCACCTGCAGGATTTGGATTTTACAAAGATCCTTTTTTATCTTCCAGTGTACCTTCCAGTCCTATGGATATATTTTCAAAAACTGTAAATTGTGTTACCCCAGGCATTGAAGCTTTGTCGCCAGCCAGCCAACATAGTTCAAGTTCCTCATTGCTCCTTCAATCTGCTTCTTCTGTTACCCCCCCACCCTTGGAAATTAGTGCACATAACATGAAACACAGCACTTTACATGAGTTACTTCTCAAGAAAGAAACTTCTAGTTCATCTCTAGTGTCTAAGTCTCTGGAACGTTCCATTTCAAGCCATATGAGTCCTATAGAATCTGCTGTGGGTAGTCCTGTCAACATTGTACCTGGTGGAAGCCGGCTGTCAAGAGTTGGTAGCAACTCACAATGTTTTTCCTCCCGTTTATCATCATCTGCTCCTACACACCTTGGTTTGGAACAGATTTGGCAGCGCAGAGAGCCTCGTCAACACCTTCTTTCCACTGGATCGTTAGCAGAAGCTGGTTCCACCTCCTCAATATCAACAGGTTGGTAATAAGACTTTGCTTATTTTATACTTGTTTCTTCTATTTCTTTTGAGTGAATTTCCCTTGATTAATTCCTATTGGTAATTATCTTCATAGGAATAGTCTGATATCTAAAAAAACATTTCCTGTTGTAAAATCTTGAATATTTATTGTGTATGTCCATTATCAGTCTAGATGAGTCCATTCTGAATATTAGGAAACTGAGTAATGTTTTTCTTCCAAATTTTTATTCATGCTTATAAATTAAAGGAAGTTAGGCAGTAAGAAAAGAAATTTTAATACAAAATTACAAAAAATGACCCGACAACAAGAAAGTTTTAAAAAACGTAGAAATGGTGTCCACTTTTATAATAGTATGACATACTTCAAAGTATGGCATTATAGAACAGTATCCATTAAATCTATTAATTGACATCTTGTTTTTGTTTATCTTTATTTTTATATTTCTCTGAGGCAAGATCTCTTTTGGCGGAGTATTGATCGTCTTCAGGACATGCCTACAAATTTCATGTAATATAATCCCTGTACCAAAATGGGAAAATGCATAATAGAAAAAAGAAGACAGATTTCAACATTACAAATAATACACAATTTATAAATTATAGTTACACAACATATCTTATAAAGTTGAGAAAATAAATAGTAGATGGAAATGTAAAATAATCATTTAAATTATATTTATTTGTAAACAGATGCGTCTGACAATGCCATAGTATGGTGTTTGCATTGATGGAGAAATTTGCAACCCGAAGGTGTTAAGAAAACTGGATTAGTATACGAAACTAAACTTGGTTGTTGTTTTTTGCCATAATATAGTTTCATAACATGTTCTTACTAATTATAAAGGATAGAAGATCGATTTGGAAAAATTAAATATAGAACCTCATCAAAGTTTAGTTTTTAACATGTACATAACATTTTTATTACAAAACTGTTGCAAAAGTGGAGCTAGTAATGTGATTGCAGTGGATGAGGCATACGATAAATAAGTTAAGTAGAATATTGTACAACATTTCTAAGGTGTGAAGACTGATTGCAGCACATGTTTAGTTAGAAAAATGGTATTGCGTACATTCTCTTGTTAATATTTGAGCCTAATAAAACATGGTTATGATACGTTAAGGCACCCATTATTTTGGGCTGTAAAAATATTGATTGAGGCAAATTATCAAATTTATGTGATGATAATGTTCTTACTTATACAAAATTTGTACTTGAAAGTATAATAAAATTAAGTATACTAAATAATTTTCTTACTCTCTTAAAACAAGATAAGTGTTCCAATTGTTGTTTGGCCCGTCCTGGCCCGGGTTTTTCTCCATTTTTTCTTCGGGTAGAGGCGGATTTCTTATACAGGTTCTCTAGGCTTTCTCTAGGGGCGTGCTTTAATAATCTATAGTTCGATAATAACTTGTACATGTAAATTTTTTGCGTTAAATTACAAACATATTGACATTCTATTAGTATTATAACTCGCAGATAACTTTTCATCTTATCTAGGAACTTTTGCTGAAATTTTTGAATTCGCCTCTGTCTTAGGGCCCTTGATCGGAATTGATGGGATGGTCCCTTGCTTGATTCCGGAGAGTAAATTAGTTTATTGTCCTCCACATGGTCATACGCAGTTTGTACTGTTTTTTGACAATAAATTTATTATTATTTGAAGTAGTGTTAAATTTAGTCTTGTTTCCATTTTTAACCTCCTGGATTTTTTTTTTTGTAATTTCCGTCTTTTGTTTTTTCACCTTGGGTGATATACTTTTCAACAAAAGGCTTATTTGGGTAGTGGACTGCATATTCTTCATGGGACAAAGTTTTTTTTAAAAATAGGCCATTGCACTGTAAATAGTTTAGAAATATATATTAGAAATGACTAGAAATGTTTTTCTTTTGATGAAAGAATTTTTACAATCCTAGATCGCAGTTGTTGGGACTCTCATGTCTTTCTTATGTTGATTTTTTGTATTTTGCATTATATTTTATGTATCAAAAGCACAAGGTCAGACGATTAAATTTGTCTATTAGTTACTTTTTTCCAACGTTTTCCCATTATCCAATTTGTTTGTTAAATTTTTTTACGTTTTCTGTGTAATGTGTCAATGACCTGTAATATCCTTGTACAATGTTGATTTCACAGCTACATATAACTATTCTGTGTCGTCAGGTGGTGTGTTAAGTCCAGAATCACACGAGTTCTCCCATGATGAGGGGTTTGATTCTGAAGATGATAGTGACCACTACGAAGATTATTCATCAGATGGAGGTTTGTTCATAAATTCATGTTTTAGAAAACATTGTTATGAGCATTGACATGAGTACATATGCTTTTAAATTGTTGAAATATTGTAATATTTAAAACAAATTTGTAAGTAGATAATTTTTTTATTTCCCACGTTTCATCTGCTAATTTCAGTTAAAATGTGTGCCGAAATGAAAAACAATATATACAAGGTTATATTAAATATTACAATATGAATATGATATGGTCTATATTAAATTGTTTGAAATTTTAAAATTTCTTTTTGTGTGCGTTTTTAGTGCGTCTATCACTGAATATGATCAATATCTTCAAACTCATTGAATGGCAAGGTGTATTTATAGAACACATTGTAAATGTCATTTTCTGCCAGATATTTAGATTGTTTTATTTCAGCATATAGTGGGAAAGATGAAACTAGAAGTGTAAATTAAGTAATGAAGTGTAATATTGTAACACAGGCAGTCAAAAATTGAGTCTTTTTAATTAATCATTTGTATGAGATTTGGAACATTCTATGGTGTACAAGAAAGATCGGAGATGAGAGATACTTCTTCTTACAACAACCACCACTTAAACTTTCTTAAAAGACTGAAAAAAAGAGTATTTGTTATAAATGTTACATTATCATCAATTTCTCATGGAATGTGGAACTAGAATGACAGTGATAAATATATTACAGTGAATATTGTTGTGTTAAATTCAATTAAATAATTTCACCTTAAATTGTTGTGTTAAATTCAATTAATATTAATTCAGTCTTTATGATTATGAAGGGATTTAATTTTTCTGATAAAGCAAATGTTTTATATGAAATTAAATTTAAAGTTCATTTTCGTATAGTTTGTTTTTAATGACAGGTTTGCCCACTTTATAGTGCCATGTTAGGTGTATTATATCACTCTTTAAGGACCTAAAAATCTAACACTAAAACTTCATTTAACTTCTTGGGGAAAATATTTCAAAAGTCTCTTGCCTCTATCATCAGTAACAGTTGACTGACAATAGAATTCCTATGTTTCTTCAACTTTATAGAGATTGATTCCATTGTGGCTATGGTCATTTAGGTTCTTGTACTTTTACGTGGAGAGTGACAGAAACAGTAGATGGTGAAATGTTGCAAAAAAAACTGAGATAAAGGTCTGGTAATCTGAGAAAGCTATGTTCTGTTGAGAAGTATGTTCAGTTTGGTTTGGTTGTCTAAATTCTGAATGTAGGGCATTAGAATGTTTTGTGTGACATGTATGGACATCTGTGAACCATATATTGCAGTGTGGAATTACTTAAAATAATTAATACAAACATAACTTAATTTACTTTTTTTATAGAAATTTTAAAAATAGATGAAATTGTATAATTTTGCCTTAATCTACGATATAAAATATTTTCATTGTGAATTATTTGTAACAAGTAAAAGAGAAGTTTGTGTAACAACTCTTCATTCAACTTGCATGGCGAGTGGTTCACAAATATTTGCATTGGAGAACTGGGAAAAAGCAGTTTTTCCACTTTTTTTATAGTGTCTGTGATGATCATAAACAAATTAACCATAGTGTAAAATGCGAGGTCAGCATAAATGTCCTGATTTTACAATTTTTTTGCCACTAAGTTGTGGAGTCATTAGGAATTGACTGGACAATCAGGATTCATATATCTGTGATGTAAGAGATTTTTACTTGTCCTCAATGTCCCGATTGATCCTCAGGCCTTCTCAGCTTTTTATGATGGGATCGAAGAAGCTGGAGCATTAAGCTGCCCATATCTTCCCTTTGTCAAAGGCAGGTAATGGTGGAGTTCTATTCTTTGCAAACCCCTGAGTAACGCTTCATGCCAATTGGGTAAACATGTTAAAGGCTTGTAATGGGAAAATGGGAGTGTGTAAAATGTTCAAGGTATCGAGATTACATGTATTCATACTTATTCTAATATGATACATGAACGTAAAACATGCTTGTAAAATGTATTACTGTAGAATAAAAATTATTATGTGTTTAAATTAATAAAATAATGTAGAAAATAATTGTTTGTTTTGTTTTCATTTTGTCTTCAGAATCTGATAGTGATAATGAATCTGGACCACGATCTGCATCGAAGAAAGAGAGGTATTTTTGGCAGTATAATGTGCAAGCCAAGGGGCCGAAGGGGCAGCGCTTGGTATTGAAAACAACATTAGAGGACCCACATGTTTTAAATGAAGTAACTGATCCTGTTTTTAGCCCCGAGTGTTCTGTTAGAGGAATTAAGCACAGGTATGTATTTTTATATTGTTATATAATTTAATGTTTTTAATCTTGGGTTTTAATTTAAGTCTTCGTAGCCTAAATTCATGAACAGCGGAGGTATTACAGATCGCTTCTGCTGGAAATCTTGCTGTGTACAATTTTTTTCTGAGGAAAAATAAATTTTTGAGGATGCTCAGATACTCACCATGACTTTGTCTCATGCAAGTAGGTAACTCACTAGTGGTGTTAGAAAAGAGAAATTACTAAAAAAATATTTTGACTACTTGTGTGTTCTATAAAGCTGAAAGAAAGGGATCTAAAATATCAAATATAATGTTCATTATGTGTTTTGAATAATTGCGAGAAAAAAGAAATAGTAAAATAAAATACTTTATTATTTTTAAAGTGAAATTTTAAAAAATAAGTGAATTATAAAAGAAAATATGTCTAAAGTTTTAAAACTATTTAACAGTGGTAAAGCGAGGAAAGGAGATGGCAATGACTTGACTCCTAATCCGAGGAAACTGTGTAACATTGGAAGGGAATTAGACAAACTTGGCCAAGTCATTAATGACATGACACCTGTCAGTGAATTGCCTTTCAATGTCAGGCCAAAAACTCGAAAAGAAAAGAACAAATTAGCATCAAGGTAAGTTAAACAGTATTGCTTAATATTTTATCTTTTATGTATCTCATTGAGGGTGTAACATCATATTCTGTGATTATTAGACAATACTACTCTCAATTTAGATAAAATATACACACACACATAATTTTTCATGTGGGAATCAGAACAGTTAATTCACACACATCGTTAAGGAGGAAAGGTATTCAGAGATTTTAAAGTTATTTAATTTCTCATTAATTTTATTTTTCAATTACTTTCAGTACAATGTTTGAAAAAAATCTCAACAATGCTCTTGCCTCAGTTAAACACACACTGTTGGTTTTGGATATTACATGCTCTTTTTGAAAGCTACTGCAAACGTTTCGACTAGCAAGTCAAATTGTACTCAACCTTGGCATGGTTGTGTACATTAATTTTGTAGGGATCCTGGACCTGGTTTTTCACTGGTTATCCTTCAAGTAGAGGCAGATTGTTTATTCAGGCTCTCTAGGCTCTTACCTAGTCTATGCAGTCTATTGTAATAATTAATCTCAATTTTAGAGTTATTATAATATTACATACTTGTGAACAATCTTTTTTGTATTCTATTAAATTCAAATTTGTTGGTATTCTGTTGATATTATAATACGTAGCTAATTTTGTAATTATTAATATTCCATTCAATGTGCAAATATATTATACATACAATCAGATAGTGGGTGACGTAAAATTTGTAATGATAATCTTTTCAAACTACCTCTGCCTTAGGACCCTTGATCGGAATTAATGGGATGATCCCTTGCTTGCTTCCAGAGAGTAAATTAGTTTATTGGCCTCCACTGTTTGTAACTGCTTTTCTTTTGACAGTAAATTTATTTAATTTTATTTTCCAATCGCAGTATTTACACAACCATTGTAATGACATTCCATTGTAAGTAAGGATTATGGTGATCGTTTATTTATGCGCTCAATCCCAATGTTCTGAAGCAGCAAGACCAAGATGTTAGTTACCCCTGGGAAATTGTTTATGAACTTACAACTATTCAAATTTATTTGAATTTTTAATCAAATATAAACTAAATAGTGCATAGTTTGAATTGAAGATTGCTGTTCTTTTGAAGTTAAGAAAATAATCTTTATTATTGAATTGATTTATTGAATTCCCTAGTATTTCATAGTAAATACAAGTCACTGTACAGATACTTCCTTTTTGAGTATTGGTCAGTATGGGAGTAAAAAGGGATATTTACAAAAAATTATCTTTTAAAAATAAGGTATAAAGTTTATAAAACTGATTTCTGAGTACACACTTTTGCATCTCTTTACAATCTGGGTATAATTTCTATGAATTTTGAGTCGGTAAAGAACTAATTTAATCATAATGCATAAAAGAGAAGGTTTTACAATGCTTTGCAGACAAATAATGGTGTATCTTCGTAGTGTTATAACAAAATAAAATCTTGAGTGATGTCTGCTTCACTTTCCACTTACTGTATTTGTCCAGGACTAGTTTTGGAAGCTGTTGCTTCCGTCATCAATTCATGCTGACTGATCTTGTGCTCCTATAGTAGTGAAATTGTCAGAGCTGAGCATTATTTCTAATTTCCGATTGAAAACAAAAACATTCCATGTTCATCATATCTAAGTGTTGTACAAACTTTTCTGATGAACATTCCAATCCTATTCAAATATGTATCAAATTTGGACTAAAAGTGGACTAACATTATTCATCAAAAGCAACATATCTCAAGCCCATACAAGGAAACTTGAAGAATAAATAAATATAAGAAACATGTGAAAAATTATGTTTTTCCAAACCATTATTGACTTTTTTTACTAAATTTATTTTCTTTGCCAATGATTATGAACTGTTTTAAAGATTTTTTTGGTAAATGTTTTTCTCAACATACAAGTCATTGTAGCCAGGTAATCCTATTTATTGGATATGTTGTAAATACATACATATTACCTTTCCTGTCTAGGGTTGTTTTTAATGGGTGTGTTTCACTTGCCTGACTTCTAATATTTTTTTGGAATGGCTCCCGTGTTAAAAAAAGTAGGGAGACTTAAGTACTTACATAACACATACGCATTTTGAAGGTTTTTGATGCTTCACATTTTATTTTCACCAATCTGCAGAATTATATTTGAATCATAAAAGAATGCTTTAGGAAGTGACATTTTTATTTACTTTTTTTATGTAGTGAGTTGATGCTTCTGATAATTTGCCTATATTTGCAGGGCATGTAGATTAAAGAAAAAAGCCCAACATGAGGCCAATAAACTGAAGCTGTATGGATTGGAAACTGAGCACAGTAAGTACTGAATACTTTATATCATAAAATAAATGTTTATTTCTAAAACATTCAGTTCACCTACTTCTGCCTTCTCGCATATGTGACCCTTAATCTGATGAATGTATGCTGATTGTTGAATTAAAAATGTTGTCTTTATGTGATGAAAAATTGTGTTGTGGAATAGTACCCTTTTTAGTATTCTTAGTATATCAAGTGCATATTCATTATTCCTAGCCTGTGCAAATAAAAAATGAGAAACATGCTTTTGCTTCAGAATATAACACAACCTACCATGAATTTAATAGATAAAATAAAGAGTTGTGTGAGATATTATACAAACTTAGAAAATATTATTTAATAAAATGACAGTTACGGTTTTTTTCTGTTGGTGTGAAAATTGGATAGTAGGATTTGTATTGTGTATTAAGTTATGTCGTACTAAAATTTTCTTCATCAATTTCTGGGAAGTAGTTTACTGTGTACTCATTATTCTTGTCAGTTCATTGATAGGGTCAAAAGCACGATGGTTCTAAAACATCTTTCCTTTCTTCTGATTATTGGAATCCACCTTGGACCTATTCACAACTATTTCAGAATGTGGTCCTTAATTTTTCTTGGAAATAAACTTTGACCTGTGTTTGTTGTATAATATTTATAATAAATTTTTGAATGAATTTGTTTATTTCTTTGTTGAATATATCTCATAAAATTTTCATTTGTTGTAAGAATTATTTTTTTGTTTTCCTAGGACGATTAAATGCTGGTATTTTTCAAATAAAACAAGCATTGGCTGCTAAATGTACCACTGACGACTGTGAAAAGCAAGAAGAGTTGACTAAGCATATAGATAAAATAGCAAAACAAGCTACTAGTAAGTATATACTTTACAGGAAGAAATAATTTACAAAGATAAAAACTTCATCAAAAGATTTATCTGGTAACAGTTTCACAAGATTCTATTCTAGTTCTGAAATGAACATTGTAAAATACTTTAGTGTTAATATTAACATTGATAAAATATAATGAATGATAAAGGAAAATATAAATTTAACACAACAGTATTTCATAACAAACCTTAATAAAACTACATTTGTATAACATCTTATGGATCTCAGTATAACAATAAGGATTATGCATCTCAGTCTTTCTTCAGTTTGGTGACAGCATGATTGGAGTGAATTTCACTCACTGTTAAATTTTCTGTTATGTGGCTTCACTTTCAAGTGAATGGGAATGATGGTTTATGTTTCCTTTTAAGCATCATCAAATCACTCAAAAATGTTGTACACTTCTAGTAATATTTTTGTCTGAAATTTCATTAATTCACTCCCTATCAAGGAACTTATATACCTTAATATACTTTTTCAATTTGTAGTTTAAAACAATCTCACCTTTCATAAAAGGTTCTCTATTTATAAACATACATAAAATATTCATAATAGAACTCCTTGTTACGTATTTATTGTTATAGCAGGTGATCTTTCCTGTTATATTCTTCCTCTTCTGGTAGAAGCATAGTGCTTTAAAAAAAATCATGTTTTTTTTCTCTCACTAGTTATGGGGTGGAAAAATTCAAGTAGCATGACTTTCTACTAGCTTTTTTCCACAATTGACAAGAGTGCTATGAATTGGTCTTCTTCTCTGATCTAGTTCAGATTCCTGATATTTTATGAACACCTACTGTATACATATACATTATACTATACACTCAAACTTAAACATTATATATTTTAGAGTAGTATTCTCATTGTCAGTTCTTATACTTATCTTATAATTCTTGTAATTTTACTTTTACAGAATTAAAAATTGCGGGGAATACTACTGAATTTGTGAACAAAGTCCTTGAAAAAGTGAAGAGTGGTGTCACAAATGGTGGTTTGGATGAAATTTAATAATGTACGCAGTGACCTGATCTTTGAATGATATAATTTTGTTGTGCTTTACACATGTTTAATAATGTTGTACTGTTATATAGTTAATGAAATGCAATCTATACTGTTATTTAATGATGTATAAATATTGTACAATTCATGTAGAAGCTGTATATATTTTGTATTTAAAATTTGTTGAATGTTGAACCTTATTTTAAATAGATATTTGTTTTTTATGTACGTAATCAATAGAAAGTTAGAATTTTCTATGTTTTTACTGTTAATATGATTTCATGTTTTCTGTGTTCGTGTGTAATTATTTTTTCCAAAATGAATATTCACTATTTTGCATACATTCACTCATATTTTATATAATTATATATTTAATTTTTTAAGAAAGGAACAAGGAATAGCTGATATATTTTGTTAACAAATTATTGCTATTTCAATGTCTTTAGAATGTGTATGGCTTGTTACCATTTTACAAATGGGCAAAATTCAATAATGTTGAAATTAATTTTGTAATTGCAAATTTGAAGCCCTTAATTCCTCTGGTAGTTGAAGTAGTGTCACAGGTTCTGGGCCTAAGGTCTGAGATCTTCTGAATGTTGGGGAGACATGGTTGTGAATGTGACTTGTCCGTATCATAATTGTCCTGATGCCAGGTTTGTGACAGCTTGAGAAAATGGAAAATTTGTTGAACCCAACTCTCTTTTAAATGAGAGAAAATGAGGAGGAAACATTTTCTTCCATAGTGCACTTAAAGGGGCCATTAATGCAAACTGAGTTTCTGTATTTTAAAAATTTTGTAAGCGTAGTATTTGTTCCATTTTCTTGCTGCTATTTTCTATATAATATCTACATTGTAAACAGGAGATGTACATTTGCTTGGAGAATTGAGATAATTTTTTATTTTGTTGGCAACTATTGTATTGAACTTGTTTTTTAGCAAGTGTGAAAAAATTAGTCTATTTTTTATAAGCTGCAAAAAATTTTGTGTGAAAGATTATAAAAGATGTTCAGAAGTAAAAATTTGTGGTTGATAGATTTAAAAACATTGCTTCTTAGGTTTACTTGGCTTACAATAAAAAGAGGGGGGGAGATAGGTATTTTGTGAATCATTTTGAAATAAATTAACTATGGTATACTTGCTTTGGTAACAACAATGAAACATTACCTTTCAATTGTATGACTCACCTACATTGAATTTTAATACAACTGATATGACAACTGCATTTGATGTTTCTCTTTTCATACTGACTACTTCCTTCTCCCTGCCAGCCATAGAAAACATTTATTTACAATAAAAATATGTTATTAGTCAATGAAAAAAATTGATCAGTACTAAAAGAATTGTGTGGAAAAATTAGATGTTAAATGTTTGAGACATTTGTACATTTGAATCACTGAGAGGGAATGGGAACAGAAAATCTTACCTATGAAAATGGAAGTATTGCTCTACATTTGGAATAAAAATTAAAATTCTCAAGTCTGAATTCTGAACAACCTTAAATAGAAGAGTCACAAATATCTAAATCCCATATTGACAAAGAGTCTCATATAAATCTATGGTCAGAGCATTCAATCTTTCAGAATACAAATGAGAATACTAGGGAATACATGTTAATAATAGTAATCATTTGCGAAAAGTCAAAGACAGGATTCGTATTCAGAGACCACAACATACTGAAAAGAGATTTCCAAAATCAAAATGATTAAATGTAAGAAATTTTCTTCTGAAGTCTGTGTGGAACTCAGTAATGTCATGAAAAATATGTGGTAGAGTGTTGTTATAAATAATTTCATGTATGTAGACAAATAGCTGTTGATAGGGATAAATAATTAGATAAACAAAGATATCATAGCAAGGTACTGAACAGAAAAAGGCACCCTAGTCAGTGTGACTTATACATCTTTAAACTTCACTATTCTGCAATAAAAGAATTGTTATTGTTAATGTGGTACATATGTTGCAAATCTTATGTATTGATCTGTATCAATGGTGAATTGAAAAAGAATATTTGCACAGTAATCTAAAATTCCTACAGGAAAAGATGTGGGTTATCAGCTATTATAGTGGTTCTCAACTTGTGCCCCCTCCCTGCGGTCGTTCCCTAAGGAGGAGATTTAAGTTGCTTTTAATTAAAAACATTTCTTTTTCTATAGTAAATATCAGATTCTCAAGTACCTTAATGATATATTTACCTATTTCTAGTTATTTAGTATTTATATAATGTAATTTTAGATGTTAAAGATTACAATATATTTTAAGTTTATTAACAATTCCAAATAATGTAAAATGTGTTATAACAGTTCATAACAAATTGATTATGATAATTATATAATCACAATATTTTTGTATATGCTTCTAATATGTTTTAAATAAGACAGAAGTTGAATTAGTATTGAAAAAATAAAAGAACAACTGGGAGTATGGCATGGTATACTTGTATTGCAGAGAGGCTTATGAGAAAAAGTTTGAAATCTTATGAAATTATGAAAATCACTCTTCTGTCGGCAGAGTTTAAAACTGTATAAGAAAGTGAACTATTTGATATCATTTTACGATCTTATTAAATACATTTTTTAGAATGAGAGCAATAAAATTTTAACTTGGTTAGTCAAGGTACCAACAACCCAATTACACAACATTTTTAAATGCATTAATTTTGCAGAGGAATTTGTTTCAGTGCAGTTTTTGTTGTATCTGAACTGAGAAAAAAGTCAAGATTAATTTACTTCAATGAGTTGGGATGAATAAAACAAGAAAGACCATGTGCAGATATTACTTGCACACACCACATTATATGTGTAAGTAATAATAAATTTTAATAAATGTACTGTCAAAAAAGCAGTACAAACTGCGTATGATCACGTGGAGGACAATAAACTAATTTACTCTCCGGAAGCAAGCAAGGGACCATCTCATCAATTCCGATCAAGGACCCTAAGGTAGAGACGGATTCAGAAATTTCAGCAAAAATTCCTAGATAAGATAAAAAGTTAGCTGTGAGTTATAATACTAATAGAATGTCAATATATTTGTAACTTAATGTAAAAATGTACATGTACAAATTATTATCGAGCTATGGATTATTCTGAGTATAGTGTTTAAAAATCATAAAAATTGAAATAACATTACATTCACGATTTGTTGTTACAATAAACACGCACCTAAACAAAGCCTTGAGAACCTGTATAAGAAATCCGCCTCTACCCGAAGGAAACCGGAGACAAACCCGGGACAGGATAGGGTACAGAATTAATGTACACAACCATGCCAAAGTTGAGTACACATAAAACTAAATTAATATGAGCCATAAGACAACACAATCATGCAAGAAAATAGTTTTTGATATAGTTATAAGTTATTTAAAAAGTACTACATCAATGGTGTGATATAGTACAAGACAGATTTATCTTTTATTAAAATCAATAAATTCTTTTACAGTTACAGTGCAGGAGGTAGTTTTTATCCGCGGATTTGAAGAGATTCAATTTCATAATATCTTTTATATTCCTGGGCAGGGAATTATATATAAAGATTCCCGAATGATATGGTCCTTTTTGGCAAAGAGTGGTTGACACTCCAGAGTGATGAATATTATTATTATTGCGAGTATTGTATTCGTGAACGAGACTTTTCGTATAAAGCAAGGGTGGCACTTCAGTAATTCGGTCTTAACAAACACGACTGTTTCATAAATATAAATGCAGGGAAGTGTATTTAATTCCTTGAATAAAGGTTTACAAGAGAGTTTCGGGGGTGAGATTTACAAATTATCCGAACTTTTCTCTTCTGAATTCTGAAAGTTTGAATACTCTGACCGCAATTGCCCCAGAAGGTAATGCCGTAACGTAAATGGGAGTAATTGTTTGCAAAATATACGCAACGGGAAATACGTGGACTAACTGCGTTAACTCAGATTCGAAAAGCGTAACACAATTTGCCTAATTGGGAATTAAGATTGTCAACGTGACAATTCCATTTGAGGTTGTCTTGAATATGGAGACCTAAGAGTTTTGTATTCGTAACAGTTTTTAATTATGTTCCGTTAAAAGAAAAGGAGACCTTGGGTAAAGATTTTGTATTACTATTGTGAAATGACATAGACTCTGTTTTGTCAGTGTTTACAATTAGACGATTTGCATGGAACCACGTCGAAAGGTGAGACAAAACTTTTTGAGCGTTGGCATGATTACATAGTAAATTAATGTCATCAAAAATAACCATTTTGCAATCTGATGTAGATGATGATATGTCGTTCACATACAATAAAAAAGAGTATAGGACTGAGAATTGAACCTTGGGGTACTCCGCAAGTAAGTGGCTTTGTTTCTGAAAGACAACGCTGAAGTATTTTATTTTTGGTACAGTATATTNATCAAGGTAAACACCCCGAGGATTTTCTCCACGGTCAAGAGATGTGGTCGTAACATCGTTTAAGAAAGAAAATATGGCGCTTGAAGTGTAAAAGGATTTCCTAAAACCGTGTTGATCGTCAGAGAGAATGTTATTTTTTGATAAAAAAATCTATAAAGACGCTTATAGAACAATTTTTCTAGGATTTTTGAGAAAGTGGTTAGTAGAGATATTGGTCGGTAATTTCCAATATTAAGTTTGTTTCCTTTCTTGAGTGAAGGTTTCACTTTAGCTCTCTTAAATATGTTAGGAAACACCCCTTCCGATAAAGAACTATTAAAGATATTTATGAGTGGATTTAATATAGCGTGGGACGAAAATTTAACGATAAACTCGGGTATATCGTCTATGCCTGTTGGAAATTTGTTTTTTAATGAGCTGATGAGTCTCATGACTTCACTGGGGTTAGTTTCGAAAGTGACCGTAGAATTGGGTACGTGGGTGAATATAATTGGAGGACATTGATTTGGATATATTGAATTCATTATTTTACCTACTTCTGAGAAGTAAGAATTAAACATATTTTTCGATGTTCTGAGGAGTTGATACGAAGTTTCAAGTTCTGAGGAGTTTTGCCATCGTTTAGTATAGAAACATTTTCTTCGCGATTTTCAGAAGTTGTCATGTAATTTTTAACAATATTCCACATGGTTTTCATCCGGTTGTTCGATTTTAGTACCTGCCTGTCGTTTTCCATTACTTTAGCTGCATAGACTACTTTTCGAAGAATAGTCTTATATTTACGAAAATAATAATGGAATTTGGGTGGTTGGTTATAGAGTTTTGAAAGATAATATAAACGGCGTTTGCGTTTTGAAGAATTTCTTATCTCATGGGAATGCCATCTATTGTATTTCTTTGTGTTAATTAACTTGCGTTTTATGGGAAAGCTAGAGTTGTAATGTTTTAGGAATATTGAGATAAATACATTGAATTTTTTCGTCGGTCTTTTGGGAATTGTAAACATCTTTCCATGTTTCTTCACGCAAATAATTTATAAATATGGATTGATTTGTGTCATTGAACTCTTTTGAAAATTTGTAAAGGATTTGAAGTGGTTTTAGTTTATTGGTTTTATTAATTGTCAATATGTTTCGGCATGTTTCCACTAATTATGATTTAAATAATGATATAAATAAAAGAAAAGACAATTGGTGAATACTACATCAAGGAGAAAGTGATTTTTTTGTAATTCCGTTTCAGAATGTTAAAATGAAATTTTTATCTTTACTTACAAAAGTGGGACGCAGCCAATTTTTGTACGTACCTATACGAGTTAAAATTTACAATGGTCACCAAGTGCTCAATAAAATATTCTTGGAGCTAGGACGAAGAGACCCGAGCGTAATGCCTACACGCATCGTAGTGTACCCGCTATTGTTGAATTAAAACAGAATGTTACATGAAAATCGGATGGGATGGGATGGATTTACGGGTAAAGCGGTTTTGCCACTTGGTCAGACTGTCTCTGAATACAGACCTACATCTTACATGTATGTCTCTATCTTTGTATATACCTGCCTACTCCCTTCACGTTGAAACCTTAATCGAGATAGAAGCGACAGCCCTATCCGCAAATTTGGATTACGTAATTTCTCATAACAGCTATACTGGGCGTTTCAAAATGAATATCGAGGTTTTAAGGCTATGTAGTATTTATTACATTTGACTAACAATATTAAAAAAATACGTTCAATGAAATTGCAACTCAGACAGGTTTTGCTACAAGTGTTCAATGTGAGCACTATTCGTCACATGGCACGCATCCAGTAGGTAAGCGAGTTCTCCCCAAACCGTGATCAGTGTGTCTGGAGCATTTGTTGCAACGACTACGGCAATCCCGTTTCTTAAGTCGGGTTAGTCAGCTGGTTGCGGTGGCACATACACATGATCCTTTATGAACCTTAGGGCCCTTGATCTTAGGGCCCTCTGCCTTAGGGCCCTTGATCGGAATTGATGGGATGGTCCCTTGCTTGCTTCCGGAGAGTAAATTAGTTTTTTTCCTCCACGTGGTCATACGCAGTTTGTACTGTTTTTTGACAATATATTTATTATTATTATTATTATTATTATTAACCTCCAACGAAGTCGTATGGCGTCAGATCGGGGCCATTCGAAAAAAGCTCTGTCAGCCGACCCCTGGCGGTTAATCCAGCGGTTGGGTACAACGTCGTTTAACCACTCGTGTTCTGAGTTATGCCAGTGAGGCGGTGCATGATCTTGCTGCCAAATAAAGTTATCTGGTTCAGCATCTTCCAATTGAGAAAAGAGCCTTAGTTACAGCGTATCAAGATAAGAAACACCAGTTACAGTTGCTACACCGAAAAAGAAAAGCCCATCAACTTTCCGCCGGGATATGGCAAAAAACATTCAGTTTTGGGGGGTCTCGTTGCAAATGAACTAACTCGTGGAGATTTTCAGACCCACAGATGCGCACATTATGTGTTTTCATATTTCCACTTAGGTGAAATGTAGATTAATCACTGAAGACCTTCCAGAAAATCTTCATCATCATGTAGCAACATTTCGTTTGCAAAGTTGGCACGTAAACCATAGCCTATAGGCTTTAAAACTCGTAACAACTGCAAACGATAAGGATGTAGGTGTAAGCATCTCCTTAAAACTCTCCTCACAGATGTCACTGGAATTGCTAATTCACAACTGATCTTTCGAAGTGATTTCTTGGGGCTACGCGTAAAAGACTCTCACTCGTTCAACATGTTCTTCAGTCACTCTTGGTCATCTCGTACAAAGACAGCCTTTTCCCTTAACAAAGAACCGGTGTCTGCAAACTTGTGATACAATTTGCGGATGTTATCATCACTTGGAGGATTACAATGGAACTTAATGCGGAACGCAAGTTGCTCTGTAACTACAGATTCAGTCCTTGCAAACTGTAAAACTCAAAAAACTT
This sequence comes from Laupala kohalensis, assembly GCA_002313205.1. Taxonomy (NCBI): domain Eukaryota; kingdom Metazoa; phylum Arthropoda; class Insecta; order Orthoptera; family Trigonidiidae; genus Laupala; species Laupala kohalensis. Next base: position 782,340 of record NNCF01132066.1, read on the forward strand.
TCTGTTCACTTGTCGCTGTTTGTTAGTAGGGCTTTCTAATAAACAGATGTACCCAACAAAACTGAGTTGATACAAGCTTGTTTGTCCGGGACAAACCGCGTCTTAGTAGATGTAACTACCAACGTTTCGGTCATCCTGCTGTGGCCTTCTTCAGGGTAATGTCAGAGTCGTACAGACCTAAATCGCTGTCATGCTCTGCGAGGTCGAATGTGTTACGCGTCGGTTAAATATATTGGGTTGGGCGGCTACGCCATGATTGGCCGGCCGCTGCGTCCAATCAGCGCGGGGCGGAGCGGAACCGGGTGGGGCGGGTGTGGGGTCACTCTGCGCTTGGAGTGAAGCGGAGCGCTCCGGGGGAGTTAGTGCCCAACTCCAGGCGCTGCTTAAGATCAAGCCATTGTCAACATTAAGATTGTTAGGTGTTCTGGCAATCTCTATGGCTTCTTTGATCCGTCTGGGCCACCAACGATCCTCCTTAGTACTTATCCGAGTTTCATCAAAATTAAAATCATGCTCCACCTCTATCGCATGGAGGGCTATGGCTGACTTGGTTGTCCTTCCATATTTGAAATGTCTAATGTGTTCCCTCATTCTCTCTTCCACAGTTCGTCCGATTTCCCCTATGTATTCACGACCGCATTTACAAGGTATGGAGTAAATGCCGACCGACGCCAGGGGGGGGGTAGATTGTCTTTAACTTTAACAAGAGATTTGCCTAACTTTTCAGGGGCGCTGTAGACAGGTCTTATGTCATGTCTCTTGAGAATTTTACCAACCTTGTCAGATACTCCTTCCACATATGGGAGTAAGGCGGTTTTAGAAAACACGCGATTTTCTTTATCTTCCGAACGAACGTTATGATGCGATTTGAGAGCATTGTTTATGGCGTTGTTGTTGTAGCCATTATTGCGGAAAGTATCACGCAAGTGTTCCATTTCTTTGTCTAAACTCTCTTTGTCACAAACTTTTTTGACTCGGGTGACTAATGTTTTTAACACACCACGTTTGATAGCTGGAGTTTGTCAGCATTCAAATAACGGCTGGTATGCGTTGCCTTGCGGTAAACGCTATGAACAAGGGAACCGTCATTCTTCCTTTTTACGAGAACATCTAAAAACGGCAACTGACCATTGGATTCAATTTCCATAGTGTATTTGATGTTTGTATGAGCCTGGTTTAGGTCTGTACGACTCTGACATTACCCTGAAGAAGGCCACAGCTCGATGGCCGAAACGTTGGTAGTTACATCTACTAAGACGCTGTTTGTCCCGGACAAACAAGCTTATATTGACTCCGGCCGCGGAATACTACGTTTATAAAACTGAGTTGCTCTTTCATTTGATGTATTATTTATAACTGTAAGTTAAATGTAATACATACTACAAAGCTTTAAAACCCCGATACTCATTTTGAAACGCTATGTATTCACTACGTACAAATTCTAATAGTCCTTTGGCGTCAGCTGTGGTTCGACGCTCGTCTCTCATTGCTGGAGTAAGGAGAAAAGGAGGGAGACACAACACAATCATGTGACCAACTCCAGCTGATACAAACCGCCATGAGAAAATGCGTGTTATATTTTCCGGAAATATGAGAATTCCGCATTGTATTTCCTCCCCTGACGGTTCTCTCTTGATAAAGGTCTCTACCTTTACACGGATCACGAGCATGATTCTGCGCATAAGGTCAGAGGTGAAGACACTGCCGAGGAAGTGAGGTCAGCGAAGTTATATTACCCTGCATTCCAATTATTGGAATCAACTCCCAATGTTTTTGCACGGCGAATTTTTTCACACGAATTCGAGATCTACCTCGTGTTTTACGAGAAGGAATATTGCCTTGCACTGACGATTCCAAGAGAAAAATCTGTAACCCTTGTCAACAAAGGTTGTCAAAAAGACATGTTTGGATGAAAGAAGTGACAGCATCTTCCTTGGTAGGCTTATTCCCTTTCTTGTTCTAGTACTACTATTATTACGAGGCGGCTGCACTGCCATGCATCTTTTGCAGGATGCAAACTTTTCGCGTATTTTTGCCCCCACCCCTCCTTTGTCATAACTTAACAACGGAGTCAAGTAGACAGTCGAAATTTATGCCGTCGTGGAAGACTTATATGCATTTACTTGAGTGCCCTATGTGAAGTTACTATTCATACTTCGTGAATGAATTGGAGTCATTTTACGGTAAATTTGTACCATCAAATGTCCAGGTGCCACGAGTGGCTTCCAACAAGATAAAAAAAACTTCAGTATTAATTTGAGAACAGTTTTTCAACAAATCAATCACGCAATGTTCATAAAGATAATAAAATAAGGATAAAGTTGAATAAAAATGTCTATTGAAGTCCGAAGATGCTGGTCCGACAGCCCTAGAAACTGTATGACGTTCACAGATTATAAAAGTGTGTAGATTCCTAATATAATGTGATGCAGTCCTTAATGAAAAAAGAACATCGGAATTATTGTTTTTCTCATAATTCCGGAAAATACTACGGACAGTTTCTAATCGTGGTTTGTATCAGCTGTAGTTAGTCACATAAATGGGTAGTGTCTCCTTCCTTATTTCCTTAATCTACCAATAAGAAACGAGAATCAAGTGAAAGCTGCCGCCAAAAGGGCTATGAGAATAAGTGCATAGTAAATATGCTATTATGAGAAAGTATGTGTCTAAAGTTGTGGACCCGGATGGCGGGTCTCTCTTTATTCTATATGCAGTTTAAGTGCAGTAAGCAATATAAATACCGTAAGCATTATAAATAAAGTATCAGTATAAATACAGTAAGCAACCGAAACCATGCTATTGTCGCAAGACATGTTGTTTCAACAAGAGGTACTACAGCGAAGGTGAAGTGCATAAGCGAATTAGTAAATCAAAATCAATGTCCACCAAACACAGCCACCCTCGTGCCACATTCTATGTTCACTTCTGTAACTACCACTAGTGAAATATTGAGTGTCATCAGTACATTAAAAAATAAATTTTTAGCAGGAATAGATGATTTACCTGAATTTATAGTAAAATCGTCCTCTCGTATTTTATTAAATCCACTCATTCGTATTTTCAATAGCTCTTTGTCAGAAGGTATGTTTCCTGACATATTTAAGAAACGTAAAAAAACATTACACATTGCCTGCTTTACTTATCTCTATAACCTATTTCCTCAAAAATCCTGGAAAACCTCTTATATAAGCGATTTTTAGACTTCTAATCGCACGCTAATGTTCTCTCAAACGATCAACACTGTTTCAGGAAATCCCTTTTGACTAACAGCTCCATATTTTCTTTTTTTTAAATGATGTAACCAATTCTCCTGAATGTGGAGATAATGCTCTAAGGCATTTTTTTAATTTATCGCTAGCATTCATTGTAATCAATACCGAAATTCTTCTCTCAAAACTACATTCATACGGCATTCGTGAATTAGCACATCAATGGCTAACTTCTTACCTAAAAGATAGACTCCAGCAAGATGAAATTTCTCATGTTGAAAATAAAGCGTTTCAGCATTATCTTTCAAAAACAAAGCCACTTACTTGTGAAGTTCAAGGTTCAGTTTTCGACCCTAACCTCTCTTTATTGTACGATACACCGTGACTGATTACAAATGGTGAACTTTGTTGATGACTTAAATTAACTAAACATGTCACTGCGCAGTAACCCTTGTTTCATTCGTCGCGCATCCTCATCCAGTACCGGCTCAATCGAACCAAAATGTATAGAAAATGACCTGCGGGCTAAGGAAAGTTGAGCAATGCTGAGCTATATTCTTGTGAAATGACATAGAAACAGTTTTGTGCGATTGCACGCACAATCTATTTTTTACTAAATTTGACAACTGTCAACTTTCAAATCAATGTGAGCACCATATCTGATGGAACTACACAAAAGAGTCAAGAAAATGATAAAACTTAGTTCTTCACATGACAGGTTTTCCTTGACAGATCTTGACAGATCTACCGAAACATCATCTATGAAATTAATTTATCATCTATGAAATTAACTATTTCATAAAAAGTACTAAGAAGAGTCAGAAGATTTAATTCCATAATAAAAAATTACATACGTCGTTAGTGAGAGATATATTATCCCAACCATTTTGCTTCGAATTTTGTTTTGGATACTTTAAGCTGAGCATTGCCATGCCGTTAAAAGGAATAAACATTAAGAAAATACGAGGCTTACAACCTTTATTAGAAGTCGGAATTTAGTGAACAATCTCTTCCATTTGGAATCATGATTCTCCATACGTCAATTCTTGGAGTCAATAGACTAACACGGTGCAGGCAGAGTTATTATGCCAGCTAGCTGTCCCATAATACAAGGTTCTTTCAATCAAGTCTAATTCTTACCTCTTAGTAGGGATCTTTGGGAAATATGCTCCATAGTACTTTGAATTTTTTCCGGAAGATTCTGAGTTTATCTTGTAATTGTCCATGGGAGCTCTTCTCGACATATTCTTCTCAAAGATGCTGTCATATGCGCAAGACTCTATGCATGCTGTCACATCTCCGACTTTCAAAGCGGGTGCCTCAGGTTAAAAGAAGGAGAATCCCTTAAGAGCACCAACAGCAGACCTGCAACAAGCAAGGTCCTATTCCCGAGGTCAGCTGAACGGACACGAGTCGGGTAAACGAACATGGGCGCAAATTTCAGAAAAGGGAATTACTTGCTCTATTAAAGGTTACAATATTTTACTGAAATACATGAAGGAATATGACTTTATATCTATGGCAGTTCAACAAACAAGCCGGAATAACGTTAAAATGTTGTTCTCAAAAGATAAACAACTTTCATCAGCGGTAAGAAAGAAAACAAGAATAAGGAAGCAGCAACACGGTTTCGTAACGAGGAAATGAACTCTGGATGCGGTAGTGAAGCGGGTAAAGGAAAGCAAAACATAATATGTGGTAATGATATCAACAGACTACGAGGGGACTTTTGATAGCGTGGATTGGGGAGTTATAGGAAAGTCTACAGAAGTTGAGTATAATAGGCAAATTGAAAATCCTCATACGGTCATATTTCGACGAACGATATATCGTTCTGGAACTATGATACATGCAATGGACCGAGGTTGTCCCCAGGGCAGCGTATCTGAAATGTGGTACACTGGAATGTGGTATTGAATGAGGTTATAAATGAAATGAAGTAGAAAGGGAAGGAACTGATTGCGTATGCTGACGAAGTTCTTCTGTTTGTTTTCAGAAATAATAGGAGGGAAAAAGTGTGAATCAATATTGAAAAAAATTGTCCAAAAGAGCAGTGCACGGAAGTTGATAATGTCGCGGACAAAGACAGTGAGAACGGTTATAGGAATGCTGCAGAACAACAGAAGAGATCCAGTAATAAAGGTGGACTGTTGGCGACTGCGAAGAGAGAAGAATAGAATATTTAGGTGTAGTATTGGATGAAAAATTGACTTTTAAAGAACGTTTGGACTACTTACTTTTAAAAGTGAAGAAATTATATCATCACCTCGTAAGGGTAAGTATTGATAAATATACAATAGGTAAAAGGGAGTTGAAGTTATTGTACAATTGGGTATTGTTCAATTGGGTATTGTACAATTGAGTATTGTATTATTGGGTCCTCCTCCCAATAATAGATTATTGCGTGAGTGCACGAAATAACCGGTTAGTAGAGAATTGACACTTCGAAAGAAGATTAAACAACCTGCAACGACTTTCTATTTTACACTGGAATGGGTTATACCGTGCAGTTCCTACAAATGCGTTACAGGTCGTTATGGAGATAATTCCGGTAGACCTGGCTATTCAGAAATTGTCATTGTGCTATAAAATATGAAATGACAGGACAGTTTTTATTGATGGGACGAAGTTTAATAAAACAAAACGGGAATGGAAACAAGAATTGACAAAAATATTGATAGATTTCTGGCACATACGTTAGGATGTTTCGGTGGAAAGCTGAGATCTATATCGGTACATTAAGGATGTGAGATACGTCGCAAGGAGTAAAAGGTGGTTCGGACCAAGTCTGGCCATGTTGGAATTACTAACAGGACAAGGAAATCTAAATAAATATTTCCAAGTGTGAGGATATGTGGATATTATGAAAAGACCGTCGATCATATATTATTTGAATGTGACATTAATAATGAGGCAAAAGATGGTGTTTGAGAACAAATGATAAAAACTGGGAAATTTAACACCAGGGACTGGACTAGCTTCGTAAGAGGGTGACTAATTTATGACACCTAACAGGAAAAAATGGAGAAGATGATGTATATCAGATGGGAGTTCAAAGAGGAGAAGACATGAAGATATGAGGTACATCGAGGACAAGAAAGGACCGAAAAGAGAACAGAGACACACAAAAATCAAACTACTTTCGAAGTGAGGAAAAGAGAATAATTTATTCTAAATAATTTGAAACCTTGGTAGTATCCTTGTGTCAAGGAACAGAGTGATCTCTGTGGCGTGAACTATTTAATACATACACACAGACGGCATTGGACGAAGTACAAGAAAAAATCAATACTATTGGAGGAATTAAGATACAGAGAGAAAGAATAGATAGGCTTCGCAGATAGTATAGCTGTACTTGCAGAAAAAGGAGACAGTTTAATACCAGTATTGGAGGAAATGGAGACCACGTTTTGTGGCTACAACACGAAAATAAATATGAGGAAAACCAAACTTCTTTCTATAAGAAGACATGGAGCTTTAGTAAATAATAAATTGAATGGACATCAATTAGATAATGTGGAATACTTAACATATTTGGGCAGTAAAATAAAACGTGAGGACATCGTACAGGAGAAGTATTTAGTCACACAAACCGAGCATCTTACAATCAGATGGAAAGGTTTTTTCCCTCTAAATCCATTTGTCTAAACTTCGCGAAAATACTCTTGACACTAGTTTGGAGTGTTCTGCTCTTTGGAAGCGAAACATGAACACTTGATAAATATGAAAAGAAGAAAATCGATGCTTTCGAAATATGGTGCTATAGAAAGGGGTCAAAAGTTTTATTTATAAAGCAAATAAAAATTGAAAATAATCTATGAAGTCCCTTATTTAATGACGAAAATTATTAGAGAAGGGTTGTTGGGTAGACTTTATTGTGAGACACCGGGGACTCTTTTCAGAGGGCTCACCTGTGTGATCTAATTACAGAAGGAGACCTAGTTTATAATACATGAAACGAAATTGGAAAATATAGCTGCATATCGTACTTTGCTTTGAATAGGTTTCCTGATGATGGTATTGGCAAAGTGCCGCAATCAAATCCTAAGGTTCACAAGTAAAGAAAAAGGAAAGCTGATAGGAGGTATGGTTTATGAGGAGTATGAAAAAATTGTGGAACGAAGAAAATATACCTACATTAGTTACCTCACATCATCCCAGTACCTACTCAGGGAGGGACGTTTGCATCGTCTATGGACAGGTGAAAATTGTGAGACTCGAATCCGGGACTTCCTACTTTTGCTGCAGGTGTGTTACTATTGCACCACCAGTGTCGACTCCTGCAATCCATTCACAAAAATGAGTGGATGTTATTGAGACTTTCCAGTTAGATCAACTGCTGACTGTAGTCGACTACAATCAACTTTGCGTGAATTCCATTCATAAAAAAAGTTGACTATAGTCAACTTCGCTGAGGAGGAGAGTTAAGCGCAGTCAGAATAATCGATAGGATCACAAAGACTCAGCAGAATCGTGCTGGGTTGAGAATGAGAGTTGAGTCTAGTCAGTAGATTCGAATTAGAAGAATCGCCAAGTAATTAATTGTTTATTAAGCATTTTGTGACCGTTTACCACACAAAAGGCATTTCTGTAACCCAACGCGCATGCGCGATCCCAGACTTCTGCACCACTTGTGCATTCCATTCGCGTTTCCAAGTGAAATTGACTACAGTCAGCCAAGAGTTGACTACACTCCACTTTTCTGTTGTGACTGGAAAACCCCATATGTATGAGCTTCGGAAGTCGAGGTGGTTGGTGCAGTTATGTGCGACACCTAAATTTAGGTTCTCAGACAAACCAACCAGAGTTAAAATTTAAGTTTACAGGTAAAAGCAAGTACTTTGCAACAGACACAAAAATGGAATAAAATTGAAGACAACAAAAACTGTAAAAGTATTAGGTGCATTTCAAGTTAGCATACAAGATAGACTACCTCGCTCGGAAAGAATTGATTAGAGTAAAAAGGGTAATCTTCAAGCTGGAAAAGAGAATCTGAAGAGCTGTTAGGTCTGGAAGAAAATAGGGACACAATCATAGTTTACAGAACCTACAGAACATCAGGTATATCCAGAAACTACAGAGGACAAAAACATTCCTGAACAAAAAGCAAATTATTTAGAAAGAGCAATCAAGGAGTTGAAAATCAAGAAGTTTTGTAATAAACTACCATCTGAGATTTGTTCAGATGTGCCAAAAATACTATGACGTTAACTACATATCCTCCTTCTATATGAAAATATTAAACACTTCGTGGGGATTTATAGCTTCTATATATTAAATTTCAGTAATTACGAGATCAGTGCATACAAGATGTTTGCATTGATACTTAAAAGATGACTAGAACCATATCATAAATGAAAAAATAATCGAGGATTACAAAATATCAAGTTAACCTCTGATCAACTTTTCAGGGTGAATCAATTGAACGGGAAAACACTGACGTATAACGCCAGATACATTGATTTCCAGTAGACCTATGGCTTTGTACGTAGACTAAGGCTATCTATCCCCCTGACATTCTTGATTTACACAAAATATTCCCTTGATTTCCACAAAATACTGGTAAATATAATGGTATCTCTCTAGAAGAATTACCAGGGCCATTGTTTTTCTTAAGTACTGTAACCATTTCTTACACTACAGAACCTTTATCATAATAAATAATAATAATAAATTTATTGTCCAAAAACAGTACAGACTGCGTATGACCACGTGGAGGACAATAAACTAATTTACTCTCCGGAAGCAAGCAAGGGACCATCCCATCAATTCCGATCAAGGGCCCTAAGGCAGAGGCGGATTCAAAAATTTCAGCAAAAGTTCCTAGATAAGATAAAAAGTTAGCTGCGAGTTATAATACATATATAATGTCAATATGTTTGTAATTTAACGCAAATATGTTTGTAAATTTACATGTAAAAGTTATTATCGAACTATAGATTATTCTGAGTATAGTGTTTAAAAATCATAAAAATTGAAATAACACAACATTCACGATTTGTTGTTACAATAAACACGCCTCTACACAAAGTCTAGAGAACCTGTATAAGAAATCCGCCTCTACCCGAAGGAAAAACGGAGAAAAAACCGGGCTAGGATGGGGCTACAGAATTAATGTACACAACCGTGCCAAAGTTGAGTACACATAAAACTGAATGAATATGAGCCATACGGTAACACAAACATGCAAGAAAATAGTTTTTGAAATTGTTATAAGTTATTTAAAAAAAGCTACAGCAATGGCGTGATAAAGTACAAGATGAATTTAACTTTTATTAAAATCAATAAATTCTTTTACAGTTACAGTGCACGAGGTAGTTTTTAACCGCGGATTTGAAGATATTCAATTTCATAATGTCTTTTATATTGTTGGGTAAAGAATTATATAGAACGATTCACGAATGATAAGGTCTTTTTTGGCAAAGAGTGGTTGACACTCTAGGGCGATGAATATTATTCCTATTGCGAGTATTGTGTTCGTGAACGAGACTGTTTCGTATAAAGCAAGGGTGGTGCTTCAGTAATTCGGTCTTAACAAACAAGACCGTTTCATAAATATAAATGCAGGGAAGTGTTAAGATATTTAATTCCTTGAATAAAGGTTTACACGAGAGTTTCGTGGGTGAGATTTACAAATTATCCGAAGTTTTTTCTTCTGAATTCTGAAAGTTTGAATGCTCTGACCGGAATTACCCCAGAAGGTAATGCCGTAACGTAAATGGGAGTACACTTTGTAAAATATACGCAACGGGAAATACGTGGACTAACTACGTTAACTAAGTTTCGGAATGCGTAACACAATTTGCTTAATTGGGAATTAAGATTGTCAACGTGACAATTCCATTTGAGGTTGTCTTGAATATGGAGACCTAAGAGTTTTGTATTCGTAACAGTTTTTAATTGTGTTCCGTTTAAAGAAAGAGAAACATGGGGTAAAGATTTTGTATTACTATTGTGAAATGACATAGACTCTGTTTTGTCAGTGTTTACAATGAGACCAAGTCGGAAGGTTAGACAAAACGTTTTGGACGTTGGCGTGTTTACATAGTAAATTAGTGTCATCAGCAAAAAGAACCATTTTGCAATCTGATGTAGATGATGACATGTCGTTCACATACAATAAAAAAAGTATAGGGCCGAGAATTGATACTTGGGGTACTCCGCAAGTAAGTGTCTTTGTTTCTGAAAGACAACGCTAAAGTATTTTATTTTTAGTACCGGATATTTCGACCTGTTGATATCTATCTTTTAAATAAGAACTTAGCTATTGATGTGGAAGTCCACGAATGCCTAAAGAATGCTGAGATGAATGTCAATAGGTTTTATCCTTTCACTTCCCAAGAACCGAATCACCCGAATCATAGAACGCTCTTCTTCTCAGGTGTACGTTACTAGTTGGACAACAATATTTACAGTGTTCTTGTACGGGCATATACGCTTTAGCACGATGCGGACAACTAAGATACACATTTTTGTGTACATACGCACTAACTTCCTGGGATGTGATTCCCTATTTTGATGCTTTTACACTTTTGCGGTCATCAGGAGATTTTCACTCGTACCTGTACTGATTTTTGAAAACACTAATTTTTGCACAAGCATATTAGTAACGTTGTACTTGTTGCTTTTTTTTCAACCGAAAAGAGGAAATTCACACATGAAAAAGGGGAAATAAAATTTTTCGTTCAGAGGTCCTTCAGAGGATTTTTCCTCTTCGTTTACTTGTAAATCGTTGCGTTGTGTGTGAGGTAATATTATTCGAATTGCTATTACGTGTCCACTGAAAAAAAGCGAAAAAGTCATAATTTTTAACAATTCTGTTTAGAGAACGAAATGGTTTATGCAAATCTTTTGTCCCCTTTGGACACGATCATTCCCCCATATTATCAACATTTTCCCAATGAACCATTAGTCGTGAGGAATATATTTTAAATGTGGTGTATTTATATCGAAAATAGGTTATATATTTTTGAATCGTATAGAAAAATCTGTCTATTGTGGGTAGAGAATTGTCCTTTCACTGTCCTAGCCTCAGTATTAAGTCTGATTCATTCAAATTCGCTTCATTCTGGAATATTTATGGCCATCGAACTGTTCTGAAGAAAGAATAATGTCCGCATTTAAATTATTTGAAAACCTGTTGAGCACTGTTGACTTGGTATGTCAAGAAACGTAGTATCGTGTGATGTCGGAAAACGTAACGTCGCAGCTCCGATCTGAGGAAAAATGAAGTTCAGAAAAGAGAAAAAAAATCTGAATAAAGAAAAAGACCCGGAATGAAATGACATAATCACAAAACCTGAGACTTTTTCAGCAGTTTTTCTTATTATTTCTTGGATCTACAGCTCTTGTTTTAGTAGTGTCCCAATATTTGGACAAAAATACATATCGGGAATGTTACCAGTGTTAAAAGTTAAAAGTGGCAAAGTTGAAGTAAGGCAAGCCTCCGTTTGACTTCACGTGGTCAAAACAATGTTTCAAATCTCGTTGAGTGAAGTTCGTTTAGCCTCGAAAAGAGGATGAGTATTTTTATTCACTGTCATGAAATTTTGTCTCTTATCGTATCCCCTATTTTGAAATCTGCTCAACAAGGTGAATTGCTACTATTTATCCAATACGTTGTAGTTTCCTTGGCTGTTATTAATACTTTTAATGTTCATTAGTCACTAGGAATATTATAACTAAAGTAAGAATGTTCTGGATGTTAATGATGTATATTTCTTTCATTTTGTTAGAAAAATTCGTTGTTGAAATATTTTATTATGAAATACAAAAATGTCTACTGTCAAAAAAACCTCAAATATCTATAAAATGTTCATTTTCTAAAAAAAGCATGGCGAATGAAATTTTTTCTAGTCTGAAGCAGTGACTTCCTACATTATATATGGTATTATTTGAAAAGTACTTCAATATTTCTTAAGTTTGTAATTTTTTTACTGAAATGTAATCAAATGAGTCACTGTTATCTGTCTTGTATAAGTTTATCTCTAAAAACATTGAGCATATTGATCATATATGTCAAACTTAAAGTAAGGAGTTCTTGAATTTCGGTAATAGTCTGACTTCTTCCCAAGTTTTGCAGACAAATAATGCTGACACTTCTAACACACTTCATCCGACTCCTATAGAAAAGTATCTTAATTCATTCACAAATTAAAATAAACTTTGGGGTTGGAGTAGAAATTGGAAAATTCTATAGTGATAAACATTTTATTTCACTAAAATAGTTGTCGTTATTAGCTATACTACTTTCCTCTCAAAACTGTGAAGTTGAAAATTCAGAAAATCACTCCCGGTCCAAGTCAGTCCAAGATCAAACTTTTTATAGATTGTACGACTGTAGTTTCTCCTATGTAATTTTTCGTGCATATATTGCAAATCCTTCCATCTATTGAGAACTTATTGCTCGTTGGGTCGTTTTACACAAGGCGACTGGTGTAGGGCTACGTCTTGGGGAGACGTAGCTGGATCGTTTTTAAGTTAATTTGATTTTATCGTGTTTAATCACTCTTGAGTATGGTCGGTCTGTAGACTGAGCTACAACGCAACTTCAGCCGCGTTTTCACTATGTAGCAGTCTGTTACATAGCAAATGTTATATAAGAGAATATATAGGGAATAATATAGTGGTAGACCGAAAACAATTTCAGATCTCTTCAGAACTTTACAAATTGTGTTTCTAAAGAGTAAAAGGGATTAAATTTTATTTCTGTATATTTAAATGTACATTTAGATTGCCAAACATTATCGTGCGACGTACGATATTCAGATGCAGCAAAGAATAGGATCGCAAAAAAGGGTTATTACGAAAGTTAATATAATGTCAACAATACTATGTTAACATTACATTGTTTTAATAGTCATTCATAAAATACGTTCGCCAAAATGGGCAATTTTTGACCCCCCTCCCCACTCCGTAACGTGTCACACAGACCAGACTCCCCCCCCCGTCAGTAAATGTCTCAAGTTTATAAAGACCCCCCTGGTTTTGAGAAAAAATAAAGATACAATATTTTTGTAATTTATTGAAACATACATTTATGATATTTATAATTATATTTGACTATGGTAACTTTCGTGATCTTGAATGTCTTTATAAATATATGAAGCTCCATGAACGTACAAATCCTTGTGACCCTATGAAATATCGTACAAAAACGTAACCTCAATGGATCCCTCCCCACACAAAGCGAACGTATTTTATGGATGACTCTTTATAACAATGTTTGGGCAAATGTTTTGAACAGTTCTTGAGGTATACGAATATAATTGAAAGGTTAAGAAACAAATTTACACTTCAGTTTTTTAATTTTCGGTCAGTTAGGTTCTATCAGTGGGAATATTGTAGCTAAGAAAATGATTTATTTCATTACTACAAAACATTTCATGCAATCTGTCTTCTATATAAATGAGGGTTAAATAAAAGACAAAGCAAAACAGTGACAGCGAAGTGTGGCTCCGTCTAGCCTCTTCTCGATTCAGACATTCTAGGTTACATAGCTATCATTGTTCTTATTTTACTTCATTAAATTTAAACAATTGTTATTTTTATTTTATCTAGGAATTTTTTGCTGAAATTTTTCGATCTGCCTCTGCCTTAGGGCCCTTGATCGGAATTGATGGGATGGTCCCTTGCTTGCTTCCGGAGAGTAAATTAGTTTATTGTCCTCCACGTGGTCATACGCAGTTTGTACTGTTTTTTGACAATAAATTTATTATTATTNACTTTACATGGCTAGAGAAAAGCGTGGAGCATCGATTTGTTCCATGGGATTCCCCATGTCGAATGAGGAAGCCGTAAACGGTAATAGAAAAATGCCCATTGTCTCTGAAATAAAAAAATGTTAGAAGTTTGAGGTTATTGATTTAAAATAAATTTGAAGAAATGTGGCTCTGTAAGGAAGTGTTAGCTATGCGAGTCACATAAAAATTGTTTTTCATAGTGTACTGATACAAAATTTTTGGATACATATTTATTTAAAAAAACTGGCTATTGTCAGGAATTATCTCTGATTGACATAATGAGAACAGCCCCGAATCGTCTAAAAATGCTACATATAGCAAAGTGCTGTATATAATTTGTTACATAGCAAATGTTAAGGAGAGCAAAATGTTATACAATATTTTGCGACTTATAGCAAACTAGCAGAACTTCCCGACGTTGCTCGGGACTTGAAAAGAAACTTAAAAAATAATTATTCGATAGTCAAAATATTAAAACAATTCACAAATAAAACAAAATATACTTACCTCCATTGTTAAAAAAAATACAAAAACTTATATCAACATTCAAAAAAAAAAAAAAAAAATTGAGACTGAATTGATATAATGTACAATGTACAGTGTATAATGTATAATGTACAGTGGGTCAGGACTTTTAGCTCACGATTCTTGTATAATATTCTAAATTCATATGTTAATTTCCATAATTTTCTACTTTCATGGTATTAAATTTTCACATTTGTTATTTCAAAAATTAAATACCACGAAGAATCCTACAAAAACACAAAGTTTTCAGTGTTGAATGCTAATAAGTACGTAATTAAGAATTATATTAAAATCCTGGCAGAAGGAAAAAACACTTTTCACTTAATAAAGTAAAAACTTAATAGTGACTAGTTAAGGCAACTACATACTTTGGTTTTCATTTCACTCTTAGGTTATGTACTTGAAAACAATACTCTTCACAGCCTTTATATAATTTTGATACTATTATTCGGACACGTAGATTATACAGTGGATTGAAAAAAATAATTATTGTTTGTAAATGGGAAATTTAGCGTGCTATTGAAGCAAACCTTCATGGGGACATAGAAGGTTGGAGGTGGGTGGTAGGGCTATCGTTAGTAGGTGGGCGGGTTAGTTGAGTTTTCCCTACTACTTTTCTCACATATAGGTGTTAGTACGAATAGTAAGTAATAGTAAGTGTTCGTGATACTAGGAATAGTAGGATGTTGATAGAAGGAGGTGGGTTCACTTTTCAATTGTCACAGCTATATGAACTGGGACATCGAAGTGAATAGCTACAAATTATATCTGACCCTGCTGTGAATTGAACCCGGAACGACTCAGTGACAAGCAAGTATGCTAGCATCTGAGCTACCATAGGGACCTGTTCAGTGAATTGTACGCCTCTCGTAACACAACTGAACTCTGACGGAAATTTATTGTCAACCGCCATGCGAGTGAAGATTCACGTTTACTGATGAGCAGCCAACTTTTAATTATTTATTTGCTGATGTAATTGATCAATATTGACCAAACTTTGATTTTACTTGTAACAGCCCTTAAGAGGAGTCCTTTGAAATTTCAAATGTTTACATCGATTAATTTTTCCGCTTTCCGTGTACAGATATACCATAGAATTCACTTTTATTTGTATAGATGTTACGTATAAAAAGCTACATGTAGTGTAAACGCCCTTTATTGTTAAGCGGTTATATTTATTTGACTATCACTACATAACTGTATAAGTTTCATAAAATATTCAAATTAGAAGAATATGAGAAACTTGTATTTAAATTCACAGTTGTCTTGAAGGTTTATTTTACAAATTCCACAAATTTCACAAATCTTAATTAACATTAAAATAACTATGAGTAAACTAGGGCCAATTGTGTGCGTACCATTCTGGGCAACTATGTGTATTTATTTAAAATGTCCAACTTTCCAGTATGCTAAAAATATTCTTTATTAATAATAAAAATAAATAGTGTTTTTTTCTGTAAAATACCTCAAAGATATAAACTGAGAACTAATTAGGACTAAAGACAATTTGCTAAACGTATCTTCTAGAATGTCAATCTACAGTTTGAATTGCGCGCTTGTAGTTGTGCAGCGGCCAGGCTGATAATTCCGTTTCCCTCCCTGTGCTGCGCCTTTGTCAGGTTAGCTTTCCTTTTGCCTGGCCTGGCCTTAAGCTGGCCTTAAGAAGCATAAGGAGTACGAGCAGGAGAGAAAGAAATAGAACTTATGTTTACAAATGATTATTATCATGGTTTTAATTAAGTTGTGTAAGCAAGAAAGTGAAGAGAAGATTCTATGAAGTGGCGAACTTATAATTGCTTCTCAGAATTAACACGTTTTGAGAAAAGTGAACTCCCTCTTTCAAATTTTTGTGTTCAGATTCTTCTCAACGTATGTCGTGGAAGTTCCTTGTACGAACTAGAATTCTATTGCGCTTGCGTATGTAGTGAAAATCTGCTCGGTGTTCTACAATCTGTGGATTACGTCGCGCCAACTATTGTCAAATTTGTGATAAACGATTTGTTTATGATTCTTGTTAGAATGAGTCGACGATCTTATTTCGTTTCATGTTTTGTTGTTCTAAATCAGAGGTATAGTTTTACAATGAAAATGTAAATAGTGTTTCATTGTGTTTGAAGATAGTTATTTGACGACTTTCATGTGTCAGTTGTAGTTGTAGGATGGAGTTATGTCCGAAGTGCAGTGAAGTGACAATGTAAGGCTACGTAATGCGAGCCTTGATTTTAGTTACGAAGTGTTATTTCGCCCGAAACAATTATTTGTACTGCATGAAGACAGTTTATTGTGATTAGTGAGTTCTCCAATTACGAAGTTCAATCTGCCACGTATACTGAGCAGTTGTCTAGATTCAGCAGTGCTTCCAACAGAAAATGACAGTGAAGCCATTTTGGATGCGAAGTGCTGAATTGTGTGAGGTCCCAGAACGCAAATGTTTATGAGAAATGAGTTATGTTACGAGCAACTGATTGTATTACTTTTGTTGAAGGTGGGAAGTTCATCCCCAAAGGAAGGATACGTTTCTACTATAAACTGGTGAGCTATGTTTACTCGTAATACCATGTGATGGTGATTTACTCAACTGTACTTATCAGATGTTCTCTTTATGTGATAGTTAACATTTCAAGGTGTGTTGGGATCACTACTCTTTTGAGGAATGTATCTTAACATGTGTGTGACTAAAGCTTCTAACTTTATTTTCGTGTATTTACGGTTTTAATATAATGAATTGGTTGTATTTAAATTCAAGGTACACATGAATTGTTACTGATAGTCCCATAATGATATTACATGAAATTTGCTTAACTGTGTTCATGTTATTTTGTTTTAGAATTGAGTGGGTTAAGTTTTTTCGGTCATTGGAGTATAGTGTGTTAAACACTTAACACTTACTGATTTATCTTATTGGCCTACCCATTGTTTTATATTATTTTGGGTGCGTGTCTATGAATGTGTGTTGTAGATGAAAGATTTATTGCATTTTTTTAATAATGACATACATTTGAGAGACTTTTCTATTTTGTGGTATAAAATAAATCTGTCTCGTCTTTCTAGTAGAAGATTGGGGGTGTTAGGATTCAAACAAAACTGTTTCATACAGAACCACAATTCCGAGGAAAAAATCCCAACTTCATAGTGTTTATTGATAAATGTATTTATCTGTTTGTCATCTTTTGTAGGTTTATTTAAAAAAAAAATTTTTTTAAAAAAGATTGATTGTCCAATTTTAGATGTAGTAAAAGAGGTATTGAGTTTAAAAAAAAAATAATTTTGATATGCTAGAGCTCTATTGTTTTCTGTGTTACAGAACCGGAATTAGTTTTTTAAATCTTAATTTAAAACACTTTAACAATTCACAACAAATTTTGATGTGTTAGGAAGTTGTTCTATATATGCTAGAGTGAGAAATGGATATAAAAACTTTATTCAAGTACCCTATTGCTCAGTTTTAGTATTATTTGTTATCGTTAATGTCATGTTTTTAAAAGTTGAGTTATTGAATTACTGAGTATTGGAAAAAATAATTTATGTAAAATTGAAGCTAATCTCATAATGTTTCAGAGAGATTTATAACAAGAAACTTTTGTTATAAATTTCATCATTGAATTTTGTGTTGAAATTTGCTTCACTCTTCAGTAGCTGTTAGACTTATGCAGTGCTACTATGTGAGGTTATTCTGTTGTTCAGAAAGTATGTCTTCATTGAAACAGATTGAGCAAGAGTTTCTATTTACGTTTGCTGTGTGTGGATACGAGTCTGCCTTTTGTTTTCGGCAATGCTCTTTGAGTATGGATAATCATTTTTTATTACTTCCGAACTGTTGTACATTGATAGAATGAAAAATTGATATAGTATATCTCCATTGTAGAATGTGGCGTCATTAAGAAGTTTATATACAGTTTCATAATGTATTTCACGATAGAAGTTCATACACGATAGGAGTGAAATTTGATCCACGAAAGTTTCTTCAATTGAAATTGTCGTTGAAGTATCGTTTTTTAAATTCGTTTGTCAGCATGTCAGTACAGAATGCAGACGAGATTAGAAACATGGTTTTAACTTGTTTTCATTGACGTGATTTGACTTTTTCACCAGCTTTACTGAATTAATTACGGGGTCTCTTGTTTCTCCTTTTTAGTCGTGTTTTCCATATTTCATGTTTGTTAGCTGCCAGTGTACTCTTGATTATCAAGCTTATGGTTAGAGAAATAATTCGCAAATATAAAAGTATGTAGTAGATATTTCAATGTTTTGGATGTTGATACTTGAAAAAGCGTTGTGAACATTTAGTTATTATATGAACTGTGCTGTTTTTTTTGAGGTGGTGGGATGGTGAAGTATTTTTTATAGATTGTTTGAGACTCAAGACTTGACTACTACTAACGTGTTTTGACATTTTTCTTGTTACGACCCACGCGATATCACGATACTAAAAATTCAAAATTTGCTCGTCTCAATTTTTGAACTCACCTGCCCGTACGGTGAATCGTAGAAAAACATTTGCCTAAATACGCGTTTTTTGAGCGTGTGTGAAACTCTTTTTCGTAATATTTTTTCGTTTGGCAACCGGATGCGATGTGGGGTGTCAAGAAAAATAATGTTCCTTGAGTATCCATTCTCGAGTTAGACAAAATTTCCCCTTGGCATTTCTCTTTTGCCAAACATGATCTGTCTTCGCAGTAGGTACTTCACGTTCTGAGGAAATATAACACAAGTGTGATCACTGAGGCTTAGTAAACGTAACGGTGAACTAGGTCGAATTTTTTTGCGCTTACAATACTTTTGGTTCATACATTTATAAAAACATGAAATGTTAAAGTGATGCAGTGTATGGAGAATATACTCTTTCTAGCGGTAAATAAATGCGTTCCGATTGTTCGAAACTAGTACTTATCTACTTGTAAGCTAATACATTATGCGCAGAGGTTTTTTTCTTCCATATTCCTGTATTGGATAAAACAGTTTCTCGTGTTAAATTAAATGTTGAAACTTGGCTATATTTATACACTTTTCCCAAAGTCAGTGAGTAATAAACGCAACTTAGTATTTTATTTAAAACTTAACTTATCATTGAACCCGAGAGCATTTAGGATGTTTTTGTGTTACACTAGTGACACGAGTGACTTCGGGCGGTTTTAACGATAGTTAGTCGGCGGTGTGCGCCGTGCCATTGAACTCATCACCCAGTCCTTTGTCGGAATGGGACGACGATGCCCCCAGACAGTTGTTTTTCTGTTGTCGCCAGTGTGCGCAGTCCCGTTGCTACTTTTGGCCGGTACGACAGAAATGTAGTTTCGACTTCATCTTCTTAAAGAAAGTATCTACTGTGCAGTAGTTTCAGTAAAGCATTTTCTCACTAGTTCCAGATATCGCACTAATATGCCCATCGCATATCTTGTAAAGATATTCATTTAACAGTAAATCTGTTTTATAATTCTTCGAACTATGGATATTTTTATTTATTTTTTGCAAAACTTTCTCAATCCTGCTTCTTAATTTACTTGTTCTGAAGATGTCATTAACGTGATTAAATTAGTTTATTGACCTTCACGTGGTTGTACGTAATTTTAACTGATTTTTGGCAGTATATTGTGTATTTACCGAAACTGAGATGGAAGTTCTAATACTTTACCCATTTATTGGGAAGCGTTTTTTATTTTGTTTGATCTCATGATACCTATTGACAAAAAGTAAATTAGTTTATTGCCCTCCATGTGGTTTCGCGCAAGAGTAAAAATTAGCTTATGTAGCATTTGTCAAAAAGCAGTTAAAACGGCGTACTGTGTAGATTTGGTTATTATAATTATAAATAAGTTATACTGTGTGCCGTTTGATATGGATTAAGGTGGTTTAATGTGGTAGGTCTGAGGCTAACTACTATTTCTGGTGTTGATAACTTCACTATAGTAAGAAAGTAAATATAATCATACTTTCTGAAGCAGTGGCCCATTTGGATTTTGCTTTCAAACCTTGTACTTTAATGCCTAGGACTCAGATTCTCGCTAAATGATTCTTTGATTTGTGTATTTCTCCGATATTTTGTTTCCTTCCGAGCTATGCGGGAGTGAACGATGGAATCTAGGTGCATCTTAATTAACACCGCCGGAAACGGATGTTTTGCGCAGGAATACTACTATATAATGTATGATTTGTTGTCTAGGCGAAACTTTGTTACGAGGGTTGTATTCTAAAGTATGGAATTTTTATAGTACAATTTTTGCTGTTATTGGCGTTTATTTTACTGGTATTTTTAATAGGATGAATTCCTTTTTGTGTGAGAGGGATTTAAATTACAATATCTTATGGAAGGTTCTTTTTTATTTCGTTTTTATCAACTTTCCGTGAAAGGATCTACGGTAGTTATGCATATTCCTAGCGTATCTCACATCGTTGTTTCTTGTCACGAAATTTTCTGTGACTAGAAAACAAATGCTCTTAAATCCATGCATTGTACACTCTGATCTTGCCTGTATGAATCTGTCGTCATTGTGGTGGAATAAGAGCAAAACCTCCCCTTTTCGTACTCGTACTTCCGTGCGTATCCAGTTTCGTGCCGGAAGACATACCTTCTACTGTAATAATTATTACACTACATTATAATTCATTTTGGAGGTAAAATTGCTTTCTATGTACCGGAGTACTCAAGTGATATGTGTTTCCCTAGTTTTTCTGTGTTGAATGTAAAACTATGTGATATAATATATTAATTTATTGCAACAGGTCTCCTAATTTTCATGACCGTAAGACAAGTGTACGATTTTCTTGATTCGCCGGGAATTTAATGTATGTGACTAGAATTTGACCTACGTCACTATATAGTGAGCTCTGGGGATAATTATAAAATAAGAAATTATATGCTTAACTTTGTATATTCGGCATTTCCACAGTAATCAGCCCGCAACTCTTTCCAACGGCAAAATTTTCCCCTACCGTTAAATTTTTTTATGCATCATAAAAAAAGTATTTTAAAATACGTTCTTAATCAACTTTAGTGTAATGAACTTACCTATAAATTTATAATGTAATACAAAATTAATTTAGTTTTCGTCTATTTCTTTAATTATTCAAATTTTAAGTCCTTACAGGTTTAACTTTTCTCGTCGGTGTCAAGGTAAACGGACAGTTGTACGAATATTTAAAAAGTATTATTTATTATTAATATACATTTTATGAACAGTCCATCTTCGTCTGCTTAGTGAAATAGGAGTAAATAATTAACGACTGCGTAAGAACAAGAACAATACAATTACTCGGTGATGTTTTTCCTCTGGATTCTAAAAAACAAACGTCTGCTAAAGAAGGTCGTTAATTATTTACTCATAAAACGCATTTTAGTTAATGTATCGCTTATCAGCGAAATTATAAATAGTGAAGTATGTTAACAAGAAGACCCATGTTTTAGAAATATACTTATTTTCTATATATACTGAATATTAAGTACAGTGCAGTTAAGAACAAGACATTAAACGGAATTAAATAGATGATTTCTTTCCGAAGTGTTCTTTGTTTTTCGAACAAACACTTTTGTGCTATTTTTTGGTTGTAAGAACCTCTCTTGGCATTATGAAAAGTACTCACAATTTACGTACTTAAAAAAAATGATGAATTTGCATGTCTTAGTAGAGAGCGGAAAAGAGGTTGAAAGGTTCCTTACGTGTAAATATGAGGAGCGTTAAGAATGAACATATAATTTTATTTTTACTCTCGAGAAATCTAATCCCACGAACCTTTGGCTGAATATATTATTATTATTGTTATTATTATTATTTATTTGCTGTACAATTGTATTTTCTCCGTTGAAACAAGTAGTTGGGGCGGGCTTACATGCCAAGCCTGAAGTAAAATTATGTCGAGACTAAGAAATTTCCTTGTTGTTGCAAGTTCGTAATATAACAGATTTCAATACGTTGCTAGTTAATGGCAATCTTACATGATGCCCTTATTACTATTATTAGTAGTATTTGGGCTTCAAGGCTCGCCAACAACTTGGTTATTAGGGCAAGATAGAATATTGGTGAAATGGCATATCGTTTTTTTCCACGTACCTTCGATTCCGATAATAGCTTCCAACCCCACTCATATGGAAGTTTAATGGCACTTATACGCATGTTGATGCTGTCTGAGCATGACGTGTTTGAATTCTTCGTCGTAGCACGTAATCTCTTCCCCGTGCAGTACAATTATCAAAAGTTGAAGATAAATACGCAGTTATGGTTACGGATGAGTCAGTCATCATGCGTAGGCAACACTTCGTGGTATTACCGCAAATATTAAAGATTCACGAGCATAATGGTAATACTCTCTTGATAAAAGCCATTTTTTTGCATATTTTTCTATGTACTTGATCCAGTTCTAAAGTATGTATATGTAACCCTAGTTACTTAATCTGTATTTTAAGACTTACTTTTTTTTCTATCTATGAATGTGAATATGTTCCATAGTTATTGTTTCAACCCTGACGCTTTAAAAAGGTTTAAGAAATCCATTTCCGGATTGACGCATTATTGTTCGGTTTATACTCCCGGTTAAATTAATTCTTTCTACAAAATTGTATTGTACAAAGTTGTCGCGAATGTAATTATTTGTAAACCATGTTGTAATCTCAATACCACCAATTGAGAATACTGGTAGAATTCAAGCAAATTTTAAATTTAAGACAACTGAGTTAATAGTTCACTAGAGAAATATTTGTGTAGTATTCTTTTGAGACAAATGAAAATATTTATTAGTATTAACCCCTGCAAGAGAATTGAACATTTTTAAAGAACTCAGTTGTAAAATGACCTTATTATCTCTATTACAATATTCATAATATTTGTTCTGTGGATGGACTTCTGAACAATACATCTTACCGAGATTTAATCGGCAAGTCTAGTAGAGCACACGACATATTGTTTTTCTTGTTTCATGTGTTTTTGGAGCGTTTTAGAACGTTAGAAAGAATAGTTTAGAGGCCTCTCCAAACCTTCGTGAATTGTTTGCAAGAAAACAATTTTCAAGGGCTCTAATGACATTGCCGTTGACGAGCCCTAAAACAAAAAAAAATCAATGTTTGGGGAATTCAGGTTTCATGTGCAGATTTCTGATTCTTTCCACTCTGAATAATGCTTGAAAGAATGTGTTTATTCAAATATAAAACGGGATTAGTGAGAGTCGCGATCGGAAGTTTAGCCGCATTTTTGAACGGCTTACGTCGTACCATTTTTCAGTAAATGGATGGTCGTTAAAAAAAGTTTTTTAATGAAGAGTAAATATTTAATTGTTTTACGTATTCCGGGAAAAGTATTTTTATACTATTTTCATGATGAATTTAACTACAGATAATGTATTACACCCTAATTGTCGTGTTTAGTTCCGATTATATCAAACACTTTTAATCGCAAAAGATAAAGAGTGCTTTTTATCGAAAAACCTTGTGATCTTATATTTTAGAGGACTTCGATATTTATCGCTGTGACGCTGAGAAAATGATAAGTCATAATTTACTGAAAATAGTACAATTAACCTTCAGATCGATTCTTAGATGTACTTCGAAAGTCAGGTGTGTCATTCTGGATGTTCTTTTCCGATTCCGTTTTGATTTCTACTGCTGCGATGCATGTGAAAAAATATCATAAATTATACCCATAGTCTCATTTTTTCATAGTTTAAACGCATAGAGGGACGCAGGAAAGGACAAAACGGCCATCAGTAGTTATCGAAGCATTGCCTTGACGAGTTACGTCGGTAAAACAACTCCTCATGCTACGACATTTTTGCTACGTGCTAACTTTACCCGACAATCTGGCACACAACGCAGTATTTCATCCTTCCTCTTCTTCCATCCGTTTCTACAACAACAGACTGAGAGCAGCGAAACCTTTTGGATATCGCTCCGAAGAAATTTTGAAAACCTTGATTATACGCAAACCTAATGTCTTCAATCAAGGTTTCAGTAAGACGACTCCTTGGATTAGGTGAAACTGCACAAGCCGAATATTAATTTGTGCAGTTTCACCTAATCCTCGACAAACACCGGGTCCATGTCCCTGTGTTTACAGTCGGGTCGAAGCAGGCTTATGGTGTCGGCTGCTCCGTGGTGTTTCCTCGTAAGACCTGTGGCTACCGTTTTGGCGACCTGTGCAGCGTTTACACTGCTGAGTGCTACGCCATATTGAGAGCACTGCGATCAACGAAGTGCTCCCGCGGATCAAATTTCCTAATGTGTTGTGATTCTCTAATTGTCCTTCAAGTAATCCAGACTATGTATCCAGCTGACAAGCTGATCCAGAACATCCAAGATGTGCTTTTCTCGCTCCAAAGTGAAGCAAAGAACATAATGTTTTGCTGGATTCCCGGACACGTGGGAATCAGAGGAAATGAGGTAGCATACGTTTCCGCAAAGCGGTATGCCTCAAGAATCGCGTGGATTTCTTCACGATTCGAAAACGAGATCTCCTAAATTCCATCAAGACAAGGATTCTGAGTGAATGGATCAATGAGTGGTTGGCTGTTGAAGGGAATAAGCTCCGACTTACCAAATCCTCAGTTAAGTCATGGAGCAGTTCCTGCAGGTCGGCAGGCGCGACGAGATCTTGCTAACCCGCCTGCGCATAGGACATTGTCCTCTCACTCATCGGTATCTCTTGCTACTTGATAATGAACCCGTTTGTGAGGAGTGTAGCTCTTCTCTGACAATGCGTCACCTACTAACTGATTGCAGAAAATACATGAGAATACAGAGACTAATTGGTCTGGCTGCAGATTTACCAACAATTCTCGGAAATGAAATTATGTTAATAAACTATTGAATTTTGTGAGTATATCGGGGCTCCTCCCACATGTTCTCGGGAGGGTTTAAATTTGCATTCTTCTTTCCTCTTCCCTGTTTTCTTTCCTTTTATCCTTCCTTTCTTTTTATCCTTCCTTTTCGTAATTTGAAAATTATAATTTTTAGATTTATTTTCCTTTTTGTAATATAATGTGTTTGGCAACTGTTTCCTTTTATTTTCTCTCATCTTTGTTTTTAGATATTTGTTGAATTCAGGAGGGTTGTTTTCAATGGGTATGTTTGAGATATTCGGCGAGTCCCTCACATGCAGAAGGGTCATTACAGATCTTCTCTATGGTGCGAAACAGCATTTTCCCCCGCCAGCAAGGGCTCTAATGACCTTGCCGTTGACGAGCCCTAACCCCCGCCCCTCCCCCCACAAAAGCATGCTCAAAATTACGAGAGCAATGAAACGATTCGATACGGACAAAATATGAAAAATATTTACTATCTGATATGTAATAAAATACGTAACATTTTGAACAACATGACTAGTGAGGATGGCGCGCGACAGGTATCCAGTGCGTCGAGTCCTTATCTTCTTGTGCTTGTGTAAGCCGGGGTACCGGGCATAACTTACCCCACTCACCCGGAATCGTTATTTTAGTCAGCCGCTTTCTCATTCACTATGGATATGGAATACATCTAAAGTGCTATATTTTTATGTATTCGGAAATGCATTTATCCGAAACTAGCTGACTCTTCCTAGTTTCGCACGGGAGATTTTCTTGTAGTATGGTTTATTCTTTGTTTTTATTCAGTGTACCTAAAGATTGCCCTGTACGCACAAAAATCGTTATACTTTAATTATTTCGTGATAGTAAGATAAAATTCGAAAAAAATGAAGAAGAAAATGCCGAAAATCATTTTCCCTGAATAGTACGCCTTTACATATGCTACGCAATATTCCATCAAAATTTCACTCTTCTGTCAAATAATTTTATGTCTACGTTAATAAATGTATCAGTCAGTCAAGGAACGCACCAAATATTTTCCCTCCTTTTTCACCCATTAAAAAGGAAAATATCGAAAATGCCAATTTTTTTAGATATTTGGTTTAGCAATAAATTTTGCTAAACCAAACATTATTTTACATACAGTTATGTACATACAAAATTAAAGATATCTCAGTTCGACAAAAAGCAGAAAAGATTTCTCTCATTTGCTCCCGTTAAAAATATATATTAAAAAAACAAGCACCCATTTCTATAATCAAGTTATCGAGAGTCTGGGCACTAAAAAACAAAGATGTGTTTCAGGGCTGCCACCACCAATATTTTTGAACAAAAATCCCTCACTGGTTAAGACTTGGACTGCCTGTAATTGTCGTTTGATATTAAAATCATCTTTTGGTAGCACTTACGGGTGTGCCAACACTATGGAAACAACTACCGTAAAATGAATTTCGTTGAAAGTAGATTAATAAATTAAGATTTCTTGGATAATTTACGCAAAGTATTTTATGAAAAAGAATGTTAATTTTTGTGTTACTACAAAGGATAAAAAAGAGTATTTTAAGAACAGACTCTCCTAGAGTTATTTTATCATGTTTCGTGGTGGTGAATACAACAAATAAGATGAAAGTATCACGAGGTCGAGTAGTATACGACATAAGGGGAATCAATTGAGTAGGTTGGCAATTTTCCCAAATTTGGTAACTGAGGGCAGCTAGACTATAGATAGTTACGCAATGTTTACGTGCAAAAACTGAGATATTTAAATTAATTCAGGAAATATGGTAAAAATAGCGAAAATTTAAGAAACTCACATTTTTCTCTTCCTTCAACCACTTAACATTGAAATTTCGATAAATTCTTTCGTAGTCGGTGCTTACGTTACTTAAGAGACATTCTGTCCAAGTTTCATGTTTCGTGCTTCACTGCTTTGACAAGTCAGTTAGTTCAAACGTTTGCGGGTAATTTTGCAATACAGGACAAACATTTGAGCGACATTTAAAAATACATATTTTGATATGTAGGTGATGTACAAAACGAGACAGACACTTGTGCATTAGAATGTTCCTGAAAAATATTTGGTCAATGTTTTTAGGAATGTTCGTATCGGAGCTCTAATTTTAAACTGCGAAATTTATTGTCCTACTTTTTGAGAATGAATACATATGGAACTGTTGACATGATTTCGTTCTCTTGTTTTTTGAATTTACTCTCCCGATTTCACTCGCCAGCATCATATGTTTGGCGAAACACTTAATGTTCCACCGAACTTAGTGCGATAACCTCGCATATATAAAACAGAGTATGTGCTTGTGGAGTTTTTTCCCATCATGTCATCAGTTCGAGAGATATAGTACTTATACTAGATCACAACCACAATTATGAAGATATGTCAAAAAGTGAGGGTGAAGGGAACGTAATTAATCCCACCATACGGTGGAGATTAATATGATACTTTCATAATAATGTTCCAGGAACAAATTTGAAAAGATAGAACTCTATCTTGAAAATTTTGTTTGTTTGTTAACTTAAGTATTATATGTAATATTTGTTGTTGAACGATATAGTTTGCATTAAGTCCACAAGAAAACCTTGAATATCAAAATATATTGTATGTTAAGCATTCAATTGTGTGTACTAACGCCTTTTGAAAAGCATGTACGAGTTGACAATTGAATTTAATCTAGCTAATTGTTCGTTAAAGTGGATTGTATAACTTGATCATCCGTCAGTATAACTTCTGTTGCGTTATTGGGAATTGAGAAAATAAGAGAGGGGTTCCCAAACTTTTAACAGACCTGATTCACGGACCATTTCCGGTGGCGTCCCTAGTAGCAGCCTTTTATTATACCGTACAGCAAGATTTATCGCTAAATATATTTTGCTTTTCGCAAAATATGACCATAAGAAGGAGTAGAGAAAGAAAGGAAGATATATAAATTAGAATTTGTATAAAGGACTTTATTATTAGAAAATTTGTATTATATTTCATGTATGGCGCCGTACGCGGAGACACGACGCCCCTGGACGCCTTGGCGCACGCTGGAACAAAATAGTTTCATTGATGTGATTCATACTTGGTGAATATTCTCTTGTATCATTTAGGACATGGCTCAGTTATTTTTCGATTGATGCTAAAGAGAAAAACTTACATAGATTTTTTTTGAATTACATAAGAATTACATTTCATCAAGAATTAAAAATCGTTTAAATTTCAGTATGTTCTAATAAATTCTAAATTTTGTTGCAGTGGAAATTTCTCTTATGTAGATTGGCTACTCCTTTGATGGTAACTAATATTTAACATGACCATGGTGTTTTTTTAACGGCGCGGCGTTGGTGAGTATGCCGTCGGATGAATGTAAAGTGGTCATACGAGTAAGACCGTTACCAACATGAACGACTGTTCAATGTTGAAAGTTTAAATGACCTTGGATCTTAAATTTCCCAGTTTAATGAGTAACATATTAAACAGATACCTGGGCGGATTTCTGTTTCAAAATACAACATAAAAGTACTGACGGCACATTTCGAAATGACAACTACAAGAAGTAAATAAAATCAAGAACTTACCCTTACCTTTAAAGAAATTAAATACCCTTAACGCACGTGGACCGTATGTGAGAATACTGTGAGAGAAGTTTTCCAGCGGACGGTGCACCTCAGGCTGAGACGGAAGTGGATCAAGTGGGTCAGTGGGTTGCCGTTCCTCCGCACCAACTCTTCGTGGCTTCAGTGGAGAAGTGCTCTCCCTGGAAACTGTCGAAAGTTGAATACAGTTTTCACCTTCTTTTGACGCGAGTGACTTATTGAAAAGAACTTACTCCCCTTGACGTGTTCACTTGAGGAGTAAGATAAATCTCAAATTTCCTTCCAATCGCTGGTCATCCCCCATGTTTTATCATTTTAGTTGTGATCTAATGCCTAGTGTCTGGAACTGCTTTGAATGGGAGACCGTTAGGTAGTCAATGTAAGAGCGCGACACCGATGTCAAGTGCAGGAATCAAATTATATTATTTTAGGGGAGTAATAATTGTGGCACTCACCTTACAAAACTATCCACATGAAATTAAATTGATTGCTTGACCATTAAAAAACTAATTTTACCGGTTGTTTTCCGTACACTTTCGAAGTTCAAGAAGATGTGAAACCTTTCGTATACCTCCAAGTATGAGGAAACATTTACTTTTAATTTTTCTTCATATTTGAAATGGTGTTTTCAGAACTTATTTCCTAGCTCAGTAAACATAATAGTGTTCTGATATTCATTAACCTCATACAAAGCACTGTAACTTGTGTCATTTTCAAAAGTTAATTATCAGGCACATCGAAATACTAAATCCTTAACACAAGAAAATTTAAAAGAATTTTTTATTCAAACATTCACACAATTTTGTGTCAGAAATTATTTTTAATAGGGTAATACTATTGATATGCCTGTGCCGCTCATTTTTTCAGAATTAATTCGTAAATGGTGAGTTTTCTTCATTTTAGTATCTAAATTCAGAGGATATTTTCTCATAGAAGCAAGAGTAGTGGGCAACACATACACAAGATAATTTGTTGAATGAAAACTGGATTGTTTTTGTTCGAGCTTTGTAGGATACGTAGCTCATGAGAGTGTAAATGTAAAAAATAAATAAAAAAAAAGACCCGCGTGCGGAAAGACTAAAATAGCCGCCGCGCTTAAACGTTTTGTTTTATTACAAAAACCGTTTTGAACGCTTTTAGTGTATGGGAAACAACAAGTCAAATATGATTTTTAAATGATCGAGTCTCTTTCGGTCGTTTCCGTATGGAGTATATTTTCGGACGAACATGTATGGAGTATGTGTTTACATTTCTGGAGAACGAACGACTCCAATGATTGTAATAAAATTTACGAGACACGAGTCTGATATGTAAATGGTTTTGTTTCTGAGTAGGATTGTATTGTACTTTTCTTAATATTAAACTAAGTGTATGTTTCGTATTCCAAAGAATAACTGTAGTGTACACTGTCAATACGATTACACGTGATCAATGCGTGAATGAAAAAGTCGGGTCTCCTGAAGCAAAATTGATGACTATTCTGTATCTTCTATTAACTATCTATGTGTCGACTGCCGTGTAAATAAGTCAAACTATCCCTGAACAGGCCCCGAAGGTATCCAAGGGGTTCGCGGAGGGTAGAGCTCCGCAATTACTTGACCTCGGCATTAGGAGGAGATGTGGTCAGCATCTTGCCCCGACCGGTTTGACCCCAGGATAGATCCAGGTACTCATTTTACAGCAGGCTGAGTAGGCATGGGAGTTAGTCAGGATGTTAAGGTGTAATGAAAAATCCCCACCTCACCGGGGATCGAAGCCCGGTCATCCAGCCAGCAACTCAGCGCTCTTCCAACTGAGCCACGCTGACTCATTCGCGTAAATAAGACAAACATTAAAATTATTTTTTTGAGTTGGGAAAAATTACCGGGAAATGGTGTGATCGATAGAGCCAATTCAATGTCCCCATATTCCTGAAATGTATAATTTTCTGATAGATAAACTCAATCGCCCGTGTTTTTTTAATAAAAATTTATATTTTCGCGTTATTTATTCAATCATAAAGCCATGCGTATATTATATATATATATATATATATATATATATATATATATATATATATATATATATATAT
>NNCF01132066.1:813244-928995 GCA_002313205.1 Laupala kohalensis
TTCATACCTTAAACCTTTTTTACCATTTCTTGTGAAGGAGAGCTTGAAAAAAAATTCTTACGATAAGCGGCAAGAGAATGGTTGCGCGAGGCCACAACGCTGTCTTTTTTTTCAAATAGCAATAAGGACCATAAGTAATTGTTAGTGGACAAAGTATCTTTGTTTTCGACTTAACATCAAAAATCTTCGTTTTCTTTCGTGGAAACATTTTTTGACGTTAAGTCCTTAATTATTAGAATAATTAAAATTGCCCAACGAATAGATAAAACAAAGACAGGTTGGTTGATTAACCAAGTAAGAAATGTTATTTCCGAGTAGGATATGTAAATTTATTTGGTTTGGTAAAGAAATAAAATCGCTAGAATTTTTCTAAAACGTTTTTTTCATTTCGTGTCGGATTTTTTTTCTTGTGTAATCGTATTGATAATGTTCTTGTCTAGCCATATGGAAATTTAAACCTTACTGAAAAAGATGGATGAATTAAGTTTAATTTTTGGTTTTGCTTAAAATTTTTAAATGTTTAGATTCAAATTTTGTAACTCATTTTCAAGATATCAACTTGTCAAAATTTTGAAGGACAATTGAGACCAACAGGTGTATGTTTGCGTGGAGACGAGCACAAACATTACGAGTTCAGTCATAAGTTGATTAGATTTCCTAGATTGTAGGTCGTGCTGGCGTCTGAAATTAAAGAACTCGGTTTGCCGGAGAAAGTTGGAAGCTGAAGAGGTAGCTGAAACATTTTGGACCAAATCTACCTTACGGTCCAACGCCATTGAAAAATAACCTTATTCTACGTATATCCTTCCGCGAGTGCTGCTACCTTCACCATCGCCTCCATCTAAACACATACAACATATTTTCTTAAAACTAAATCGCCGGGTCTAACAAACCTAACATCATTGTTCATGGCTAACCTAACATCATTGTTCATGGCTAACCTAACATCATTGTTCATTATAATTAACATAGCCCTAACATACTAACATAAACTGTGGCGGAGAGAAGAAAATAGTGCGGAAAAATATTTCTCTATAACTACCGTAAATATGAAGAGCGAAGAATGCGGCTTATATTTTCGGAACCGTAATAATATTTGTAGTATTATGACATTAATCATTTTTTCGAACCCTCTTTGGACCATATGCTATACTTTGGCCAACATTTTATTATCCTATAGTCTGTTTTGTCTGAAACATTTCAGTATGAGTTAATGTATTGTGACTGTTCCACTTCCTCTCATTTTCATCTTGTTTAAGGCGTTTATGAGTAAAGTAAAGAAAAACTTCCTCGGTTAGAAATGTTAGGAAATGAAGAGTGGAGATACGATATGCTGTATTGCTTTTGTCCAATAGTTTTCGTTATGACGATCAGGTGTTCTAATTTCATATATATGGTTCAAGTTCCACAGTAAAGAATATAAATAGACCATAGCGTACTACAAATAGTTTTTCTCTTCACCAAATGTATACTTTATTCATTCTATATTCAATTCATTCTTTTTGACTAAAGTTTATTTATTTATCCTTTGCATTGCACGAGTATATGGAGTTTTTATATTAAGTGGCATTAACCTAAAAGGTGATGCGTAATTAGGTGATGGACGAAAGAAGTGAAAAATGAAATGACGTTTACAGATTTCGATGTCGATCGCGGGAGTCAAGATCACTTGGGGTGTTGAGGCCGCGCTTGTTCCACGCAACGAGCTACGAGGTCGGTAGGAGTCGTGCTGAGTTTCAGCAAGAACCTGGACGGAATGAAAATGTTGCTTGACAAATATCCCTTTCGATTCCAGGACAGGCTAAAAAAGTGTTTTTTTGGATTTCGACTATGAAATGAACATATAAGAGCTATTTTAATTGCGAATTGTAATTGTTATAACTTAAATTGTACAAATAAAATGCACGATACAATATTGGTTGACATGATGTAATTTACACGATAAATAATTTTAAAAATAAGGATTTTCATAACGCATTCAATCTTAATAGTGGTTTAATTTTGTCTAGGGGCTTTTAATTTGTTGAACCATCGTCACGCGTGCTTTTATGGTAAAACAGGAAGATTGTTTCTGTAAAATTCATCATGTATTAAATTGTTTAATGTATTATTGTAATATTTGACTTTTCTATGAGTTGAGGTATTAATAACAGGACTCGCTGTTCACAGTCCATAGAAAAATAGGGGTTCTGAATATGTTCTGATTTAATTCAGGTCCCGGCTTGTAACATGTGTATATTTAGTGCTCAAAAATGGAATATTGTACATTCTGCAACCAAATTATAATATGGAAACATATTTTTCTCCTGAGATATTACTGATGCGATTTCTAAGAACATTCGCTGGTAACATTTTAAGTGCTGCGCAATGAACAAATTTTACTGAAATGTCTTACATTCATTGCCTTAGATAGCTTTGTCCTTATGATTTAATACTTGTAGGTGTACTATTGTGTATTACAAACGCAGTGAAGAAAATTAGCCCCTGTGGGGACGGGTGCGGGGAATGATACGAGATGAGATTTGTTGAGAACTGGCTTCGTCTTGCGTACATTAGACCTTGCTGTCGCCAACCGAAATGAAATTAGGCTGATGGATAATGGATGACCGATGATGATGGATAATGGATGAAACGTCATTCACAAACATCTATGAATTTTGCAAGATTTAAATCCATACCATTTGGCATGAGAATTCTCTTCCTTAACACTGATGCCATCAGGTCGGAATATATGTTATAACAACAACTATAATAAATTTTACTGTGGCATACTGTTTATTAGCGTAGATTGATAGAAAGTATTAGTTCCCATCTGTGCTGTGTGCCAGAATTGGAGCCTATAGGTAGATCACAACTATTACACCCCTCGGAATATTACCTCATACACAGGTATTAGTTAAAACTACTAGCGTCATGTGTCAATAATACTCGCACCCTAACATGCGAACAACATATCATTGTACAGTTCCAAATGTGCTCTCACGATACCAGGAAATAATGGTAATTAATAGCTTCCATTGTTAGCGTTGACATGCTAGTTTTTTAAATAGCTCGATCATTTTGGGTATAGACACGTTTACTCTACAGCAATACGTACATATTAGTTATATGAATGTTCATTATCGTGATTCCTACATCACCGTGATGAACAAGTTAGGATAATGAATCGAAAGATATGGTGATAACATGTTAATAATAATTTTCGTTATACCTCCGCGAATCACGAGTTGATACTGTGCACTCGTTCTGGGTGTGTTCCATACATCGACATTTTTTCTTTAATTTTCTCATATTTTAATATTTGCTCTCCGTTGAAACGTTTCTTTAATCATAGTTACTTTACTTTCTCTTGAATTCTGGTGTATAGAGTTTCGTAAATGTGTCGCATCCCACATTCCTTTTCCGATTCTTTAGTCCAATCAATACGTAAACGTAAAGTATTAAACGTCGTGCCACTGGTAAGGCGGCGAGCCCCTACGCCAGTGTATCCGAAGTGAGTGCCTCGGCGACCAGGGGCCCCGCAAACTATGGCCAGGGGTTCCGTACCTCGACGCATTAGCTTGTGAGTAGATTTCAGATATTGAGACTTATTTTCAAAAATTTGAACATGTCTCTTTTGTGACGTCAAAAGTCTTATGTCATGAGAAATTAATCTTATTTCGAATGTCCGAAAACAATATGAAGTCTTTGTAAATAACAATTTCTTATTTAAACGCGATTCAGTTTTTCTCTCACATCTTACGATGATGAAATTAAGCCGTAATTGTGGAACTATCATTGGAGTACTGACGCAGTTACAGAGTTTCTTGATCACGAAATCGTTCGATTAAATGTTCAAACAATAAATTAGCTCAGAAATATAATAAGACGAGTCTGACCTAGAAACATTTGATGTTGAAAGGGGGATAGAACAATTTGAGTTTCAGCGTTGGCAGGATTGACACACAGTTGTCTGAATTTTCTTAGAATTTTTACGACCGCTGGGGCTTAATTATTTTCATTGCCCTAGTAGCGCATTCAATGACAGTTTCTCGGGTATGCTAAAATTATGCTTTTTTTTATTTTGACGTATTACAATTATTTGTAATACAATTAAGAAAAAAGAAAATTGAATTTACTTGTTTTTGTTTTAAAAAAATTTTAGTATATACATTTTTAGTATTATGTTCTCGGTGTCCTCTTCCGATTCGTCTGAACCTTCGCTACTTTCACTACAAGTCTCTTCAATATTGTCCGTGTTTACATTGTTCATTTCCTCTTCACTGACACTTAAGCCTCTATCACACACTCCGCAAACTCACCAGATCCAACAAACATTTTATTCCGTAATCGCCTTGACTCCGCCATGATCACGTACTTCAACAACACACTACAACCATTTTACTCAAATATCAATATAAAATAAAATATCCGCGGAAAACGATCGATATTTAACAATGAACGTCTGAATGATAATGAGAACGAGTAGAAATAAGGACTTGAATGATTTCTAGTAACAAGTCGAAATCCGACGTCAAAGAACAGAACGGACATTGCCTGTCTTTCGTCAGGAAGTCCTCCAAATGTATCATGCAGTGCGCGTCTTTCGTCGCGAATGGATTAAATGCCCGTGTGGGCAGCTGGGAATCCCAAAATAATTATATCCCCAATCAGTGCTGCCTCAATGGAGCGTTTATACCCAAACATTTTGGTTAAAACATGCTTCTTGATTGGAATAGCTTTGCATATTCTTTATTCCCTGTGAAATTATATTTTTGTACGAACTGACTGAAAATTGTCGCCCACATGAATCGAGCACCTTGGTCCCTCCCTCGGAACTGTTCGGTAGACCGTTGAATTACATCATCACGAGACCCCTGTACACTTAGTTGAAACCAATATTAAGACGTTTCCTGAAT
Source organism: Laupala kohalensis (assembly GCA_002313205.1). NCBI lineage: Eukaryota > Metazoa > Arthropoda > Insecta > Orthoptera > Trigonidiidae > Laupala > Laupala kohalensis. The sequence goes on from NNCF01132066.1 coordinate 818,143, forward strand.
TAGACGGGTAAACTTTCTATAAATTAATCACTCGCTGAGTGTAGAAGGATTCAAACACACTGAGAAGCAAATATTTAATATATTTCCCATTTGTCAGAAAACAAAATTAGAAAATTAAATTGTTATGGAGAAGGGTGAAGTTGCTGTAGAAGTTAGACGAAGGGTAGTAAGAAAACCATGCACAAAAAGATGTGAAGACTGACCGAAAATATTCCTGTTAAATATCCAAGCCGAGTTGCAAACAGGTAAACCATTAAAAAGTCCTAAATTTAGTTTGATTCGCCAAGTAAAGATTAACCAGTGCAATTAATCAGAGTATAAAAGCCAGATGAGTGTTCTTGAATATAAAAAACCACAATTCCTGTTATTAAGTAGCCTATTTGATATCATGGAGTGTAGGATTTTTCATCACCCCAACATCCAGACTGACTCCCAGGACTACTCAGCCTGCTGTAACATGAGTACCGGATCTATCCTGGGGTCAAACTAGCCGGAGGGAGATGCTGGTCACATCTCCGAGTGCCGTGGCGTAATTGCGAGGCTCTTCCCTCAGTGGAACCCCATGAGAATTTTCGGAACCTGTTACGGGATATTTTTACTTTTATATGAATACGTTATTTTTTACATAAAATTAATTTGGTTAAAGCCAACCATGTTTCATGTTAGTAGTTTTGCTTATACGGGATGGTATATTAAAATATGTACGAATAATTCATTTTAAGAGGATGCAAACCTTGTTTATACAGTTTTTCAGAACCAGAATGGTTCCTTACATTTTCGTGGGCTTGTAGGGTAGAGAAAGTATTATGGAGAAAATTTTAATGGACGATTTTTGAAGAGAAAGCGCGTTTGAGTGGTCTCAATGAGAACGTTTTTTTAAAATAGCTTTTTAGTGTTGTTGGATTGATATTAAATTATTTGTGTACTAAGCCTTGATTAAGATAAAGTGAACGAAATGTTGGTGAAGTAACCCCATAAATGTTGGCCAAAATGTAACATTTTCGTGTTTGTATATGTTTGTATAATGGCACACTTCCTGGTTATTGCTTTTTTGCTGGGCGCATTGTTTTACTATCTCAAATATACGTTTAGGGGATCCTGTAGAATAAAAATGGTTTTAGAATTCCATCAGTCAGTACTCTGCGATTCGGATTAAATGGGTGAGCCAATTTCTTTCTTACTTTTATACTAATAAATACTTAATACTAAGTGTCCATGCTCTAGAAGTTTTATAACCAGTGTAAAGGATACTATGACAATTTAGGAATATTTCGCAAAAACGACTCAAAATTTGTTCTTTGTATTTTGGTTACAGAATGTGTAATTAATATGTATTACATCCTCAGTTGGTATATCGCTAAATAGTTTGGTATATGCGCTGTAAAATAATTTCTCTGTGATTCCCTTTTACTTCAGGATACTGTTTCTAGAATTTTGATAATCATTTATCAATGCTAGTACTTACAATAGAGAGACAAAAATTTCGAAAAAATAAAATCAAAGATACGTGAGAACAATATAAAGAGGTGACGGAAACGGAAAACTAAGAGAACTACAAAATTGTTCCTCGGAACGCAGCTTTTACGATATTTGCGAGGCGAAGTAATTCCGAAATGACGAAAGGTGTCTCAGAATTAACGCTTACATAAACGGACGGTTAGGTTCTTGCTGATCGTGGTAGAGTTCTTTGGATATGACGTTTGTATACTATTTTTTAAGGAAAATGTACATGTACATAGGTAATCTGTTAGTGAACCAACTAGAGTTCTTGTTAAGTGTTATTATTTTTTTAAATTTTGTCGTGACACTCATTATTTCTATTACCTAAAGGTTCGTTAGTTTGTAGTAGATTTCATGTTTCATAATACATTTCCAATTTTTTTACAGACTACTCAGTTTTAGAAGAAACGAATAGGAGAAAATACATACAATGTGCTAGTTTGTCTCGAGTTTTGCACATGATACTTTGTGTCGAGTTTTATTTCATAACTCCATCTTATTCCATTCTAACTTAATTCTCTACCTATGTGTATCTCAATATAATGTTACTTATGAATGCCGTAGAACTTCCATTAAAATCATTTCCAAAGTTTACCAACCATGTGTCTTAATGGATGATGGAATGCTATTATCGTATTTCGATGTATTCGTCGAAATTTGGGAAAAGCGGACTCGATGCCACGAACATTAACTCGCAAAGGGGTTGAGGGTTGTTGGAGGGAAACATGTATGCAGTCTAAATATTATATTTTGTCTAGTCTGTAGTCTCGTGAGCACAATTTTTTTTGAGGCAATTTCATTAAATATTTTTTATTCAACTTTGTTATATCTGACCGGTTTGATAAGGGCTTCAGAGAGAAAGTGGCGATGGTTAATCGACGTTGAAATGCTGACGTATGTTTGTGGTTTGATCTGACGTGGTGCGCGCGAATTTTTGTATGTATGTTGCAGACTTCATCCTAAACGATATTTTCCGAATTTTTGATTTGTCTTATGGTGTTCACGAAGACACTGCCCCAATAGGCGGCCTTTATTTTAAAACGGCTCTAACAATGTCTTGATCGAAAGAATATTTTTGATGATGAAGAACGACAGGTCTCTTTTCTCCAAGTACAAAAAAAGTGGCGGCTATTTGAAATCACATTTTCGAACCCACTACTGCACATACCTATCATCGAATCATAATCGTGGTATCAGAAACTTCAATTAAACCTTAAAAATACCAGTTTCTTATTTCAATAAGGAATGACCACTTAAGGGTGAAAATCGAAGTATACTTTTCTTATTTTGTATAGAAATTTAAGGACTTTGAAATTCAAACGCTTCGTGTGGTAACTCATGATATTGCTGTAATAGTTTTGTTGGTATTATGGCTCAGTTATGCGAGAGGAGGAAACCTCCCATTCCATGATTGGAGCTTTAAAGCGTGGTTTGAGGGGTATCATTGTTGGCATGAGATTCAACACGAATTTTGTTCAAGGAGGCATACCAGGATGGTTTCAAAGAGGTATTGAGCGGAAGTTGGATATGATTTGAGATCTTGTAGGATATCTATCGAATGGGGATGAGCTAAGTCGAAACGTCCATTTCTACCATGTCCGTTTCTAACGTATTTCTTCTAGAATTTATTAGAATAGTTCTGTCGTTAAAATTCTGCACTCTGGTCGAACGAGAAGACAGGATTTCGTTAGGAAGTAGACGAAAAGGTTTGTAGGTCTTGGTCATCGCGTAATGTAATATTCAATGTGAGTGATCGGATAAAATTATTTTTTAATTAGAAAGCGTATGACATGTAAAATTTGTGTGTATTTTAGACATGTGTGAGAATTGTTTTCAATAGTAGAAGTCATAATGGCAACATAACAATTCATACGACGTCATTGCCGCCCTCTTGAGTGATACTGCGCTGGGAAGGAGTAGAAAATTTGTCGATGTCGTCGAATACTGTTTTCAACAGATATACTGTTTGCTTGGTGTGGTACATACGACTATGTTTGTGAAGTCAATAGTACAATAGTTTTTTTTTTCACGTTAGCTAAATGAAAATTGAGGTATTGTACGTGATTGTACGTGTGTTTTATTCAGACTTGAAATATTATATTTCCTCGACATGTAATTCATACAATACTAATTTTTGAATGCTAGTTCGCGAAAAATGCACAACTATTTCAAAATCGCGGAGGTGCGAACTTAAATCCAACTTCTGTAACTGTTTCCTGCATAAATTGAAAGTGAACAAGATTCGACACAATTTAGAAACTGGACTGAAACATTTATGAAAACTACATATCCAGTAGTGATGCACCGTAAATTCTTGTTAGACTTGCGTGAATTTGGTGCGCACAATTGAATATCGCGAAATTTATTCAAGTTTTTCATTTCCGTATTGTTGGTTTGTTCTGTTACTCGTTTCTGAATGTCGCCTCATTGCCGTTGTCAGGCTCCCTTGTTATTCATCATGTGGCGAAACAATTTTTTATTTTTTGTCAATTATTCATTGCTGGAGCTCTAAAGCCCAATATCGTTACACGAGTTTTCCGCCCTCCCCCATGGGGTCTAGTGAGGAAGTCATTTGCGTGAGTTTTCTCTCTCCCCATTCCCCACTCCAAATGACGCGATGGAACTGATGCTGCCTTCATATCTTTCGACTTCATGTCTCTTATTTCTCAACATTTTTTAAAATTTCAAGAACCCTTAAAGTGTTTGAATATTACCATTGGAATACATTTTCTGATACGTATCTGCGATTTCGATGAGTTACGAAAGGTAATGTATGGAAATCGTTGCGATATAATGAGTGAACATAGTTTTAATTTTAATGCCATGACCTTAAATTTATACCGGAATTTTTTGTTCTTTTCGCTATAAAGTTAAAAGCTATTATGATTGGTAACTCTGTATCACTCTTAATTTTCTGACGTTTAATTTAAGGAAGTCCTAACTCCCCATTTATCCGTATACCTTTGAAATATTTTGACATTTTACCATCACAAATTTAAATTTGTAAAGGTAGTTGAATGATACTGATTCAGTTTTTTTTCACAGATACTTATTTGATTATTGGAATTGGATACTCACGTTTTAAGAATTTTTTTCCTTGATGCTTTAGGGCTCGCCAACGTCAAGGTCATTAGAGCCCTTCGTTTAATGTATTGTACATGTAAACATTTATATGAAAAATAAGAAAAAATCATGACATGTGAAGTGAGCACCTGCTCTTTCTCCCTCCGTCATGTTTAATGCAGAGAAAAGTAGTATTTGGTTGTTTCTCTCGCAGATAAACATTTGTTTGGCATGCCTTGCTGTATCAGAGTGAAGAAGGCTTGTAAGGGTGGTATCTACCTGATTTCTCGCGCGTTTCACTGCTTTCCCCCATCGAGTCTGGCTGCAAAGCGGAGCGCTTTCTTCGCTAGCAACGGTTTCATCTTGAGGCGGTCGGTAAAACGCATTATTGTATCGAATTGTGCTTTGACTCAGTCGTTGTTTCTTCCCGACGTGTAATTGTTTTGCTAGGATGAGACTTGTTTATGTAGATCTAGAGGAAAATGATGCGCGATATATTGTTTTTGCTACGAAATACCTATTTAAAAATGTATTTATTTGTTCAATTAAATGTAAATGTAATTGTAATTAAATTTATTCCTTTTATAGAGTGTGTTCCGAAGCTTGTTTCGAGAAATATTTTACTATGAAATATCTTACAATTTTTCGCTTGAGATTGTCATCTGTCTTCTTGTAACCTGTTACTTTCATCTACGGGTCTATTTTGATTCTTTTGTTTTGCAAGTTCTTTGACTTTCAAGCTTACTGTTAATTACATTTTTAGAAAAGAAAACAACTTATCATGAGAATTTTTGATGAAATTTTTCATGCGGGTTTGAACTCCCGAAAATGGCACGTGTATTGAATTGGCGAAAGAATTTCATTTCAACAAATTATACCTCACAACGAGACAGATTTTTAGAAAAATCATCAAAGGAATACGTTGGCGTAGATTTTTAAATATTTTCAAAATCGCTCAGTTGTATTCGCATGTTAATTAGTTTTGTTTAAAAAGGAGACGTTCATGGACCCTTGAATCTTGTCAGTTTTTTTTGACACGTACCAAAATGAATAACTGAAATAAGATTACCAGTAATTTTTACTCAGTGGTAACAGATCACCCTGAGTAATAATGTAAGGTGCTGTGTTGTATTTTATGAATATGGACATTTTGCAGTCAATTTCCTCATACTTCTTCAAATGTAAATGGGAAATTGAAGGTAACAATTTGTTTAGGTTTGTAGGAAACAACATTGACTTGAGATGAAACCTATTTGAGCGTAAAATTGAGATTCTGTCTTCCGCCCGGGTGTCAGTTTCCGAGACCTGAGTGAGAACTGAAATTGTTCTTTGCGCTGTTGGCTGCGTTTGAACGCATGAGCTCTTCGTAGCGGGAAAGGCAGTGGAGGCGGTCGCTCCGACGACGGACGACGATGGCCGTGGCGGAGCGCGCGGCGTGGCGCAGCGCTTGTGGCGGGGGGAAGGGAACAACTGCGGTATCCAGGTCAAGAGGCCCGCTAGCCGCCGCCGCCACGGCCGTTGGCCCCAATCGCTGCCGACGTTGACTTCTGCTGGTCTCGCTGAGGCCGGCGCCCGCCGCGCCGGCGCGCGCGATAAGACTGCCTCAACGCTTCTCTCGGGGTTATGGCTGTAGGGCTTTTCCTGAACTTTTTATAGAGATGGAAGACTTTTCAGAAATCTTCCGGGTATTTTTTCATTTGTCACCTAATTATCATTTTGTTTTAGAATCAATTATATCTGATGATATACTTGATTCGTTTGTTTGTTCATGATTTAAATTTTTCTCCAGCCTGTTTGAGTTATAGATTTTGAAATTATTCGTATGGTGAAATTTAATATATTATTCCCGTAAAAAATGGTGGTATTTGAGTGTTCATTTCTTCAAACTATTAATAATAAAAATTTCCTACTTTCAATGAAAATGTATTTTGTTACCAAACCAAATAGTCTTCAGTATGTGGATTATGAGGCGAGAGAAAATTTCTTGAAAATTATATTTTTGTATGTAAGTCTGTATACAAGTTTCCTGGGTAAATTGTATTATCTTCTCTGAGTTGCATACAAAAAACCTATAACTTTGGCATCTATAACTTTTTGTCTCCAGGACATGAAGATCTACATTTGAAATATTTTGTGTTGGTCTCGACCTTGACTTCTGAATGCAATAAGCAAATAATTAACCTGTCTCTTGCAAATCTTGTTATGTATTTTATTTATTGTGAGTGCTAATATTAACACCCATTAGCCAAATATTGGTTGAGTTAATAAATATGATTTTACATTCTGTTAAGAAGGAAATCGAGAAGTGCATGCTGAAATCAATGAATGGTTAACGACCTATTTTATTTAATATTTTATATCAGTTTTTTTAGACATAATATTCGTGTCTAATTTACTTCTCATATTTGTTCTAGAAATCTGCAATACAATGGATGTCACCTTCAATAATGTTTTGGAGGGAGCTCGCCAGTATTTTCAAGGTCTCCCATCACCAGTGGCTTCCAGTGTTGAAAATTCCCATTTTAATCCTGAAATAAATACTGTACCATCATCGGCAAGTGGGCCCAGCACCAGTAATCCAGCATACAATGTATCCTACAGTAATGTTAAATCTACTGGTTACAGCAATACTGCATCTTCCCACTCCCCAGTTTCATCTGCTTCATCTCAAATTACTCATACACCAAGTCCAAATGTCAATACTTTGCATTATTGGCCACCTCAGACATCTACTGGGGATAAAACATTTTCACAAAACAATCAATTTCTTTCTGTTCAGCCTGCCTCACAATCATATGAAAATATTTACTCATCCCACTACAATGGAAATTTTTCCAATTCAGGTGCTCAACAACGAAATGTGTACCTATCACAGAATCATCCTCAACATCAGTCCACACTTCATTCACCTCCTCCTCAACTTCAAAAATCTCAACAAAAACAACAGCTGCAACTTCAACAGGTTGGACAACAAAAGCAGCCATCCCAAAAGCAGCAGGATGCTTTCTCACAACAATATTCTAATCTCCAGTCTTCTGTGCCTCGATCAAAAGGCCACAATTTACCGCCAATTGCTACCATATCAAATCGTCATGGTCTTAGACATAGTATGCCTGTATCACAGGGAACTGACCAAGGTTTGGGTGGCTCTGCAACCCTTCCACAGAGGCAAGATTTCATGATACAATCTGAATTAAAGCACAATAAGTCTGAGAACTCTATTAGGTATTGTGATGCAAGTTCTGCAAAAACTTTGCCTCTTTCTCAATATGGACATAAATTGCCTCAAAAACAGAGTAGTAACCCTGTCACATCACCTCATGCGTTAAAAAATAATGCAGTAAATACAGTTTCAACTTCATCAGTTCTAACTGATGTGTCTCCATCATACCCTAATTATTCTGTTACATCTCAGACTAATTTGCCACAGGTTACACTCAACATTTCACAAACTCAGAAACTTTCACAAGAATTGCTTAATCTCCCCCAGCAATATAATTATTTACCTCAGAAGAAACAGGTTCACCATCAACAGCAACAAGAAACACTTCACCAGCAATCTCTTCCAACGATGCATCAGCATCTCTTACAGCAACAGCATTATCAACAACAAGCACAGAAATTGCTGCAAAAACAGCAACAACAAAAACAAGAACAGCAGCATCAATCACTTCGCAATATACCCCAACAGTTGCCACCAGAGCAGCAGCAACAACAACAACCACAACCACCACAAAGGCTGCTTGTTCAAAAGCCAACTCAGCAGCTCAGACAAGTGGATCAAGAGCCACAACAACAACAACAAATAGTACAAGAGTTGCACCAGCAGCAACAATTGGTTCAGGAGCAGCAGCAGTTGGTTCAGGAGCAGCAGCAGTTGGTTCAGGAGCAGCAGCAGTTGGCTCAAGAGCGCCAGCGCCAGTATGCACATGAACAGCGACAGCTAATGAAAGAGCAACAACAGCTGCAGCGACAGATAGTTCCAGAACAGCAGCAGCATCAACATCATGCAGTGGCAGATCAGAAGCAGCAAATGTTGCATGAGCAGCAGCAAATGTTGCATGAGCAGCAGCAACGACAGATGATGGCTGAACGACAGCAGCAGCAGATAATATCAGAGCGGCAGCAGCAGCAGCAACAGCAAATGATGAATGAGCGACAGCAGCAACAGTTGATGACTGAAAGGCAGCAGCAGCAACAAATGATTGAGAGGCAGCAGCAACTCCACCACCAACATCCACAACAACAACACCAGCTGCAACAACAGCAGCCGCAACAACAGCAGCCGCAGCCGCAGCAGCAGCAGCCGCAGCAGCAGCAGACTATTACTGAGAGACAGCAGCACCAGCAACAGCAGATTATGTCCGAGAGGCAGCATCAACGACAGCAGCAGATTATTACTGAGCGGCAGCAACAACAACACATGATCAATGAGCGGCAGCAGCAACAACAGCAACAGCATATTGCTGAGCAGCAACGACAAATAATACATGAACAGTCTCAGCAACAGCAACAGCAGCATCAGTTGGTACGTGAACAAAAGATGGCTCAAGAACAGCAGCAACGTCAGATGGCTCAAGAACAACAGCAACGACAAATGGCTCAAGAACAACAGCAGCGACAGATGGCTCAAGAACAACAGCAGCGACAGATGGCTCAAGAACAACAGCAGCGACAGATGGCTCAAGAACAACAGCTGCGTCAGATGGCTCAAGAGCAACAGCAACAGAGACCCTTGCCCCAGGAAAAGCAAGCAGCTCTGTTTCAAGACAAGCAGCATTTGGGACAACAGCGAATGGAGCCACAAGATAAGGCTCAGGAACAACTGCAACATCAACAACATCTCCAGCAGCATCAGCATCACCAGCAGCAACAACAGCATTCACAATTGCATTTAACAAAGCAATTACAACAATCATCACAACTTCTTCAGTTTCAGCAGTTACAAAACCATATGCAGCGACATCAACTGCGACAGCAACATTCACAGTTGCATCAGCAAACTCAAAATCAGTCACAACAGCAGCAGACTATACATAGTAACCAAATTAAACAGCAACAGAACCAAAGACTACAGCATCAGCTTCCAAATATTAGTCAGCAACAAACTCAACTCCAGACTCTAAGTACACAACAAGAAATATCAATTATCCACCAGTCACAACATTCAATTCACCACATATCTCAGACAACAAGAACATATAGTCACATTCAGAACATGTCGCATGTACAACAAACTCGTCAACCTGACCACCAGCATGATACAAACTCATTTCCAGTATCTGCTCCAACAGCTAATTCAGTTAATACAACTAATCTCCCTCATCAGCTGAAGCAAGAACCACAAGATGTGTATGGAAGAACTCACCCAACTGAATCTCGACAGGTTAGACTCAATATAAGTTTAATTGCTTTGTAAATCATATTTTTCTCTTAAACTTAGCATTACATGATAAATGATTAAGTTAGGTACAATTATTTGTTGCTCTGTAAAATAATGGTAATTTCTAGCCAGTGTATAAATATATTTGAACATGAAGTTTGCTTATTCCTATTTACAATCTCATTTTCAAATATATTTTTATTTCCTTTTTATTATTTTCACACCCCTTTTCAAATACAGTTTGTTCTAAGATATTCAACTTCCAAGAAGTGAGTGGAAAGTTATTTTAACCCAATGGTCAATTTTAAGAGAAATTTTTGTAAAATATTTTGTATATTTTAATTAAGTTGTTCATTTTTCTTTAACAAATGTTCATGTTTTTATTAAAATTTAACCTCGGTATTTAATGATTACAATGAGTTGGTAGCTGCATGATTATGATTAGTGACTTTGGGATGAGAGGGGCCCCATTTTCAAAAAAGTTATTGAATTTACGAGCAACATACAACTATTCTTATCAAATAATTGTTTTTAATGTTTTTACACTTTCTAATTTTTTGAAGAGATTGAAGTGAGTGAATTTTCTATATTACTGTTTTAGTAATTTTACACACATTTTTATTTGTTTCAGATTAATAAAGTGCTTCCAGAGGCAGGATCTTCGAGTGTACCTACTATTGTGCAGAGAGTCTCCAATCCAAGCAGTATTAGCAGTATTAATGCTGTTGCATCAAAAGTTCAAAACCAAAGTTCAAAACATGGTCTCTCTGTCATTGGTAATATAAAAGGCAAAAGAGAGTCTCCCCTTGACCTTTCAGTTAAAACGGTTCGTCAATCAGCTGACTCTACAGCTGCTGATGAATCTGATTGTGGATTCAATGGTCCTAGTATTTCTCCCTGTGATGTACCTTCTGTGAGTGGGAATGTTCAGCCACTGACTTCAGAACCTATTGGGGATGTACAAAATGTACTTCAGACACCACCTGCATTATCCGTACCTTCATTTGATAAAGCTAATGCCCAAAGTAACTGTGTTCGGGGTATCCCCACACCTAAGGTTGATTATCGACCAACTGGGTCTTACAATTCCAGACCTATTCCTACCTCAGGTTATAGTGCAGAAAACCAGAGACTTACAATGTTGAAACCTGGTGCCCAACAACAAGCTCACAATTATTTTCCAACTCCAATTCCATCTTTACCTCATGTGAACAATTTGAGGAAATCCACTCATCCACAGTTCTCTACAGAAATTTCTGGTAATGCAAGTCTGTATAAGCAATCTGTCCCTAATAAACCTTATCACTCATCAACTGGTGCTCCTGATAATACTAATAACCCTCAAGTCAATAGAAAAGCTGATTTTATAAATGTTACCAATTTGAAAAATGATAATGCATCTGTTGGCTTGAAGCGGTTGTATGAGGGGAGGCATAATTTACCTGCAAAAATCCCTCGAATAGACTCTTGGAGTGCAACAATTGATCAACAAATAGAACAGAAGTTTTCTTCCTATACTAAACTTCATAAACAAGATCAAAATAAACAAAGTCATGAGAGTAGACCATTTAGTTCTGAACCATCTAGGGAAAGTCATTATGTCCAGAACTTTCAGACATCTTTCCCTAGCAATCTTCCACCTCAAAGGGAAGAAAAAAGTGTGTGTGGTCTTTCAAATGGTATTGCAGGTGATTCGAAGCAGAGCTTACCTCAGCTGCATTTAAATGATGATCAGCATACTATTAGGAAACTCTTGACAGCCTCAAAAAGCGACCCTCCTGCTGATAATGTTAGTAATAACGGAACAAATAATATGCTGAGCATTTTGAGAAACAGTTTGGAAATAAAAGAGGCTCGCATTTCTCAGTTGCAAAGTCAGTTACAACACAATGCACAATTGCAGCAGTCAACTTCTTATATTGGTTCTCGTTTGTCAAATACTCAGGTAAGTGCACCATTTATTTATTTATGCAGTCATTTGAAGACATTAAATAACATTAAATATATTAGACATTAAATATATTAAATAACTAATTCTTGGTAATTTGTTCTTTATCTTTCTCCTGAGCCTTAATTTTTAAATAACATTTGTCAAAAACATAATGCTATTGTGTTCTCATGCATACTGGGCTTCTTATAAGATTGGTATATAGTGTGCAAAGTTAATTGAGATAAATGATGTTTGAGATAAGCGGATAACTATGTCATTCATTGATTTATTGATGTGTAGATTGTGATATTACAGTAATTGAAAAAATTATGTTAAGAAATAGGGTAGCTGTAGGAAAATAGATAGTAGGTTAATCTTTCATTTAGAATTCTTTTGATTGTGTAACTTGCGTGTATTTAACATTTTGAAGATTTCAATTTATTTGAAGATAAATGTTTATACTTTGTGCAATCTTCATTATCTGTATTAAGAATTTACTAGTGTAATAATTAAATGAATATTATGAACTTTTTTTTAGGTTGCATCTAAAGTTTTTCCTCAGTCGGAGAGTCTTAATCAAGTTTCTAGACATAAGTTACATTTACCAAGGGCAGTAGATTCAGTACTATTGGAATTAGACACTTCTCCTGGTGAACCTCCTTTCTTGGGGCAACAAGAAGGTCAACTAAGTCATAAACAAATGCAAAAGCAACTGCAGATGTCTCAGTCCCAGCAATCTAGTTCTACGGACTCAACATTGAACTCTGGTGGTGCTAGAACTGGTGATTATGACAAGTTTGCTGCTTACCTAGCTGCTCGTATTCGCACAAAGGCTGAACTGAAGCAGGTGAGAAATTATGTTTGAGAGAATTTGGGTGTATATGTCTTTTGTGAATAAGTGAGTGAATTATCTATCACCCCAGCACCCTAGAAATGACATAAGATAGAGAAAGTTGCATTCAAAAAAGTAATGCAAGAAAAAGTATTCACTATCCTAACTTAATGTTTTTCGAGAAGTTAGTTGATTTTTGAACATTATTTTCCTTGTCCTTGTGTGTGTCTTGTTTTCATACCAAGGTAATGTTCGTATAGAATTTTTAATGAGAGCATGTCTTTATTCCAATCATCCTTGGAAAGTCAGAGTTGGGAATAAAAATTTTGGGAAAGAGTCATTGATTCCTCAATGGTTATACTGTAGGATTCAGATGTTAATTACTTTGTTTTCCCAATTTCAGGTATCTCCAGATATTGAGCAGTTGTCTGCATTAACTCCTTCTACATCTCTCCTGACACCTTTAGAGAATGCCACTATTGGACAGTCTCCTGTAGAAATGATAAATATACCTGTTGGTGAAGCTATGATTTCTGTTGGTAGTCCTCCAAAACTCACCAGGGAACATGGAATGCTTTCACTACCTAGAAGAAAACTATCTACTACATCTGAAGATTGTCCTATGTCAGGTGCTATTGCAGTTTTATCACCCCCTGTTCCAGCTTTGCATAATACTTTGGGATTACGAAGTTCTTCGGAAACATCAGTATTTGATTTTCCTGATAGTGATTCAGAAGGAGAAATGCCTGTTTTGGAAAGGCAAACTTTGTATGAAATGCGAAGGGACCGGAAGTTGCTTTCCAAAGTACCCAATCGAAGTGGTGCTTCTGATATTGAGGGAACATCTGTAAGAGAAGATGTTGCTAACACTAACACTGATGCTAAAGATGATTCTGATATTTTTATTCAGGGACCTGCTTCTCCGAATGATGCATTTTGGGCTACTACGTGTGATCAGTTTTTGGAGCAACTTCAAGCTGGTTCTGGCACAACGCAGAAACGTGGTCGTAAGAAAAAAGTAGTGGAAGTTGTGACTGAGGACACTTGTGACAAAGTTGCTTCAAAAGAACAGAAAAATGATATTACTGAATTTACAGAAATTAAAGAAACAAAAAGAGAATCAAACAAAGTGGAAAACCTTGAACATAGTAAAGTATGTTCTCAAATTAATTGTGATGTGAATTCAAGCCCACTTAAAAGAACACAAACCACTGAAGAATGTATTATAGCTGATGTAACAGAAATTAAAAAAGAGAAGAATTCTGATATTGAAAGTGACATTGTTAGTAGATGTGAATTAATTAAAGTATCAAGAAAAATTTTTAAGGAAGAAAGTAAGTTGTCTAAAACTGAACGTGATACTCTGGAAAATGAAGGAAGTGATAGTAAAAATGTTGAAAGAAAAATTAAGAAATCTCTTTGTACTGAAGAAAAAGAAAAGGTTTCTAAAGAAAGCAGCCCTGATCTACCTGTCATTAGGAGACGACGGCGTAAAAAAAGGAAACTCATTACGAGACAGATCTCTGGCCGAAATGTTCGTGAATCTGTTGAAGGCCAGAGTGACAAGAGAACTTTTCGCAATGGCAGCATAAAGGGTCCGCAAGAAATGATTTTTAGAGGTAGAGGTAGAGGAAGAGGGAAGAGAAAATTTGTATCAACATTACATGAGAGGAAATTTGGGAGGAAATTAAAATCATACAAAGAAGATTCTGAAGAAGACCTTCCATTGACTAAACAGCAGTCACTTACTCGAAACAAGGTAGAACACAGAGATGATGAAGAGATCAGTTTAGCTGAAATAAAAGCTCGTTTGAAAAGGGGTAGACCAAGGAAGAGGCCAGTTGAGAATGTAATTACTCGTGTAAATGATGTGGAATTGAGTACGAGTAGTAGTGAAAGTGGGGATAGCAGTAGTGATGGTGTGCCTCAAGAAAGTGTTGCATCTCGTGTCCATCGTCGAAAAGGTTCTAGCACTGGAAGATCAGGAATGCGTCTTCGGCCTAGGAATACATCTTTGGTTCCTAGAGGCCGGAAGAAAGGATCCCGGTCTCTTGACAATTCCAAGAAGAATGCTTCCTGCACCTCTTTGTCTGAAGCAAAGCAATTTGGTGATGGTTCTGACTTCCATCCTGGATGGGAAGAGGAAGTGTACAGATTTAAGCAATCTTTACGAATGCCAGCTCAGCTTATCAACATACCAAAGCCACCAGGTGCTCGTCATTTGTCAGTATCGCTTCCAGACTTAGATCAATCAGCTAATACATTACTTGAAAATACTAGTATTAAAAAGGGTTCTGGTCAATACCGGCTCTCGCACAGTGATTTGAATTCTTCTCAATCATTGAGTGGTTCTGTGCACAACAAGACAAATGGTGGAACAGAATCAGCTAATAAGAATATTTCTCCCTCTCTATCTAGAGGTCATCCTAAAGGAAATGATGATAGTTCAATTAATAGTTTTAGCCAAGTTCATGATAAAAATGTTGATAGAAAGATGGTAGTTAAAAAGAAATTAGGTAAAAGTTCCTTTATTTTACGTTCTACCTCTTCAGATAATGAGTCATCGCATTCTGAAGTGAGTAGAACTCGAGAAGGTGGCAATAAAGTGAGAAAAGCAGATCTTGTTAGAGGGAAAACTGATGTGTGTGTTGTGAAAAAGGACAGTGGGAGTGATGGAACACCTAAAGATGGCCCCAAGAAAAAGACAGGTGTTTCTAATGTTTTCTATACTAACAGCAAATTAAATAATGACAATCTTACTTTTAAGTCAAGGACACGTACCCAAACTAGGTTAATGCAACAAAAACCTACCATTTTGGCTGTGTTTGGCGAAGAGCGTCCTGCTTCTGCTCCTCCATCATGTGAAGAACCCCCTTCTCTGTTATCTGATAATAAACTATCTATGAAGGTAAAAGCAGTGCATAATACAGTAGGTGTCATGACTCGTGGCAGAGCTGGATTACGTACAGCGGCTATGTTGCGTAGCAATAAAGCTGTGCTGAAATCTAAAAGACATTTGCTTCACAGCAATAAGAATCGAAACATGAATATGATATTACGTACTGTTTCGCGGAAGAAGATTTCAGGAGATGGTGTCAGTGTTTTTTCATCTGAACCTGTGGTTGTGTTGCCACAGATGATTCAGGGAAATCGTGTAAATTCCACCAAAACACACTCTGGAACCACCACTATCAGGAAACGTTTAAAAATTAGGAGTGTGAGACGAAAATTTCGCTCAGGTTTTGATTACATACGTAAAAAGAAGAAGCAACAGAAAAAAGATCCTGAAGTTGAACCATTGAAGGAAAGAAAGAAAGTGAGTATACATTATTGTTCTTTAAGATATTAAATTTATCTCGGGTACCCATCCTTATCGGGGTTTTTCTCCAGTTTTCCTTCAGGTAGAGGCAGGTTTCTTATTCAGGTTCTCTAGGCTTATGTCTAGGGGCGCGTTTATTGAAACAAGAAATTGTGAATTTAGTGTTATTTCAATTCTTATGATTTGTAAACACCATACTCAGAATAATCTATAGTTCAATAATAACTGATACGTGTAAAATAATTTTTGTTAAATTACAAACATGTTGATATTCTATTAGTATTATAACTCGTAGATAACTTTTTATCTTATCTAGGAATTTTTACTGAAATTTTCCAATCCACCTCTGGGTTAGGACCCTTGATCGGATTTGATGGGATGGTCCCTTGCCTGCTTCCGGAGAGTAAATTAGTTTATTGTCCTCCACGTGGTCATACGCAGTTTGTACTGTTTTTTTGACAATAAATTTATTATTATAAAAAATAATTCTTTTCAAAGGCATTATTTTAATATTTTATTTGAATATATGGCTTTTCAGTTACATTAAGTGTATTAAGAGTGAATATTTAGTGTCAATTCATTTGGGCCACATCATCCACCACCTCAGATCTTGATGAAATTTGGCTTATTTATTCTCCTTAGGATATACAATATATTTTAGCTTTCTATCTCCCTCCCTTTTTTCATTTTACTGGCTTTCAAAATTATGAAATTTTGACATATTGAACAATTGGACTTTGCCAAATGTGACTTACTAATATATTAAGAAAAAATCAAAACTTTTAAATTCATCATGAAGTATTTGTGAAATTTGGTATTTATATTCTTTAAAGTATAAGGATGTTAGATAAAAATACACATTACATCTAAGTATGACTAAGAAGACTGGGGGAAAAAAATTAATTTGCTTTTTATTTTGTAAGAACACAGTTGAACATATAAGTGAATATCACCAAAAGAGAAATTTCTCATCATTTGTCTTTTCTTTTTTTATATTCTTCAATACTAGGCTATCATTTGACGAAAGAAAATTGATGTTTTTTTTATTCCTTAGTTTGTTTTTTTGTTAAATGTATGAATTTCAGACAATTTGTTATAGTTATTTTATGNTTATTCCTTAGTTTGTTTTTTTGTTAAATGTATGAATTTCAGACAATTTGTTATAGTTATTTTATGATTGTATTTTAAATAGTATTTTACAAAACAATACAAATTTGTGATAGGTATATTGCACCCAGACCTGGAGTCGCCGACGTTAATCACTCTCCGCCGCTCATTGATCTTCCTTGTTTTATCAAGTGATATAAAATAATTCACCATTATTAATAAGCTAATTATTTATTCTTATCCTATTTTTTGAATATGGTTATTTTAAGGCCTGATGGAAGATTGAATGATTAACTGATCTTAAGATTGCGAGGTTTTAAAAAAATTACTAGAACAATTTTGATTAGCAAACATAAAATTATATAACTAACACATCTTATAAATTACTATACCAGCAGCACTGTGTAAAAATTTCAATGTCCTTGGCTTAACAGTTAAATAATTATTATAAATTTTTATAGTTAATCCTTCCCTGGAAAACACTAGAATATCATTTATATTCCAAACACAATAAAAAAAATACTCGGAGACAAGTAAAAAAAATTAAATTTATACTTTCTGATGCATAATTAAATAAGCTAAAATTGGATGTATAATTTGTTGTATTATAATTGATAGGAAAATTGAATTGGAGGATCAAACTAGAGTATTACTTTTTGAAACTGATAGTTTAGATAACTGTAACTAGACTTGATAATAAGTCGGTGATGAGTTTACTGAAAATTGACCCGGGGTGTTTAAGAAATGAGGAATGGGAACTTGCTAATAATTCAGCTAAAAGTGAATAGATCTTGGGATGGTTCCATTTTCAGCTGTCAACTCGATACTTAATTCACTCTCTTCCCACTTGAGTTATTTCTTGAAATAAGAACTTCACTTCTCTTATTGTGTTGTTGCATATTCTGTGTTGCAGACCTGTATTTCCCGGCCGAGCTCTGAATCTGTTCAAGATATTCAAGCAGAAATCCGTGGCTGGGTTATCAATAAAGGTTTGGGAGAAACTCTTCTTCATCGGGCTGCTCGACTGGGATATACAGTATGTACTTCTCTTAAAGCTTGTTCAGTTTCAGTATTATGTTGTTTTACTTTCATCCTAAATTCTTTTCATGGTTCTTTAACAAAATTGTGTAGATATGTTTTTGTGTTGAATTTTTTGTTACCAATTACAATTTCGTTTTATCTAGTTTATTTTCTGTGATTGGATGGAATAACTTATTTTTAATGGAGAGCCTGAGATTTTGTGTCTAGGAGGAGTTATGAGACTCGAGATGTTTGAAACTATTGGAAATTCTACTAAGATACATTTGTACAAATCTTTAAAATGTCTACAATATCTAATTTTTCAATTTTTCTTGAATGTTGCTAAATATTCAATTCTAAATATTCTTGAATGTTGCTGTTTCAATTCTAAATATTCTTCCAGATTATTTGGGTATGATGTATTGTTTCATGCAATTCTATGATTCTGCTATTATAGGATGTAGCGGCTTACTGTCTTGAGAAAATGGATAATGCACCTTCTCCTCAAGATAATGCCGGATACACACCTTTGCATGAAGCTTGTGCTCGAGGTCATTTGGACATAGCTCGACTTTTGCTCATGTATGGCGCTGACGTTAGTGCTAGTGCCTTAGGAGGAGTGAGGTGAGTTAGATGTGTTTTTTACCTTCAAAACATAGCTTAATAAGTAAGCAAATATTCCTTTGCAACCAAATTAAATAGTAATTAAATAACATTAAAGTGATCACATGGAAAACCAATTATTCTCTCACAAATGTTTGGGAATGACATTTTTCTAATCACATAGCTAAATGATAGAGGAGAATTGTGTTCTTATGTTTTTATTTTTCCATATTGGTAGTTGACATTGCAAATTTTATTTTAATTCTTGTTGGGTGTTATGTCAAAGTTCTTCATAATTGTTATGTACTTAAAATCTATTTATGTGCAAGTTCAGCATCTTTTCTCTGAAGTGATAGGGACTGGAAGTGAATAGTATTCTTTAATATCTTGATTATCTGGATCACATACAAAACTATGCTTGGTAGAGAGGACATTCTATGTTTATTAAGTATAAAAATGATTTACAAGAATGGTGAGAACTTACAAGAACCCTGAGCATTGTAAAACAAATCGTATCCTTCCCTCGTACAATATTACTTAAGAATCATTAGTCGAATTTCTAAGTCATTAGTTATTTAAATCCCACGTGGTCTCACAAATTTGTTTTCAGTTATTTGTGTTACCAAATATAATACTTAGTTTAGTTAGAAGGAAAATCTTTTGACTGTCAATTATTGGAATATTTGTTCTTACTTCACAATTTTTCTCATTTATTTATCTTAAGGCAGTTGACTGAAGTCAAGTTGTCAATTATTCATTATCCTTGGAAATATTCACCAAAGTGGTTCTTATTAATTAACAATTCATTCTACTGATATTTACTATTGGATGAGAACAGATATTTTGTGATTTAAAAACTTATAATAAATTTAGATCGTTGTTTGACTTGCTTTGACAAGGGTTGTAAGTGATTCGGCTGCCATTTGCACTAGAACAGTATTTTTCAAAAAAAATAAAATTTTCTGAGTCATTCTCATAAATAGCCCTTAAGGTGTGAAAATCTTAATGACATTGCATTCCTATTTCCATTTGCTATGTTTTAGAAGGATTTATTCGCTATGTTTAGCCGGTTCTTTTGCCAGAATATCAAAAAAAGATCAAAATTTCTCTGTATAAGCCCATTGTAATGTAAAGTCAAGAATTCAAAATTTTCCTCCGTAAGGGTATGAAAATTCTTCGCTACTGGATAGAGAATGGTTCAAACTATCATTTGAATTATTTTTGGGAGGTACTTAAGCCTTGTTGCTCAACAGATATAATACTGTAAAATATACTTATATTCTTATTGACATATTTTGAGATGCAATTGGCAGTTGTTACTGTACATGTATGCTGGTTGGTCAGAAGAATCTCTCCCTCATTTTGCCCATGCATTTTTACACTTTTGAGAATTGTAACCATTAATGTATTGAACCTTTGATCATCATTTAATTTTTATTTGTTTGTAGACCTCTTCATGAAGCTGCTGAAAACGGGTACACGGAGTTGGTGCGTTTGCTCCTTTCCTATGGGGCGGATCCGCTATTGGCAACTTACAGTGGTGTTGCACCTTTGGCCCTTGCTACGGATGAGGGTTCTCGGTTGTTGCTGCAACATCACCTGGCTGATGTCCAGGGTCTGTCGGCTACATCGTGGACTTTCCACGGTGCAGCATCCTTCCTAGGTAAGTTACTACTTGCTCTTACTTCATTATCAATTTAACTAAAGACTATGATAGTGAATATTATAATATCTTGTTGTTTCCATGGTGCTCTTTGACTGGATGTGTAATTCATTAAAAGGAAAATTCTTTCAATTTACAAAGACATTTTTGGAGAATATTTATACGAGTTAATCAGATTCAAGAGAAATGTATTCAAAGTTTTGTGATGTATGGTATGTACAAGCCAGAATGTTTCACTGTATTAATTTTGTACTTATTAAAATCAAGTTTCTTTTAATCACTAACTCACTAAAAATGTGGAATTGTTCAGTCTGTAATATAATCAAAAGTATTTTGTTCTGTTGGTTTGGGGACAATTGTTGATGGTACATATAAGAATAGACTGCAAAATTCTGGAGTTAGACGATCATTAAATTTTAAAATTCAATTACCATAATTTTGGATTTGAGTAACGACTCCTGAAATGTGCCATGACAAAATATTTTTATTAGAGTGTGTGACCTAGCAAATTGTTTCAATGTTTGATTCAATGACTTCACAATAAATTCCTGAAGTATTTTTACATAGAATCTTTCTGCTTGTACATCCAATCTTCTGTGTGTCAATTCTTGCTCATGTTACCTGATTATTCGTATTAACAATTATGGTTTATTTGGTTTATAAAATATTCACAAAAGGATATGTGTACAATTATAGGAATTTTTAAATGTACTGGATAATTAGTTTGTAATTTGGAATCTCCTCTTCTACTATTTGTTTGCTTTTATAGATCCTGTTGCCAGTGGTTATGATCCCCTCCAAGATGCACCCTGTGCTTCTCCTGAAGCAGTTGAAGAAGAAGAAATAGATATTGAAATTAGTGATGTGTCTCTCCCAGTTCTTTACCAACTGAGAGGAGAATCTCTGAAAGAACGTTGGGTCCTCTTCCAAGATCTTGCTCTTCTCTTAAGAATTAAGTCTCGGGATGTATTGTTGCGTCAAATTTGTCCTGGTCCAGGAACAGATATCAAAAGTGTTTTGAGGGAACTAAAAATGGCGGATTTTTTACAACAAGCTCATTGTTGTCATGTTTTGGGAGGTGGAGAGAAAGTGAATATAAGAGCATCCAAAGTTGCTCTTGTTAAGTATAATGATAGAGTTCGAGAACTTTTAGGCATAGAAAAGGTTACAGTGAGCACCAGGTGACAAGAAGCGTGTGCAGTTCCTTCAGCTCTTAGTCTGCCATTGACCTGAATAACATATTTTTTACCTGTATAAATTTAGACAAAAGCCTAACAAATTTATAAAAACTAACTTCAAGATTTTACTAAGTATATTAAAAGATATGTCAAGAGTTTTTTATTTATTGTACAGACTGTAATATGGGCATAGTATTTTTGTTATTTGTTTCTACAAATGTATAAGTTGTATAAGGAATAGGCTTGTGTACATTTTTTTCTAAAGAAGAATAGCTGTGATGGTAATCTTTATTCTTTAGAAGTATGAGTTTCGTAGAAAGTTCTTCTGTTCATAGTGTTTCATTTTATATTTTGAAGTGCTAATAGTATCTGTAATAAGTGCTGGTGATGTAGATGTAAAATTTCAATTATGTGGATATAGTATTGCTGGAAAAAATGTGATCTTCTGTGCAATTCTCTTTTGTTAAAAAACACACATTTTGTACAGATGGCGTGTGTTTGTTATCAAAGTTTTTCTCAAGTGTACTTAATTTATATGTACATATTTTAGTTGACTAGTGTACATTTTGAGTAATGTGTTATGGTATTAGAATGAAAGTGCAATAAGTTATCTTCTTCTTCTGTTAATAATTCTTTTATAGTTTTGAAATATACTGTATGTTGGGTTAAATTATATATATTGTGGTAAAAATGTATTACCTTTTGTGGTTAACCCCTTACTCTAACAACATATATTTAAATACACTATATTGTTATGTTACTTTTTATTAGCTATTAATTATTATACCACAATAGTGTTAATATTAATTGAAATGTTAAATTCTGTGTTGGTTTTATTATTTTATTTTTATAGGTCATTAGTGTATTATTTCTTTAATTCTTCAGGCTGTGAATCATAACTGCCAATATTAAATTTCTACTTCATTGAGGGGTTTCTATTGTTCCTTTCATGTTCTTACTTTTTCATTACATTTTCACCGTAGTTCAAATCGTGAATGAAAAATGAGTCCTTTTTATATGAGTACAATTTTCTGCCTGATTGTTGAGAGTTATTTTGAATTGAATATAAAATATACATTTTGTATTGTGTTTCTGACCATTTACCAAACCTCTTTTTGTAAGTTTTTATTTCCTGCATTAATATATATGTATAACAAATTGATGGCAGTATCTATGCATAACTTGAAAAGTTATTTTGCTTAAAATAACATTTCATTATTCTTTCTTTCATTTTTCCACACTGATCCTACCTGATGTTATCTTTTGGTCAGTTATATGGGAGGTATACAAGAATATCCTCATTTTATATGAACTCTACTGATAAAACATGTATAATTTTTCTTTTCCTCAAGTTTTAATATATTTGGTAGAATCGCTAAATTTAGTGTTAATTATGTTGGAACTTATGGTGTTGTCCTCTATGCACCAATAAATTTAATTTTTTTAAAGAATTGCTAGTTGAAGAAATAAATAAATTTCACTCGTTAACTTCAAGTAAATTGTTACATGAAAGAATCATTTTTGTTTTGTTGAGGCTTATCAATTTATTTTTAATTTATTAATGGAATTTATCAATTTATTATTTTATTGAGATGTCAAGATTTCATTCTGGAGAATTTTTTCAGAAAAAACAATTTTAAAAAGAATTTTTTTTCTCAAGTTTGTTGATAAAATACTCGTATGAGAGATAATCATGTCTCCTATTTGAGCTGGGAAACCAAGTGTGGTAGAGTTGCAGAAGTGTCCCATGACTATAGATTCCTGTTTGGCAAGAAACAGACTTAGACCGTTTTCTGCCGTTTTCTTCTTCTTTTATGATGAGTCGCATTTAATGAGAATACAAATTTTATAAAAATCTTGATGTGTTCTGATCTAAAGTAAACCCTCATTTAAGTGTTCATAAATAGCCTGAAAGCAATTTTTTATAATTTCAAACTTGAAAAGACTTTCTTTTGAGCCCTGTGTATTTTAACATTGATGAATTTTACATAAAAATCATGTTTTATTTATGTGATGTATAGTTATTTTCATGACAAAGTATTTCAAAAATATATGTTTTGAGTGATATTGTTGAATAAAATTGAAGTTCTATATCTGCATAAGATGATGAAGGATAACCTTTAGTGTTGTCCATCTTAGTGTCTCCCAAGGCAGTCTTCCCTTCCTGATAGCAGGGTCACTATTCCAAAAAAATAAAGGTTGGGATCTCCTAAATTCCATCAAGACAAGGATTCTGAATGAATGGAACAATGAGTGGTTGGCTGTTGAAGGGAATAAGCTCCGACTTATCCAATTCTCTGTTAAGTCGTGGAGCAAGCAGTTCCTGTAGGTCAACCAGACAGGACAAGGTCTTGCTGACCCTCCTGCACATGGGACATTGTCCTCTCTCTCATCGGTATCACTTGCTACTTGATGATGAACCCGTTTGTGAGGAGTGTAGCTCTTATCTGACAGTGCATTACCTACTAACTGATTGCTGAAAATACATGAGAATACAGAGACAAATTGGTCTGGCTGCAGATTTACCAACAGTTCTCGGAAATGAAACATGATGTTAAAAAACTATTGAATTTTATGAGCATATCAGGGCTCCTCCCACAAGTTCTCGGGAGGATTAAAATTTGCATTCTTCTTTCCTCTTTCCTTTGTTCTTCCTTTCTGTAGTTTGAAAATTATAATTTTCAGGATTTATTTCACTTTTGATATAATGTATTGGGCAATTGTTTCCTTTTCTCTTCTCTCATCTTTGTGTTTAGATATTTGTTGAATTCAGGAGGGTTTTTTTAGTGGGTATGGTCGAGATATTCGGTGTGTCCCACACACGGGGAAGAGTCACTACGGCTCTTCCTTATGGTGCGAAACTGCATATAATGTTTAGATCTCTTCTGATGTTGCTAGTTTATTGGACTTAATTTTTCTTTTTATCTGGCGCTACAGCCCTTTGTGGGCTTTGGCCTTTGCGGAGGGTAGAGCTCACACAATTTCTTGACCCCAGTACTAGGAGGAGGAGATGTGGTCAGCATCTCACTCTGACTGGTTCGACCCCAGGATAGATCCTGGTACTCATTTTATAGCAGGCTGAGTAGGCCTGGGAGCCAGTCTGGATGTTGAGGTGTGATGAAAATCCCCACCTCACCAGGGATCGAAACCCAGTCATCCAGCCAGCAACTCAGCGCTCTACCCACTGAGCCACGCTGACTCCTAATGGACTTCATACTTGAGTAATATTTACATTAGTATGTGGTTTTGTAGGGGGTTGTTTTAATTTTTGAGATACATTTTGTATTTGTAAAGAAGGAAGCATTCTTGCACCTGAAAATTTACTTCATATAAATAAACATTTACTGTTATAAAATATTTCTAGGAAAAATGAATCACTTTCTTAGTTCACATGAAACGTTAGCTAGATTGAAAACTCGCAAAAATATTTTCACTTCGTGAAATGCTTTAAGAAATGCACAGATGAGATAGTGTCGCCATTTTTTTGTTTTCAACAAAAGTTAATAAGATTTGCTTTAATTAGAAATATTTTGAAAGTAATAGATAATTTATTAATGTAGGTAAAGCTGATTGGTGAAGCATCTATTAGCTGTAGCAGTTGAGTTTGAGAAGAGAGGGACAAATATTAGAATTGAATGAAATGGATTTGTGTTGACCTAAACCTTAAATTACCAAAGGAGACTGTTTGGTTGAATAGAAACAATTATTTAGAATATGAGTTCCTTTTAAATTGCAAAATGACTCATACTAGAGAAATTTCTGACATGAAATATAATTAGCATAGTATTTGCTGAGGACTGTTTTGTCCTGTGGATAGGTTTTTGAAACATGGACCAAACTTTGTGATGAAGCAGTTTTCCAGACAACTGAAAATAGTATGCTTAACTAGAAATAGTTTATAATTATTTTGTGAATTGCATTATTTTTTGTTATTAAATGGGCTGCTGTATTGGTCTACTTCATATGTTTAGCTTCTATTTCTGGAAAATGTGAGAAGAAAAGGTTTTTGTCTTGGAAACTTTATTTTAATAACTTTTTCATGTGTTATATTATGTAAAAGCCCTTTGTGTAGAAGTTATGGCCTTCACATTTTTATACTCTGATACACAGTTGTGTGTGTTCATGTATATAGCAAGACCTCATGATTCCCATGAGAGAGGTCTGGCATACTTTTGACATAATGGGTTGCACTTTTTTGAAATGGGTCCTGGAGTACTCTTCTTTCTCAAATAGTTGATAAGGAATTATTGTAACATCATTTCAATAATGAAGCACGTGTTGGACTAGAAAAACAAACAAGGAGATATTTATGATTTATTGAAGCATTTCATGTGGCTACATCAACTCAATCTGTTAACCAAACTTTGGATTATTAGTGTATTTGGCTGCAAAATTCAGTTCAAGTTAGATTTTAAAAAACTATTGGTAATTGTCAATAGCTATTCAACTGTATCACAAGAATGAGTTTGTAACACAAGTTACGCCATGTGAATTTCAGGGTGGGACTTTTTTGTAATGTAAATATTAAACAATTATGAGAAGTTAAGGGTGGGATTTTTATGAATATCAGTTTAGTTTACTGAATACACTTCAATTTTAAGTGTACAATTTACTGAATAGTCTTCAGAATTTTCAAAATTTTGATACTTGAAAGCACTGGGGAGTATTGGATTAGTCATTTCATTGAAATTGAGGAAGGTCTTCTTAGAGGCTTATTTTGGGAAGGGGAGATATTTTCATAATTGGATTGAAATTTTTTTTCCCTTTACTAATTTCATCAACTAGGTGCAACAAGTCACAGTTTTGAAAATTTATGAATTACAAATATGACACACCCACACACAAATTCGACATTTAAAGGACAAAGATTTTTTGAGAAAGGAAAAACCATCAAAATTTAATAATTTCAAAACTGGTTTTAAAAACTGAAAACATATGTAAATTTTGAACATTATATTTTTTAAAATTTTTTTTGACCCATCTTGTCCAATGGGGAGGGTCCTTCAGACCCCCTAATAGATACCAGTATCCCCTCCCCAGAAACCACTACAATATGCTATCAGGATAGTGACAGAAGCTTCTCGGATGAGGTGTGAGCACTCCTGAAACATAGTGTGTCCGTGATAGCCCCAGTAAATTAAGATAAAGTGTTCAGTATTGCGCATGGATCTTCAGCACCTCCATCTGTATTAGACGATGCTGTATTCTTCGAACAGGTACTCTTCTCTGATGAAGTCATTTTGAGGAAGACGTTGAGATGCATTTTGCTCTGAACGAAGAGTTTCTGTTACAGCCAGTGGCAAATCCAAGGGGGGACCCGACACCCCACCCCTGCAAAAAGAAAATAAATAATAAAAATAAGTTCTATTTCATAAGAAAATTCAGTGGGGTCATTTTAAACAACAAGATGAACTAATAAAATCTGTGTAAAAAGATGACTTCATGGAATTTGATTTCTTGTGAATTACTGTTGAAATTATACTGAGCAAATCTGAAGCTGTGAATAAGCTTGTTAGCAGGGACCCACAAAGTAAAAATTTGATTAAAAGCACAAATTATTTCAAAAATGTATTTTTAAGGGTTGTTTGTGAAAGTAAATTAATAATTAAAGACTTACAATCTTATGATGGATGAATACAACACATTACGAAACCTGGAATTTTTGTTAATGCATTATTGAAGGATAAGAATGTATTTTTTCAAGAAGTTAACTTTTAAAAAGGTTTTCGGTGGAGGGAACCGAACACTCTGATACTGCTCTTTATGGATGCCTCCCAAAATCAAACTCTGAATCCACCCCTGGCTACAGCAGGTTTGATGAAGTTTTAGAGAACAAATTCTCAATAAATAGAGGGAAAACACCATTGCTGTTTTTGGTAAAGTTCTAGAAATCCGAATCTTAATAAATATTGGGAAAACACCCAATGTTTCTTCTATTCGGGAAGGGTGGCGGATGGAAATGAGAGGACATATTATATTGTTGTATTTGTAAATGGGAAATGTAGCGTACTATTGAAGCTTATCTACATGGAGCGATAGGAGTTGGGTGGTAGGTCATAGTAAGTGCGCCGGTTAGCTGGGTTTACCAACAACTTGGCCCATGTGGAGGGGTTAGTAGAAGTGGTTAGTTATTGATACTAGGAAGGTTTGCATTTCAGTAGTCACAGCTATATCGGGAATCGAACCCAGGATGACTTGGTGATGAGCGACAACACTATCACCTGCGACACCGGTGGGGCTTAGTACTTGGATGGGTGAGAGAACATCAATCGCGTTCGGCGCAGTAACCGTACCTCATTTGATATGTTTTTTCCAGGAAAGGAGTACCGAACCTGACTCTACCTCATCCATTTACACAGATTTGTTAACCTCCTTGATAGGTGGACGGATTTGGATTTTTTATTCTGTAATACCTCATCTCTGTAGCGATGCGAATGTTGGTCTTGCATGTTCAAAACCAACTACTCTGAGCGCGTTACTATCACCGTCGTCTCACAAAATCATCCCATCCGTAGACCATGCTTTGTGGCATGGACGTATCAAACTTCTTGGCGTTGTAATAATTACAATTAGAGATTGCAATCCCGCAGCTCATTCAGTCCCGCTGGATTGATCGATCCCGCGGGATCCCGCACTCTTAATATAATTTTATAGAATCACATTAAAACAGCATGTTTTGTTCAAAAAATCAACTTTTATTAGACATGTCATATATTTAACAATCAAAATTTGTTTTGTAACAAATAACAGTATGAAGTTAGATACTTATTAGGAATAATTAAAGTATTTTTCGTTAAAAAATAATCAGGTAAGTTACCTGATAATCTGAAGTGCTTAACTAAGGTATTTTGACTAATTTTTAAATGCTTCCTTTGGTATAAAAAGTACTCTTGCTTATTCTTATTCTAACTTTGCTTGTTCTTATTGTCTTGTACCTAATTGTACCTATTGTCTTACGAAATTGTATAATGTTATGCTTATTCAGTCTTATAATTAATAATAATCAAATCATAATTGTTAATCACTTTACTTAGGTGCTATGACTATGGTGCTAACTTTTGAAAATGTGCTCTTAAGCATTTGGCGCCATTTTTCAAACTCGCGGGATTCGCGGATCCGCGTTTGGAGGTGCGGGATCCCGCAGGCCAATAAGTGGAGCGGGATCCCGCGGGATTGCGGGATTGCAATCCCTATTTACAATGTTACAATAACGTAACCTTCTCTCCCCTATCTCCCAGTCTCTCTCTCTCTCTCACTCTCTTCACGATATTACAAGGTGAATGAATAAATCGATGTTATCAAAAGAAAGAAAATATACTTCTGCACAAACTCCAAAGGAATACCTTCTTCCAGTCTAGAAATATTTTACCCTGTACTGTCATCCACTGTGAAGAGAGAAACAAAACTGCATGACAGATGAAAAAAGGGAGAAACACTGAAACTTCGGATGAAAAAATGTCAATATGCGGGCAGGAGAACCGAGCGGGGTTCGGTGGGACATAGCATGGTGAAGTTGTACACGGGGCTAGTCGGCATAGATTTTCAACGACGCTTCGCGACGCCACAAGTTGACTATCCAGCTAGTACACTCGAAGTCGTGATTCTTTGTTTCGAGAAATTTAACTTAGGAAAGAAAAAACATGAACGGAAACGCACTGTGTTTATTAGTTTATTGTATATTAGTCGCAGTAATTTACTTTATTGTCCTCAACGTGATTATAGGTAGTTTGTAACAGTTCTCTTGACAATAAATTATTTCTTTATTTCTTTATTAATTGTCAGCTTGATGTTGGTACAGGGTTTGTGCTCAATGTAGCCAACACTTTGCCATCGCCCATAAGAGTAATAATATTTGAACCTCGCGTTAGGTTGGCAGGACATTAGAATTTCTGAAAACTTGAATCTCTCGCCAACCTCTGACACCAATTCAATTCGCGTGCTCTTGTGGCGCGATTCTGTTCTTTTTGCATCGAGCGTGTGGAACGAATATAACCTAGTGTCTTAGTTCGTTGTGTTATTAACTTGTATTTATTTACAGCAACATGGGTCAACTTATCGGTGAACCCGACTAACAGACCCATATACTTACTGTAGCTACGCTACCCCTTCTATCATCCCTCCCAACCCGCTCCAAGTAGATGAGCTAATAATACAAGCTACAATCCTTTCCTTTTTGTTCCAGCCGTGATTTACAGCAAATAGTCGCTTTTGTGACTACTATTAATATGTATTAGGATATAACTTGAATTCGTAGAAGTTGACAATTCGTGTTAGGCAGCCATATTGTATTATTTCGGTAAAGTTACATTTCTTGGAGTATACCTGTTTACTCTTGTTTTTTCGAAGAGACATTGATTGGTGACATCTACAGTCCTACTAGCGCGATTGGTGGTGTTTTAACGAATTGAAGAGCGACGCGACAAATACAACGCGTCAATTACACTGCCCTTTAGCTATGCAAATACTGATTTAAAAGATTTAGATTCGCACGAATATGACCAAAAAGTCATGGATACCTACCGTGAAAATAAATTCAATTATTTTATATAGAATTTTTGTAATAAAATATAAAAGGTGAATGATTTTTTGACATGACATGAAAAAGTTATGCTGCCAGCACATTTTGCAATTTTTGTCCAGGAAGTTTTGTAAAACGAGAAAGATTTTGTGATATAGTTGAATTAATTAAAAGAAAGTCAATAGCGTTTTCAAGACTCATCTTGCAAAGGAACTCTCCAGTAACTCTCCTCCCTCTACTATCCCGTTGTCCGGTTTTCGGCGTTCACATGAGTCTAGTACGCTAGCGGCGTTGCGAAACTGCGTTGAAACTAGGACCCCCTATATCGGTGGTCTCATACATGACCGGACTAGCGATGGCAATGCTGCCTATAGCAGACCAATATCGCTTATCTTTGCGTATTATAATACATCTACAGGGTGTTGACCTATAATATGTTATTAAAAATGGTTGTAGAATAAAATAATAAGTTTATATTGTTTGTAAGACACAGGTTGAGGCACCTCAACCGCGGGAATTCCTCTCTCAACTTAACGACTAAATACCAAAGAAACCAAATACGTTAAACTTCAAATAAAATTTAAAATTCTACTAATTATTTCTTGGACACACTTTTTCTGTACTCCAAAAATTTCATGTTTTTGCAGATATTCTTGCATTTTTGTATAGAAACAATTTACGATTGTGTATGAAATTTGTGTTCCGTTTTGTAAGACAAGGATAAATATTGATGGAAAGACGGATTTAAATAAAGGACCTTAAATTAACTGTATTTTTTGTAATCATGATCAAATCTTATTATGTGTATTTAATAAAAGTACTCACGGTAATACAAACATACCACAGTACCGTATAAACAAAAATAAGATAAACATACCAGAACTTAGGTCATCCATGAAACCTTATCTTCCACCCAAACGTATTTTGAAGGGACGGATATTTTAAAAGGGGGATGTTGAATTGCAGGAAGGTATTGAATCATGTCTGTCGGAGGCAAGGTCAAACCGCACCTGTACACCTGTTCCTGTTCTGGGAGTGACCAACCTGTGTTCTCCTGCTCCTCAGCACGTTGGGAGTGACGTTGCCACTGTCAGTTGTTGGTCGCACCATGTGTACAGTGTCAAATTTGACAGTGTGAGCTCTCATGTCGGAGTGATAAATCCTCCCTATCTGAAGCGGCGGTCCAGAAGTTCTCCCATAATTTATTATGAAAAATGACGGTTGTTAAGTCTGTAATTTGGATAGAATTAATCATTTGAAATGAAATCAAAAACGAATTACTGTTTATACCACTTCTTTAACTTTTCGCTCATTTCAAAATTCCTTAAAATATATACAGAATGCCCCAGAACTCCACGTAAAAAATTGGAGGAATGATAGAGCACATTAATAGGAAAACAAATCATCAAGGCACACATGTCCGGAAATGTTTCTCGAAGGGGATATAATGAAGCAAAGACCATACGAACACAAAACGAAAAGATGTGTAAAGCGCTTTATTAGGGGAAATGAGGAAGTGAAATAGGTGTTCAAAGTTACCCAACAAAAATTTGCTACGGATGTTTAAATTTCGGCTCAAGAGCAGCGTTACAGGCCTCGCACCGACGTCGCGGGAATTCGCGAGACTACGTGTAGAACATACTCGCTAATAATTGCGACGTTGGTGCAAGTCCTGCATGACAATGGAAAGATCGCGAGATTTTTCGGGACATATGTACCTTAATGATTTTTTTCCTATTAATGTGCTCTATCATCCTTCTAATTTTTTACGAGGAGTTCTGGGACAATTTGTAAAATCGTGAGAAAGCCAACAGTTGAAAAAAGAGCGCCGCTCGTTAGATCGAAGCGATGCGGGGGCAACTTCGTCATGCTCCCGCTCCTCTACACTTGGATGTCACCCATCAAGGGAGAACGCGACATTTTTCTCTGCGTCCGTGGGATGCTTCTATCTGACCTAAACTCTTTTATCTTTTCTTTTGGATTTATTTTCCACACAAAATACTTTCCACCCACCAATTATGTTATTCTTTTCACAAAATGAGTGTGTTCATTTTTACAAAACAGTTGATTTCTTTAATATGGCCATCAAAATCGGCAAAAAATAAGAGATTAAAAATCCTTCATTTTTTTGTAAAATACTTTGCAATAGTGAAATATTTTTTTCGGTTTAATTTTTTCCTCACGAATGTTTGAGCCAGAAAAATTTGTTAATTTACAGAATACGACTTCCCAATCTTTTATTGTAGCTATATGAATTCGTAGTTTTAGACTTACAAATTTCGTCTTATGAATTTCACTCAGCTTATCAGGTAAGACTTATCGGTAAATTAGTGAATCTTCAATTCGGAGATGTTTATAAGCCATCAGGTTTTTCCTCGAATTTCAAGGTGTACAAACAACGCGATACAATGCGGATGCAAGGAAATTCCTTCTTGAGTTTCCCACACTCGGTATTCGCTATCCGCTGAAGTTCGATACTTGCGATTAAACATGACCTCATCCATCATAAGAACAATGAGAACACTCTTCACCAAAAGTTATGTTCTGTGATCCCATCTATGACGATGTAGCGTGGCATCTTAGCAAGGTAAAGCGGTCTTGTCGAAACTGGATGAACCACTTTCTCCTGTTAAGTCGATCGCCACCTGCAAAGTTGTCCATTTTGAGGTACAACAATATCGTGAATAACCACATGAGTCCACGGCCACTACTGAAGGCTTCCTCGATTTCGATGCATAGAAGTCGATTTGTGACGCGTTTCCACAAAAGCGAAAGAAAGAAAATAAACTTTGTTGTTGAAAAAAAATTTGTAAATTGCGTACGACCACTTACGGGACAGTAAACTTGAAACAAGCTAGGGACCATCCTAACAATTCCGATCAAGAACCCAAGGACAGTGGCGGATTTAATATTCACAATGAATTATTTAATATGTACTCGTTATCCATTTATTATTCCAAAGTGAATCGTAGATATTACGTGCAGTAAAAAATTATAGATTAATAATAACAGAAGAATTAATGACATTCCAGCCTATGAGAAAATTCATCTCTGCCCGAAGGAAGACCGGAGAATAACGCGGGCCAGGGTGTATTAGGGCTTTGGAAGAAAAGGACACTAATAAATACTATATGTATGATGAAGACGAAAAGGCCAGCCCATATAGCTATCATATGAATCAATTACAGAAGGGAAGTTTCCGAAGGGTATTAAAAACGGTTTTTTAAACATTATCAATTAATACCTTATAGGAAAATTTGAATTGTCTGAGAGGTATGTTAATGAGTGGATTGATTTGTGATGCCCTCAAATTGAATTGAGAGAATGACATAAGTTAACTTAGAAATGAACTGAAGGAAAAGAGACTAAAGTTAAAGTCATCGTCCGGGCTAAAAAATCCAGTATTACGATGAGATTCATCCTTACAAAAAGCAGTTAAACCTTTTCTAGCACTGACTTTAAAGATTGTCTCACGAATTGTCATATCATTCACATTTCTCGCGTGTGGATGGACCATATTAAGGGAACTTAATATCCTAGTTTTCTGTTCCATACGTTTGCGTTGCTTTGAATTTAATGGATAATTTGACTCAGGACCGGATAATCAAAAGAATTATGACCGGACTGCAGATGGAATACCCAATAAAAGATGACTAATGAACTAACTTGCAATTATATTGGGTTAATACATACAAAATTGTTTGTAATTTTAAACTAGTTTTATATTTTTAATATTATTTTATCCCCATCCTGGCCCGGGTTTTGCTCCGGTTTTCCTTCGGATAGAGGCGGATTTCTTATACAGTTTCTCTAGGCTTTGTCTAGGGGCGTGTTTATTGTAACAATACATCGTGAATGTTATTTCAATTATTAAGATTTTTAAACACTATACTCAGAATAATCGATAGTTCGATAATATTTTGTACATGTAAAGTTTTTGCGTTAAATTACAAACATATTGACATTCTATTAGTATTATAACTCGTCGCTAACTTTTCATCTTATCTAGGAATTTTTGCTGAAATTTTTGAATCCGCCTTCGCCTTAGGGTCCTTGATCGGAATTAATTGGATGGTCCCTTGCTTGCTTCCGGAGAGTAAATTAGCTTATTGTCCTCCACGTGGTCATACGCAGTTTGTACTGTTTTTTGACAATAAGATTAATATTATTATACATATTTTATCGCAAAAATACGATTTAGGAAGAGTCAAACGGGTCTATTATGATCTGCCATGTCATCAAAAAATATTGTCATTTTATATTTTGATGTAAATGGGTTATTTTATAAAATGATTTTAGTTATTTCTCCTTTTTAGTTTTTTCTCCATGGCCACATTTGATACTTTTTCATTCGTCTCCGTCATAGGAAACCGCGAGGTTAATTCAATGGTCTCAACGTCTCCGAACACTGAATGATTTGTTTCGCGTAGCGGAAATCGCATCGCGAAGTATAAAATATACTTCTTATTAAAATCGAAACTGTCGAATTTTTTTCTTTTCTAGGAGCGTAATACGAAATTTTAGTGCTTCATCCAATGTTTTAAATTTTGTTTTCTTTTGCATAATTATATTTTTATTTTTTAAACAATGTTGATTCAAATATGAGTTTGTACAGTACAAGTAGTTTTTAGAACTTTTCAGGAAAGAGTTTGTAGTGGATTGAACTCAAATAAAGGAACCAAGTGCCCTGAAAGCTTTCCACAAAAACAAGAACTAAAATTGTGTTTTCCATGGGCAGATCCAACCGCATCACTTAGAAGTGCATCAGTCTCCTTTGAAGATTAACTCGCCGCTGTCATTCCGTACTGTCTGTCCATAATCGTAGTGGAGAGGTGGGGAAGTCGGGAAGGTGAATGGTTGTGAGATGGAGTGAAGACCCCTTCCAAGCAACCACCTTCAGAATACTTCCCGAAATCTCCATGTTCATTGTGCATCATCTCCAGTTGCTATGGATCTCTGCCGATCGGTTCCAGAGCTGTGATCGCACACATCTCTTTGATATTGCTTTATCTCACAACACACTCTTCGCCAACGCTTTTCATTCTTGACTTTAATATTTTAAAAACACATTCTCTATTTTTTGTTTCATTCTGTTGTAAAATACTTCAGCAAACATTTCGTTTAGAATGAAGCCTTCTGAATGTTCAGTCAAAATAGCTCTTAAAGAGATAAGTAATTAGTATCAGTTGGTAAGATTGTTCATGAATACGAAATAATGAAAAAAATAGGTTATTGTTTCAATTTAATCGGTGCACGGTTGGACGCGGAATTCTAAGACCCTCTAAAGTGGCCAAAATTTAATAGCAACAAAATCGCCAAACATGAGACTATCAAGAAACATTAGAATCATTTACTTGTGTCTCTCTCTTTTCTTTATTACTCTCTGAGACCTCTACCGTTGAGGAGTTCGAGTTTTTTTACCTCAGTTTTGCGCTTATTGTTTCCCATATCCAAAATATTTTCCTCATCAATAGTAATTTGCATCTGAAAAAGATACAATTTTTGTGAAGAGTCCATTAAAATGTAAGTAGAACCAAATGGCGTAAGGTGGCATATCTAAGTCCCCTATGCCAACTAGTTCCCTTTTTCAGAATGCTAACAGGAAAACATGCTGTAATAGTCAATATTATGACGGACAAAAATAATAATGTTGTTAACTAAAAAACTATATGCATTAACCCGTGAAAGTTAAGCACATCTAATTGCATGGGCGAGTCACAAGAACTTGCTGATTTCAGAATTGTACTCAGCAAGCCAAGGACAGTTTCCCTGCTGTGTACTGAAAATAAACTGGTGTTCTTGTGTTGTGCGGTCATGATCAAGTCTGCCTCACTAAGGGATTGCCTGCGGATTCTGTCGCTTTGCTTTCAGAGCTGAATACACTTGCTCCTCATGATAACTTGCTCCTCATGATAAATATTATTGATCGCGATAACATTTACGCCTTACTTAATTTACAAATTTACATCGTGTTTAAGTTGAAGTTTTATCCCTGTGATAGCGCAGTTTCGTTAACACGTGATGTATTTTGTATTGACTGTGGTCTCCGATTTATCTCGCCTTATTCTTTGTTCCGTCACCCGACGACGCACTATGTTGTATTTTGGCAACAAACGGTTAAAAATTTATGTTCGCAAGTTAGGGCCGTGAAATTTTAAAGTGAGGTTATTGAAAGATTTCTTAGAAATCAATTGAAGACAATCCTTACACTTTCCAAAAATTGAAGATGAAGATTGAAGAACCTGGAAAACAAAACAAGAAAAACCTGGAACATGAATTATTGTCGAATTTTTATCATATTTCCCTCGAACATTCTCGAGGGAACCAAGTAGAAATTAATAATCAACGCCCTCAAAATTATAAATGAGCAAAAAATTATGACTTCTCCAAAACTTTCCGGGCATGGCCTTTTTTGAGCTCTTGAATTACTAGACTTCTAAGCGAGAAAATCAAAATATTTTTAATGCTCTATAAAAAACATCGAAATCAAATTTCGAGTTAAAAATTGGTGATGAACATAGGCCCACCACATAGAACTCCAGTGCTGAATTTCGAAGCTCTATTTCTTTATAGACTTTATGCAGAAACATATGTAGACTTTGTGAATAAATCCTTGTCGAAACTTCATGGTCTAATTTTTAGTGTTTTCGGTCCTGCATCTTTCATTTTTCGAAAACATAAGGTTTGACTTCGCATCACTTCCAAGAAACCTTTCAAGTACACTACTCTAAAATTTCACGACCCCGGCAAGCGAATGTCGATTTTTGACCTCTAATGTAAGACAATGGGCCGCTGCCTGATGTGTAGTGATATGAACTGCAACCAGGAGTAGCAGTGCGGACTGCTGAGCACAGAATGTTAAAATGAAGTTAGTAGTGAGAGTGTGTTAGCAGAGCTGAAGGAAGATGGATAGATCGCCGTGTCAATTGGACTTTCAGTACTTAGCATGATTGTTCGAGTATTGACGAAACGTGGTGTGCGTTAATGGTGTGCTGGTACCAGTGGTTTAATCCCGAGGGGTGCGTTATAGGAATATCAGTGGATTGTACAGCTGTTGTGTCACGGTGATGTAATATTTGGCATTAACATGTTAAATATTACCGATTCATTAGACTAGAAGCTAGAGACAAACAAGAATACAGATTATATTCTGGTAATTTTTTTAAAAATTTCCATTCAAACTCGCTGAGGTATTTTTATGAGGGTAAAATAGCACTTACAGTTGTTCCGCATATTTTAAAAACAAAAATATTTTAGACTTCAGAAGTTCTTTAAAATAATTTTAAGCACTATTCTCTGAAACTGTTGGATAGTTTAATTCTGTCTGTATTAAAATATAGACCCACCAGTTTCAATTAAACTTCAACAAAATACTTCACTTAGGTTTTCAGAAATTATTCTGGAAATAAATTAACTTAAGCAGTGGCTTAAATGCACAAAATGTCTGCTTCTGGAAAATACAAGGTTGACTTCTCTCTCAATGCTAGAAGCAAGAAAACGCTGTGTACCTGTCGAGTTCATAATTCTTTAAACCTTTTCTCAAGTTGTCATTAGAGAATTGTCAGTTTATTTATTCAATGATTGCATTAACTAATTAGACGCATCACTGAAATAAATTCTTCATTTCAAAAGATAGTACTTCGTCTTTTAAAATACACCAAGAAAATACACAGAATAAATTTCGTCTACATGATTGTAACAATACCATTTTTTACTCCGCGCTAGCCCGAGTTTCATGCTTAGATTAAGTAACCTCAAGTTGGAAGACTTGNATACACCAAGAAAATACACAGAATAAATTTGGTCTACATGATTGTAACAATACCATTTTTTACTCCGCGCTAGCCCGAGTTTCATGCTTAGATTAAGTAACCTCAAGTTGGAAGACTTGTTTGAGAATAATTTACTTGTTGTATACACATTCGAAACTTTGATGAAGTTTTTATTTCTTACGTAATACGAGACGACCACGCTTATAGTAAAAGTCACTTTGCTCCGAGCAATTCATCTTAAGAAGGAAAAAAAAGCGGAAATGCACCATGTTCATTAGTTTATTTTGTATTAGTCGCAGTAAATTACTTTATTTCCCTTAATGTGGTCATACGCAGTTTGTAACAGTTCCCTTGACCGAAAATTATTTGTATATTTCTTTATTTATTTATTTATTGCCAGTCTAACTGGATTGATGTTGGTATCGAACCTGTACTCAATGTAGTCAACGCTTTTACTTCGTCATCGTCCATAAGAGTAATGATAAGGGCACCTCGCGTTCTGTTGGCGTGATATTCGAAATTGAATTCAAAAACAACCTCGGACAACAATAAATTAACGTGCTCTAGTGGTGCTGTTCAACAGAGTTCGCTGGAGTTTCTGCATCGAGCGTGTGGAACGAATACCTTGTGTCTTTGTTTGTTGTGTTATTAGCTTGTATGCAGCAAATAGTCGCTTTTGTGACTACTATTAATATTTGTTTGGATATTACTTAAGTTCTTTGTGATTTTCCAGAAAATTTCCTACCCCTGTTTCCTTGAGTGTTTCAAGGATTTGTTTCGTAGAGGTTGGCAATTTGTTTAAGGCAGTCATGTTGATTAATTTTAGGCAAAGTATTGTGACTTTGAGTGTAGAGCGTTGCGGTTAATTCTCAAATAAGATTTTTCACCGTTCCATCCTGTTTCGGTGATTCTCAATCGGTCTGTGTCTTCTATACTCGTCAATTCTTACTAATTTATCTCTTTCGTTGCTAATGGGATGTGAATTTCAAAGTTTATATGTTCGCAGATCATATTTTTGACTGATTTATTATGTCTTGTTGTGTGTTCAGAAATGTCTTGACATTGAAGTATGGTTTGGAGCAATTTAACTTCAAATGTATTCTGGAAGATTTCTTTTTAACTTTTTGTGATCTCGCTAACTTGCTAACTTGTGTGCCCTCATTCATTTAAACTACGATATAGACCACCTCTACATTCTGTGATTTTTTGAGAGATTTCTAATTCTTTCTTAATTAAAAACTTTCTATCACATTGATGAAAATGGTTTCATAAACATTTGTGTTTCTTAACTCTTGTTCGTAAAAATTTACCAGGTAATAGGTGTTTTATGTAGCAGTTGGTCTGTTTTCATGGTGGCTATGAAGAACATGATTGAGCGATCTATCACTACTAAACTGTCAAGAGACTCAAGTTTATCAATAGTCGCTGGAGGAACATACATCTTTATACTGATTTTTCTCGGGAGTTTTTGGAAACTGAGAACAATATACAAGTTGGGAATTTAGGTTGCTGGATATTCGAAAATCACAATGCTCAAAGCATGTGGACTATATTTGTTTGCCGTAATACGATCCAATCCAGACTTCTTTGCTTTGCCCTTGCGAATAGACAACCAATCCAACATTCGATCAACTTAAAATCTCATTATCTTTAAGTCTCTTAATTCATGATTCCGTATCATGTTGGAGCAGAGAACATTGAAAAGAAATGCAACAAGAGCACAAAATTATACAAACTAATTAGTTATGCAAGTTAGAGTTGTCCTATGGTTGCAATACGAACACAATTTTTTGCTCAATTCAACTTATCTTAAGTTCTTCAATTTTGAACGAAGTTAAGAATTTTTTAGTATATTTAGACGAAATAGACAATAAATCGTTTCAATTAGATTATAAACAGATTATTTTGGATTTTGAACGAATTCGACACTTTTGAATTAATTTGGTTGTTCCTTCTTGATCCTTGGATCATTAAATCATTGTCGTTAGGTTTGATTATGGTAAAGCGATTTGCCTCTTACTAATGATAAGATAGTTTATAACGAAGAGGGTATCAATTTATTTCGAATTCTTGAGGCAGAGTCAATGTTTGTCCTGAAACATAATGACGACCTTGGGAGATGAAGAACCGGTGAAATACCGCTGAAATCACTATTAAAAGTCGTAAATGAAAGGCAGCGAGGCGTGGAATACCGGACTCAGTATAGAGGTCGAATGCGAATACGTGACGCCGGTGCTTCGAGAATTTCCGTTGGTGTTCGCCAGTCTTCGTACCGTTCATAAGGAGCGGCGGGCGTTCTTAACGAGGTGCGAAGGTTCTTCTCGAGCAGAAGATTGGTTTGTGGTGTTGCAGGGTCTTCGAAGCTACTCGATTGCCAAGCCATGCAGCGATTGACGGCATCGCGCGTTATCTTGCTTCTGGTGGTGGGTGCCGTCGGGACTTTCACGACGCAAGGTCAGTTGACAGTGAGCACGACACATGAGGTCCTCGCGAGCGGGAATGAACTCTTCCAGAGGTATGAAAGTACAGTGGTTCTTCCTCTTCTTTTCTTGTGGAAGGTTACAGTACAATTATCAGATAAAATGTTCTTGGTGATTTTAAGATATTTTATGTGTGTTTTGGTATATATTGTCGTGTGAAAAAAAAAACGACTGTTATATGAAGTGACTTTGTATCTTTGACGAACACTCACTACAGATTTATTTTTGTGGAATTTTTCATAATTAATTTTTTTATTAACATACACGACGTTTCGACAGCTGCTTTGTCACGTCAGGCGAATGTAGTATATAAATAAATTAATTTTTATATACATGTAGTTTCCTTATAAATATTTTGTTACTAAGAAATCTTTTATTTATATGCTACATTCACCAGATGATGACGTTGTATGTATACAAAATATATACATTATATTAAGAAAGATGTTTTCTGTGTGTCCACCGAACAGTGGATAGATGAATAAGTCGAAATTTTGCGAATGCGTTAAATATAAGGGGTCCAAAAATGGTAAGGAAGTTTTTCTTTTTAATTTTCGGTTTAATTTTTTTAAATTTACTTTTATGCGTTTGTTAGAAAAAGTCGCGGGGCTCGGAAAGGCTACAAAATCTTTGAAGTTCATCACACGCGTTCTCCCGGTTGAACCTCAGAGCACCGTAGGGGATTTTTTTTCACAATACAGTTTAGTTTTTTTATTGAACATTAAAAATATTTTGTTTTTCTCGCTTGGTTCAAAGACATTGAAACTTGGAGCTTAGAAATTGGGCCACATGTTCCCCAGTATTCGTTCTTGTGGACATCCGCTGGAGTTTTCGAAATAATATTTTATTAGTAATTTCTTAAGACATTTTTAGTGCATAACTATCAGACTTGAAGCTTCGAAATTTGGTACTCTCATTTCTCAGGGTACACTACGCAACCATTTTTTTTTTTCGAAATTCGCTTTGTATACTCTTTCGAACGTTAAACGTTTCTCGAGTTTTTTCACCTAACGCAGGGCTCAGAGTTTCGAAATTTTCTTCAGAGATTGTTCTATTGACCTGCAAACGATTTTTTGAAGTTCGAAATAGAAATTTCTATTTTTTAATTTTAAAATTTATCTCATCAGCCGCGCAGCGAAAAACTTAGAGCTCGGAAGTTTGGACGAGGAGGGGTGGGTCCAATAGCAATACTGTGTGATTTTACGAAACTAGAATTAGATTTTTCTTCATTAAGTTTCAATCTGTTATTGGCGTCAGCAGTGATACGATGAGTTCCGAAATTCGGCAAGCGCGCTTTATAAGGCGTGTCCAAGAGCAATATTTTCAAGATTAGCTTTTTTCTTGTTCTTACATCAATGGCAATTAAAAACAGCCGTAAATATCTATACTAGCAAAACATCGGATTGAGCTAGTATATTTATAATACATTTATTCTTGAAAATCTTTCTCTGACATATGCCGGGACACGTGATGTTACAATACTTGAAGCCACTGAAGCACGTAGGTGAAAAATGGAATTTTCTTGTACAAGGTCTTTGAAGAAAATTGATTCAGAATTATTTTACAAAATAAATTTAAAAGTGGTATGTTTTTCACATTTTTATTGTGATTTATATCGTGAAGTGTGAGAGCTAGAAAATACATAAAATGTTGAAATTATTTTCATTAATCAGTGATTTGGAAATTGACTGTAATATGCTTCTCAAATATACCTCTTATCTTAAAAGGTATAGCTTCCGCTATGTCATAAAATTCATATCATGCATATCAACTCTAATTAAGGAATACACTATTAGACTCTTTTGTATTATATTTAATTCCCAGTCATTACTTTTGAAAGCAGCAGAATTTTAAGATATGTATCCTGGATAGGAACCCTTGAAAGTTTCCGTTGAAAAACTCAATTTTTTCCTCTTTATTGCTAGTACTTTTATTGAATTGACTGGATGGTCCCTTACTTGATTCCACAAAGTGAAATGCATTATTTATTTGACATAGTCTTTATTATTGTCATATAGTGTTTAATTTTGTCAAGAAATGTTATTATAATGCATTGTAAAATCTGTTACTGTCCTTGAACGTACGAATAAATCTATTTCCAGTGGTTGAGACGAAGTATATACACATCCATATATATTCAATTACAAGTTCTGAATGCATACAAAAATACTCCAAACTGTTCATCTTTTCGTTGTCCTTTACGATCTCCTAAAACTTCTTTACTTCAGATTGCG
This sequence comes from Laupala kohalensis, assembly GCA_002313205.1. Lineage (NCBI taxonomy): Eukaryota > Metazoa > Arthropoda > Insecta > Orthoptera > Trigonidiidae > Laupala > Laupala kohalensis. The sequence continues at coordinate 860,745 of NNCF01132066.1, forward strand.
ATGTTCTTTGCAGTGTTACATACTATAACTAGTCCAGTCATTCAGTGTTAAAAAACTACCTGGAAAATTTTGGAGAAGTGATGATTGTTTGCTCCCATATGGTTTTGAGGACGCTGATTAAGAATTTCAATTTAGTCCCCTCCAAAAAGTTCTGAAAAAATGAAAAAAAAAACTATTAAATTTTTTTTTAATTCGCTGTGTTCTTTGGTTTTTGATTTATTATATGAAAACTACACACCGTACAAAGAAAATATTTATTTGTAAATATAGATTAGAAAAAAATTACTAAAATCACCCGTTTTTTTCTCAAATGAAGTAGAGGCCCGGTAGAGGGCGTTGAATTTATAGCCTACCCCAACATTTTGGAAACGTTTGTCTGTAAGTTGTAGAAAAAATCTGAAACTTTGCTCCTTTTTTTGTGAATATTTGGAAAATAATGTATACAAATGTTGCTGTTAGGAGATGAAAAATGTTATCATTATCTAAGATAGCACAGTAGAATTTTTTCTTCTTGATTTCTTTCGTTCAATAAAAGCTATAAAATGAACTCAGAATGTTTCTGAATAGGAAAGTAAATGTATGAAATTACTTTGAAGGTTACCATTTTAGAGATTTCAACTTCATTTTTGGTATTTTTTGTCACTACTATAAGGGCTGTGTGTTTGTCCGCACGTATTATCGTTCTCTTGAAAATAGCAAAATGGGGCTGTAGAAGCGAACACGTAGAGTTGAGAACTGAGGTCATCGTTGAATGAAGTGATGAATCGAGTTCCGCGTTCGTGGTTAGTTATCGTGGGTTGAGTATTTACTGCATATAGTATGTTTAAATGACTATCCGAAAAAGTATTTCATGTTTAAGAACCCATTTTGCTATTTCTGAATTTTTTTTGTATGGGTTGTAGCATGGAACAAGAGCAACCACAATGATTGATTTCGAACGTATCATGTTTTATGTATTATTCTGATTCTGATGAAGTGACCTGAGATCCAATAATTAACACCATGAATCGAGAGTACTGTATTTTGATTTGTGTGTATATACGTAACATAATACCCAAGTAAGTAAAGTACACCATTTTCTGAACATTGCGTCCACAAATCGTTTAAATAAAAAATATATAGTGAAGTTAGGTAAAATAGCACGTCACGTAAATAAACAGAGTTCATAAAATATTTCTAGAATAAACATGTTTGTTTTGCCATGTATCTCCCAAAAGTTTCCGTCGAGTTACTTCGGAGCAGGTAATAAAACGCTGCAAATTGTGCGCACTTAGTGCTACAAAACGAAGAAATAAAAGCTTTCTGCACCGCTGGTCGCACGCGAACATCGACAGTGACGCACCAGCGCTGAGACCAGCTTGAACGTGAAGCTATTGTTAGCAATCATCAGTGAGCATTTTCCTTGCGCTAGCTGATTGTGCTTCGAATTTTAGGGTTATCTAAATAAATCAAAGAGAGAAACTTTAACGAAACTTTCAATTAATTTTTGGACACTTTCAAGACACTTTGTTATAGAGTGGATTCAGTAACAATTCTAGATGAGGCAAATCAGTTAAATTTCTGGAAAGAGATTCTGCTCCTTGACGGATATTTTATAAAATATGCAAGAATGTTTAAGTAACTATAATTTTATTTTGTAATCAAATTCCGTTAGTTTGAAATAGGATTCACCGGAAAGTTAGTGCATCACGCAAAATTCTATTATGAGATTATAATTGAAACTATTTGTGTCATAGAGTATCAGTGATGTGTTCTAATTATCCACTTAAATTAAACATGTTATTTTACCAATTACTTTGTTTATTAAACATTCATTATCATTAAAGTTTTCAAAATCTGTTTAGATTGGAGGAAATACTATGACGCTTGTGTTGTAGGTAATTTCGGGAGTGCAGCAAAAAATTTTCTTAGCTTGAGAGTGTCGTCTGTTCTGACCTTCCCCCTGACGGAAATGAGACGACGAATATATAAAAATGAAAATAAGATAATTGATATAAAAATGAGTGGTATTGGATAAAAATAAAGTTTCTGAACAATGATAATTCACGAATACAACAGTGGATAGTTAAGTGCAAACGAGACACGACAATTTCTCTTGATGAATGCTCAGAAGAAATAAATTAATCATTTTATTTGCTCTTCTCGCTCAGCTCGACGAAGGTCAGAACGGAGATGTTTATATATTGAAGAAATATAATTTAATTGTTTTGAAATAAAACAGAATATATTATTTGACACGTCTTTAATTTTAGAAAATAATATTTGCATGAATCAACTTTTATTTTCCGATTAAAAACGTTTACTTTTCTTAAGAAGTACTTACAAGTGAAAGTGATCGCTAGCAACATGAAGGACGGGTGATTTATTTATGAGAGCCAAGACGTTATCCTTCTGTTACGTCGAAAGAAGCAATCGTGCAGTGGGGGCCGTGTAGGAGCAGGCCTCAGGTGGGTTGTGGAAGCACAAGCAGCGGCCCGCTGAGGAAAGGCCGGAAGCGTGACGACCCCGGGGTTTCCCCTCGACCGCACTCAAGGACACCGACCGGCTTTCGTCGTGGGTGGGGGCGATGGTGTCGGCGAGGGGGTGGAGCGGGCGAATACCCGGGCAGCTGACAGCACAATCAAAACAAATGGAGTAAGTCCGAAGAAAATCGCGAAAATTATGGAGTACAACACACGAGGCAAGATTTTTTTAATTTTATTTTGAACAGCATAAACCGAATTACATTGAATTGAATGAGTTTTGCTGAGATGAACATGCATACTCTGAATTCCAGTGCTCGCGGCGAAAGAAAAGTAATGAGGTCTAATGACCACGTGAAAGTCGCGTATTGCGAAATTGCGGACTCTTCCGCTCGCTCTAGAAACGTGAGCGTTGTACTCGTGTCAGCAGCGTGAGTTTACGTTTGGATGCTGCCGTCTACATTAGCCGATTTGTAGCAGACAGTAATTGATTGCCAACTGTGACTGACAGAGACCTTGATATATAATCTTTAGCTTGCCTGACATTGCCTGAAGTTAGCTTTTCCGCAGGGTATATTTTTGTGGATGCCAAGGCATGTCTGTCTGGAATGGACGGAGCTACGCTAGACCATCCCCCACAGCAGACATATGACGACATTCACTCTATTGGTTACATCTCGTTACATTTCTTTCGCCGCAAGGAGTATACATGAAATTTGTATATTCCTTGAAATACTAAAACATCTTGAGTTGGCAACCTTCCCAATAGTATGCTACAAGAATGAAGTTCTTGTTCTTAAATTTAAAGCTGAAGGTAAATAATTAAATTTTGAACAATATTGCAAATTTGAATGATTCCCCATTTCCAAAGGACAAGAATTTATATTTAAAAGCTGAAATGAAGGTAGTTGCGTGGACCAATCTTCTAATTTAAGAAAACAGTACGATATAGATATTAGAAATGATACATTAACAAATGAAGGGGTGTCTCGGAATTGCATTCTGTGTCTGACTAAAATTGGATGGAGAATTGAGATGAAGGGAAAGTATGTGTAAGTTGTAGCTTACATGTAAGAAATAAGAATAATTTGGGGTAATATAAATACTGCTTTGAGGCATTTTAAATTCTGCAGGAAGTGGATAAACGTGTTGTGCCTATTACGAACTCGTGATTCACTTCGATTACTATTTCGTTCGTTACGCTAATTAATATAAATTGCTTGAAATAAACTGTGATGTCTCCAGCTTTGAATTCACCCTCGGCAGTAACTATGGTTGCTTCATTCTTCGCTTTATTATATCACCTTTTTCATTTAATAAATTAACGTTTTAAATTTTATTTTGGGTGTTCAATGTAATAAATTATTCTCCAATCCATTGATTGCAAAACATGAAGTAACGTTACGGATACACTTGTACTAAAGTTTGGAAATGACTTAAAAAACGGCTTCACCTTGTCAAGATTACGTAAACTGATTGAACTAAGGATTCCCATCAATACCTCACTCTCTTCCCATTTCCTCTGTCGGTCGACATAAAAGGTGGAAAAATACTTTTCGTCGGTATCTTTGGTTTGACGAAGGCTAAGACCGAAACTGTGTATAATGGGTTGTTAATTTTTCTTCCATAAATCTGTATTCCAGAACACCTGTGAATAGTAGTGCTAATAATGTTTTAGGGAAATAATTCGAATTCCTTTAATATTAATAATTTTTTTAATAATATAAAAATAATAATCTGTGAATAATCCTCGTTTTATGAGTTACGAATCCCCGAAAATGTTGGGACTGAGAACTGAATATTAAATAAGTAAAGTTTTTCAAAAATATCATAGACATAAATAGTTACTTATGAAACAATATGAATCAAAATGTTTCTTTTATTCATTGAAATCAATGACTAGAATGTCAGTGTTGACAGTAATAGATTTGCACACATAACTTGAATAAGATGATTGAAGGGAGTGATTGTTAAACAACATTTCAAGTTCAGATAAAATTTGTAAATCATTGATTTATTTATTCACTTCCATTATTATAGGGTTTTTATATTTTAATACATATCGGAGTATTTTGTGCGTTAGGAATGTGAAGTAAACATTTACTGCTCTCGTTGCTTCTACGTCGATTTCTCTTATCACGGGAAGCCGTATTCGTTTTTTTTTTGTGGGGCTTTACGGCTCATGTTGACATCAAAGGTCATTGGAGCCCGAAAAACTTATACAGGTAGGGAAAATGCAGTTACGCACTAGGGAGAGCCAACATGACTCCCCGCGTGTGGGACTCGTCGAATGATTCAACCCTACCCACTAAAAACCCTCCTGATCTACAACATACCAAAACATATCTCACAACATACATCAAATGGAGGGGGGGGCTACAATGAGGGGGGTACATAATATGAAGGGGGGACAAAAATGAGGGGTAGGACAGAAAATAAGAAGAATTAGGAAAATGAATGATACCCTAGCCTTAATAGCGTCGGGATCGAAAAGAACAAGAGGTGACCAAGGGAGGTCAGGAAAGAGAAACGAAGGAGCATAGCACAAGTAAGTGGAAGTAATGCCAGACCCAGCTCGGGGCCCCGTGTTCGCCAAACATGTACTTACTGGATGTAAGTCCCCTGGGGGACCGTATTCGTGCTTGTGGTGTTTTTTTGGTTTCACGCACCTGTTTTTTGTCATAATTACAGTCTAACTAAACATCTTAAATGACAATGTAAATCTTTTTGCAGGTATAACGCCCCCTGATATGCACGTTCTTCATTATATATAAAAAAAAGAAAAGAAACAAAAACGTTTTCTTCCGAGAATATTAGCAAAAAGAAGCAATAAAGAAATCATGTGATATTCGTTAATTAGTTAATTATCACTTACGACATTATTTCTCCTTAGCTTCCAGTTCAAGAGGTCAGTCACACAAGTCACACAGTCCGAAAGCGAGGAAGTACCTAAAGAATTACGTGCACAAACTTCTTTAACGCGCTAACATTGTTGTATTTGACTAATCGGAACAAGTCAATTTATTTTACAAGTTTACAAATTCAATTTACATTTCATATAAAGTCATTACTTAGTGTTTATTTTAAATCCACGCACAAATATAATTTTCCGTAAACACCTTCTGAATATTTTCTGGCTATAACTTCCTTAGTTAAAAACGTAACAACTAAAAAAGAATGTTAAGTACAACCGTACATTGGAACAAAACAAAGATTGTACAGAAAAATGAAACTGAGACAAAAGTTTGTACAGTAGCTGGAAACGCAATAAAGTAGCTTTACGTAATGAAAATTACAATGTAACAAAACTTAATTATAGCGTAGTATCTTGTGACTCGCACGTACCAAAATACTCATTAATCTTGGAAGTAAAAACAGTTTATTTACTCGTATATCTTTACGTGAAAATAAATATTTAGTTCATTCGATGAAGTTATCTCTACTTTCGTGTAGTGTACTAAATTTTCTTGTTTGGTCGAAGAGGTTAGGTTCTTTGTCTGTGAAATAAAAACAATTTCTGGACCAGAATTTCTTAAACTTTTGAAATGTAATCTCTGGATAACTCTAACACTAAAACCAAATTTTGACTAGATTATACCTCAAATAATTGTAAAAAATAATATATGAGAAACTGAAATTCTACAAGAATAGAAGTAAATTTCCAAAGCTTGTACCCGAGGATTTGTTGTTCGGAGCATAATGGATTTGTGCATTTTACATGACTAAAGAGTCACAGAAAAATTAAATTAACCGAAAGAAATTAAATGATACAAGCTAATTTACGTATAAACTAATGGTAGAAAGACTCTTAATTTAGCATAGAATCCACCACAGAAAATTTCCTCAGCTATGAGAAATTAATTTTTTTTGAAATTCTCTATTCGACTTATTTTTATTCTTTAATAATTCTATTGGGATTAGTAACATTCATCACGCTTTCTTCAGCAGAGAGTATGTCTTATTTTCATCAACATTTCATTGGAAGAATTTATACTTTTCTTATATTATCTTTACTAGTCTTCTCTTTCTCGATGTTCTGTCGTTATAACATATTAAATCTGAAATAATTTCAGTGTTAAATAAATAACTAATGCAATACTACCCTGTTAACTTTAAAGTTTCAAAATGAAAATTCTAAATTATAAGTTTTCGATACTTAGCAGAGATGTTTTTTTTCTGACGAAAACTTGCACTTTTTATATGTTGGCTTCTTCCAATGCTACAAAAGTTCAATGATTTCATTTTTGACATCATCTAACGCCAATAATATTTTAACGAGTCAATCGTGTGAATATAATTACATCGCGAACATAATTAGAAAACTGTTGTTTTTCTTGAATTATTTTTACTTTTATTGCGACACGGGGAACATAAAAGGGATTTTTTTTAAATTCCTATTTTTTGTATTGTAATGTGAGAGACTTGCGAATGAGCAAGGAACTTTGACAAAATTTTAAACTTTAATGATCGTTGAGCGGTGATTTGCTATTCTCCTGAAATGTTAGATTCTTTTCTCACTTACGGATCCTGACTTGGGAGCATTGAAGTGTGCAGTAGTCACACAGAATGAGTGATTACATTGTCAGCGTTTAAACTTGTTCATCCTCGGTCGCGCAATTTTCCTGCGAAAAGAACTCTCCTACTTCGTGGTCGTATCCGGTTTATCCAACTGCAACTTTTCTTATATTAGTATAAAGAAACCTTGTTGATTGCGTTACAGTCGTCAATATTTTGAAAATGGTTGAAATAAAGGGGGGAGAAACCAGGTAATTTCCCTCCTTCTGATATTCTGTTCTTCACATCTTTTATTTATTCACACCCATGTAAAAATAATTAAATAATTTAATCTCTCATGAATGTCAAAGTTACTTGACAAAATTAAGCATTGTTTCTGCTAAAAATTAAATGAGGCACCATAGAAATCTTTATCATAAGAAAAATCAATTACACAAGTTTATAATTGGTCAATGTAAATTAAGTATATAGTATAACATCAGAATTAAATTCAAAATTACAACTTTTTAAATAGTGTACATAGTACATTAGAATTAAATTCAAAAAGCAAAAACTATGAAATCATTTTAAACGGCTCCCCCTAAGTAGAATGACATTATTTGACACTTTTGTTAAGTACTAAAATTGAAATATGTAAAACAAGCTTCTAAAGTTCCCCCCATCCCCCAACACTTCCTTTAATTCGAACTCTGATTTTGTAATATTTGGAGAAACTTTAACTTAAACGTCTCTTTAATGACATAGTTATCGTCAAAAAGAGTCATGACTATATGCTGCTAAAAATTAATGCACCTCTACTGTTTACAACGCATCATTGAATCCTCTTAGAATTGATATGAAACGATGCCTACGCCGTAACTGCTGAGGACTGATTGTTTGTTGTGAATAAAGGATATTCTAGGAGTATTTTTTTTTCGAAAACGATTTTCAAATCGACTTTTGAAATAGTAACAAACAAATATACGAATAAAAATATGTACATATATTATCGCTTGGAACTATAATCTTAAATATAATTTTAGTAGAAATTAATGCATTCTTTTATTGATGTTTGATACCTATTATGACAAGACCGCAGCTGAGAGGAGGCATAAGATCTGTATTCAACTGTACATTTCCCTTTGTTGCACCCTTTGGAAAAAATCTCTCATCTTCCGAAAATAGGACTAACGACAAACCAAAAATAATATGAATTTTACTAGCAATTTAGAACTTTCTGAACATGAAACTGAGTTTCGTTACAACATTTATTGTTTTACAGGCTAAACTGGCAGCGTCACCCAGGGTTTGAATTGGTCTCTTCTTAGCCGCACAATTTCACATGGTTTGATAGATAGATATCTCCATGGAAACACCTCTCCTTCGAACCCGCATAACCCTGGCGACGCTTACGCTCCATGGCCTGCGTAGGGATTTCACGAAAAGCGCACGAGTTTCCATTCGAGGGTGGCTGGTAAAGATCTAAAATAGTGTTCTGGATCGTCTAGACAGTTGATTTTTCAAGTACGACAAATGTGTATCAAACTGTATAGATCTATACATCACCTGAATCTCCAATCAATTCTTCTTTTAGTCCTAGAGGGAACGTTGGCTGTCATTTCATTAGACAGCTTTCTCTGCACTCATTATCAGTAAACCTAAACTAAGAGGTTTTGATTGGTCTACCGGTGCAAATACAATAAACATAGCAAATGAGAGGAAAAAGTCATCTCATTCGACTCCAAACAAAGTGCAGTTGAGTATTTATGATAAATATCCGAAAAATTGATTGCGCCTCCTGCGATGCTGGGTTCAAAGACGTCTTCCGTGGTGGGGTGTGTGGAGGGGGGAGTTAGAGCAGATTAGAAAAGCTTCCGACCAATTTTTAAAATAATTAAATAAGCTTTCGATTGCACTTGTACTGACGCCATATGAAATTGCTTAAAATTTTTCTGATTTGCTCTAACTCCTTCATGGCAGACTGGGAGCCCAGCATCGCAGGAGGTGCTGACCACTTTTTCGGATAATTATTGTGAATAAACTTTCAACTGCACTTGGTTTGGTGTCTGATGAAGTGACTTTTTTCTGTCATGTTCCATATTTACAGCGTCATAGCGCTTGCATCCAGCACTACTAGATCGGCAAACCAATCAAACCATCATAGTTTAGGATTACTGATAATATGTGCAAAAAATTATGTCTAACGAAGTGACCGCGAATTTTGAGGTTCCTCGTGTAGACTACATATACATAGTTCTATATAATCGTTATCGTTCTAGCTGTTATATAAATTGAAAGTATTTCGTTTGAGAGATAGCTTTTTTGGACATGTTTCTAGAAAAAAAATGTTTTCATTTAATCAATCCACATTCTTGCAATTAGGAAATTGCTGGTTCTTGATTTCATGGTAATAGATCCTCTGTCATCATTTCAACAAATTTTGTATTCTAAGTTTTCATTTTTTGTCATTTGTTATAAAAAATTATAGCAATGATGAAAACATAAACCTTGAGTTTGCCACTCTCAACGTTCTAATTATATTCCGTAACCAAAAGATAGTGATGATAAACAGGTTACATAGCAAAATAAATAAATAAATAAATAAATAAAAATAAAAGTTCAAAAGGTATTAATAGTAAAGATAAACATATGATAATTATCAAACTTGATATATTTAATAATTCAATATGTTCAAAAATATGAATATTCAAAACTGTACAAACTTTTCCAGTTACCTACTTGTCTACAAATACAATTTACCTGGAATATTATTCTCCACCCTCAATTCTTTGCATTTCCCTCTTTGACTGAATTCAAAGAAGACACCTTCAAAGTATCTTTGTGGCTTTGATTCAAATATTGCAATAGTTCTTTTTATTTCTATTTGATCGTTTATCATGAAGGACATAGCATTGGTTTTGATAGCAATACAATGAAGTATATTTAATACTGTTTTAAATTCAATATGGTGGACGATGCAATATAGCGGATTATCATTTTTTAGGGTTGCGTATTGAGGAGCTGGGTTGGGGTCAATTGACAGGAAAGCATTACAATGATGATGCACTGAATGAGTTGGTAAAGATGATAAATTTAGAGTATACCAATTAAAAACTCAAGAATGAGATAAAAGGTAAATTATTTTTTTTATTGTACGGGCTTATTTTAATACAAAAATTTTAATATAGTAAAATAAAGAAATCTCAAAAATAATTATGGATCACCCATCAGTCATCACCTCACCAATCCGGGGCAGTTACCAGACAAAAATATAACCGTTTGACTTATTTCGTAGAGTGAATGATTGATTACAATATTATGTTTTTTAAGAACATCGAGAGAGTTAAGTTCATGAATCGACATTACGTATAAGAACTACTTTCACCCTAGTCGAGGAGGTATTAACAAAGCTTAATTTTTTGTATTAGTGATGATGAAATTGGAAAACTATAAAACTAAATTCGTCCTCGCGAATATTTGATAAATTTTTTTTTTGGTAATGGAATCTGAAGATCCTCCAAATAATGAAATGATGGATCATGACTTTATACTGTATGTGCGTTGCTTTCATTTCAAGCGAGCACACCAATAAGACCTTATCATTTTATGACAAGACAATTGATATACAATTAATAAAGATTCTTTTCTGAGAATACCTGAGTTTCGTCTTCTGCGTTCATTAGTGCCGCAAGGTGAGCGTGATATGAGTAGTTGGCTTATTCGTTTTGATTCCTTCACAATAGAGTCACGTGCCATGTGTTGTTGTGACTAACAGTGGCGCAGCAAGAATCGAACGATTATAAACTGAAAAAAAACCGGTTCAAGTTGAATTCATCTTATGTTAGCTCAGTTCCCGCGACTTCTCTCGTGCAATGTTTGAAGTTTTTGCGCAAATAATCCTTCTTGAACTCCCATTGATATCTACTGAAAATGTTAGTCACACTCTCCCATGTGCGCCCGCAGAAGGGCCGGGGAATAACGTTCTAATTATATTCCTTAACCAAAAGATAGTGATGGTAAACAGGCTACATAGCAAAATAAATAAATAAAAATAAAACGTATAATCAAAATAAATATCAAAAGGGGGCCTGTGGTACCCCCAGAAATATGCAAATTATGCCGAAATTAAGAACCAAAGAAAGTTTATCAAAAGCAAACATTATTTAAATAAAATTAGTAAATAAAATTTTATTTAAATTTGTACTATTTCACTTACTAATTTTAAATCAACATATGTCTCTAAGAAATAATTGTAGCATCAGATGTTCTGAAATGACTTGAAATTCGTAATTGTCGCGTTAAATAAAGATGAGTGTCAAGTGTTTAAATCATTAACTGTAAACATTTAAGTTGTTAGTAAACGCTAGCCTACTCAGATACTCTTGAATGTATTCGTGTGTCAGTTAGTATACGATAATTCCCTTCTCTTTTTCGGGTATACCTCTTAAAAACCACGATGTCTCTACCCAACCTAAAGAAATTTCTGCGGGCGCCCTTACACTTAGTAGACTGTTCATAAAGGAAAGCTGAATGTCTAATAGATTCCTAAGTTGACAACATAAATTTGACATGTTCATTCTTTTTCATTTCTGATTCATGGGAACATTCTTTACTATTTCAAAACTATTTCCTATCTTCTCGTTATGTTAGATTTCCCTTTTAATATATTTAAAATAACTTAAACGTATAAGCGTACACAGTATGCATAAACAAAAGTCTTTGTTGTGATCAAATTAAAAAGAAATGTTTTGTAGTAATTTGCGGAAGTGTATGCTATTTTAAAAATACATATAACCCACAAAAAACATTCGAAGTGTTTGTATCGCAAAAGCTGTGGAAACAAATCTATTTCAGAAACTTATTGAGGACTTCCATAAAAAATATTCGATCACCAACAATAATATATCCTTCAAACTAATTACTGATGTAAAGCTTACCCCAGGAAGAAATTAATGTCGAACGTTTGCGATGCGAGACAAACTCAGTAGCAAAGAACTGGCCCTCATTAAATCGCAGTGCGTCCTGAGTGAAAACTAAAAGTTACGTCTCTAATGACCTTGTGGCGAGTACCTAAGCCCCATTAATAATAATAATAATAATAATAATAATAATAATAATAACAGTAAAAATAAAAACTAAGAAATGTGGTTGGTCCTTGCTAATTTAATTTTTGTATACTATTTGTAAATAATCTGAACAATATTTCAGTACCAGAGTCAATCATGACATTAGTAAGTATTTCCTCTACTTTGTTTGTTTCCGACTGCTGCAGATTTTACGTTTTCCTCGGACATATATTAAAATCTCTATTTTATGAAGTAGAATGAGTTTATTTTGTTATTTTGTTGCTGATTTGGGTATATACTAGTGGCAATGCACAATATAGTGGAAAAGAAATAAAATTAATGGCAGCATATTGAGATTTTGTTATAATAATCATAAAATATTTTTTTCTGTATAGTTCATCTGTTTTCATAAACGTTCTATAATAGCTTGAAAATAAATTGGGTTGCTCTTAATTTTACTCTTGGAACTTAAATTGGTTTTATTAATATTAATTTGAACCATTTGAATCTTATTTCTCTTATTTCAAGGATAAAATTTTACCAATTTTGAGAGAAGCGCACACACACAAAGCAACTTTAAGATTTTTAAGGGAGATGACTCGCACAGCAATCAGCTGTCAACTGAAGCCGACCGAAAAGACTTAAAAGCAAGACAGGTATAAGACGCGCAACATACCTCCCACACTATCCCGGGTGCTGCTTGTCAGCCTTCGAACTATGACTGGATCTGCTAATGGGGTCGCACTTACCACGAAAACTGTTTCACTGCCTTTCGACTTACATTGACCTTAAAGCACTAAAAGAAGCACTTCTCTATGATTATAGTGCTCTAAAAATTGCCCTTCGTCGTACTTCAGTAGTCGATGTGGAAATGCGGAAGATGTGCGCCGGACCTTCTCTCTGAATGACAAATGTTTTCAGAATAGCGTTTATTTTTTATTTTTTTGGTCTTTCATCCTCGCGCCCTCACTTTCGGCTAGGCAGCCAGAACGGGAGTTATGTTGCGCGTAATATAACAGAAAGGCCAGGGTCCATAGGCCAACTTCAATCCCTCAGGTCGGTCGAAAAATGACCGTGGAGAATGTCAAGTATTCTCCGAGTACAAGGTGGTCTGTTTCAATTGTCACGATTTATAACGGCGAGACCTAGCGTACGCTAAATTTATAAGAGGAATATTGTTGTTTTGTTCGTCTATCAGTGTCTCTGATGGGTCTCCCAGGGTCGTTCAAAATGGAATTCTCTAACGTCGTGTACACGACCCAATAATGGTCTCCGTCCTTCAGAAAACATCAAACACGTTTCCTTAATAATATATCGACATACTCGACTCGTTGTGAGAAACCAGAATGTTTTAAATGAATATCCGAAGAGCACCATATCTTACAGAATATTGAATATACAATGTGAAGAAAATAATATACACAAATATCGTAGGTAGAAATGCTTTCCCTTCCATTTATTTTGTGAAATACTCCCAACATACGCATTTTTTCTCATTAGTTTCGTGAGTCTGAAGTTTTCTTTCCGAATTGAGGAACTGATCAACTCTTAACCCATCCCGTACTTTGAATTCTGATGTTGTATATTTGTGCAAGTTGCATTCAGAGTTAGGAAAATGACATTGAATAGAAATTCATAGGTTACTTATTTCTCAACAGTACTTAAAAAAGAGTAAATGGATTATGTCTATTTTCTGATGTCATTTGGAGGAGTGTATGTATCTTTCGTAACAAATATAGACAATATAAACAAATTAAAAATTACTGAGCTAATAATCTAGTTTGCAGAATCTAAAGGCCAAAAAATGGACAAAAATATAATGTTTATTACAGAGAATTTGGTCTTTTGTTACACACACACACACACACATATATATATNCCCTTTTAAACTTTCCATCTCTCCGAGAGCGTTATTGTAGTAGCAGTATTAATGAAGTTCGTTACTTGAGTAGTGTGTAGAGTACTCTGGAATCTGCCACAGGTGTAGAAACAAGAATCCGGTGGGACTAAATGAGTTGTTAAGAATATTTTGCGATGAAGAGCTATTGTTTATAAAATATGTGTACTTCTTCGTCGTATTTTCTCGTGTGTAGCTTGAGGAATTTTTTAGACTGTGGAGAGAACCTTGTGAATGAACGGTGTGGTTGGATAACACAAGGTGGTATAGCACGACACACTAGCGAACCTATTATGTTTCTTTTAAGTCGTTTTTAAAACGCGTCTTCAATGTTCTTATTAAGAGTAGATAAAATGTAACAACGGCAAGTCAAGGTGTGAAACCGGACGGTATTTGATATACCTCTTCGTGTATACGAGTACCATTTACTGTTTAGAACCTATCCAGGGCCTATGACACGGCATGCGGAGGTTATTTACTCAACACGGAAAAAATGAACCTGTGTAGTTATTATTTAAGGGTACTTAATTATTTGCTTCATGTGTCATTTGAACTGAGGCAAATTAATTCACCTGCATTGATGGACTTACCCCCTCATTCAGAGGCAAATATATAGTTTGATTTTTTTATAATAAACATTAATCGTTGAATTTGATGTATTATTACTTCCCATGTAAAAAACAAATGTGACGTCACAATTGTATTGGTTACACTCGATTATTGTTTTAAAGCAATTTTTTGTGGTATACATTTACAGATGCAGCTGCGGCCGCTGCGGGGGCGGCAGCGTTCGCCTCTGCAGGGAGTTCCAGCGGCGGCGGAGGAGGTAATTGGCTGTGCTATGTGCATGCACCGTATCGTATATAGTTATAACCCAGCTCCCGCTAAGGTCGTTGTACGTGTATTTACTAAATAGCTGGAATCCCGCATCTTTTCTCCCGTAAATTGTGTTTGTGTACTAACATTCTTTCGTAAATTGCCATCGATATATATTGGCATTCGTGGGCTTCCTAAAAGTTAAGTATCAACAGGTCGAAATATTCTATACACAAAATGAAGTACTTGTTACTAAAACAAAATTCTTCGGTCTCCGTATTCAAGACAATCTCAAATGGAATTGTCACATTGGTAATCTAAATTCCTAATTAAGAAAGTTGTGTTACGCATTTCGAATCTTGATTAATGTAGTTAATCCACATATTTCCCGTTGCGCATATTTCGCAAACGTTTACACCCATTTACGATACGGTATTATCTTCTGGGGTAATTCCGGTCAGAGCATCCTAACTTTCAAAATTCAAAAGAGGATTGTTCGGATTATTTGTAAATCTCACCCCCGAAACTATAGTAAACTTTTACTTAAGGAATTAAATATTTTAACACTTTCCTGGATTTATATTTATGAAATAGTGTTATTTCTGAATTTCTAAAGTGCCACCCCTGCTTCATACGAAACTGTCTTGTTCATGAACACAATACTCGCAATAGGTATAATATTTATTGTCCGAGAGTATCAACCACTCTTTGCTTAAAAAGGCCATTTCATTCGGGAATCGTTCTATATAATTCCCTGCCCAAAAATATAAAATATATCATTAAATTGAAACTCTTCAAATCCGCGGTTAAAAGCCACTTACTGCACCATTACTTCTACAGAGTAAAGGAATTTATTGATTTTTAATAAAGGTTGAATTCGTCTTGTAATTTATCACACCATTGCTGTAGAACTATGAAAATAATTGAACAAATTATTCAAAACTATTTTCCTGTATGCTTGTATTGTCTTATTATTAACATAAGTTTAGTTTTATCTGGGAACAACTGTTCACCATTTCCACCCAGACTTAATTCCCGGTTGGACTGTGACACATCCCCAGACAGGAGATAAGTGAACCAGGCAGCACGCTGTTCAGTGTGCCTTAATTACCGGTTTTTCACGTACCTACGCGTTAAGGTTCGTTTTTGCTTTTATTATTACTTGACTTACTCCGTAAAATAAATGTGATGTAAATAAAGAAAATTATGCGTTTGCTTCGTTTCCTCTGAAAAAATGTTTCGTAGAAAATCCCTTACGATGTGTCTGAGTGCAAAAAATCTTAATTATCGTATTTTTTCCCCTTCCATTGAAATTAACTGTTGCAGAGGTAGCCACGTAAATCATATTATTCTTTTATTACGTTTCTCTTTCCCATGAGTAAAGCAATTAGGATCCAGATATGAGTGATGAGATGTTCAGTGGTTGGGAATTGCACGTGTAAAGGATTCTGTCTGACGCATCCCCCTTTAATGATAAAACTATGAATGACGTCAGGCGTGAATCGTGATGAAATGAAAGACAAAAGATATGGGAATCCCCTTTAAAACCTTCCAAGAACAGGTTTCGTCCTCACGATTCAACCAGGCTGGAAGTCATCTTCCCCGGAGAAGGGAGAGTAAGCATAACCGCTAAACCATGGACCACTGGGGCGCTCGCATATTTTCAGTGCCTATTCGTTTACTGTGGAATCGCGGATAGATCATGTTATTAGTATTTGTGATATATGAAATCGCATCTAAACACACATGGGTTCGAGTCATTTCTAGTGTCGTAAAGATATAATGCCAGTACAGTCGTTTAATACTACAGAATAATTTCTGCTATTAGTTCGCAACATATGTTATTACTCATTATGACCTTTTCAGCTTAATGGATATATTCAGCGTTTAAGAAAACCATGTTTCAGACTGAAGCAAGTCTTCGTGTTCATCTGTATGTTGATCATTTGAGAATGACAATTATTTGACGTAAATTATCATTTTATTTCAAAGAAGTTGAATTAAAAATGTCTCCTTTAACGCTTTATGTTATATTACAAAATTATTATTCAGGAAATCAAGAGAGTGTTGTATTAAATTAATTTATTAATTTAAAAAATTCAAATCAATTCTGTAAATTCAAAATTCCATGCTGTCAGGAATTAAGAAAATTTAACTTGTGATTTTTGTGAAATGAAAGTTTATTAAGAGTTTTGAAACTAATATTAAAATGCCATTAAATAAATTTCGTTCTGGAAAAATTATCATTTAAGTGCTGTAAAATTTATCTGGTTGAATCAGAGAATATTAATCTGGGCTTTTCAACAAAATGCGTGAAGAGTTTCCTTTTCTAACACTAACTAATGACACGAGACATTGTGTTCCATCATTGTACAAGAGAAACGTCCAAAGGTTCAAGAGAGTGTTTTAACCAAAGTTATGTTGATTCACCACAAAAGTTGGTGAAGGTTGTTAAAGTATATTTCTAATTTTTTATACGTTTTCTTGTTCGTGTGAAAATTGATGTCAATATTTGAAAACTTACAGCTGTGATGCAATTATGAATATCTATTTTTAATTTCACAGTACCTGATCTGCTGCCTATGGGGAATAAAGACTTGTTTAAGTTACGGATGTTGATGCAGTTTATTTTTCCAACAATTAATGACTTGTATTTGGATCATAACCAATTACTATTCACACTGCCAACGTGTTATATATATTTTGTTCTTCTTCAGGGCTCTATACAACCACAACGCAATAACACAGATACATCTTCATACATAACTCATGCATACACGTCATCACTTAACATAGACCCAACGTCCATCACCCTTCCATCAACTCATTCCAATATCAAATGACATTCTCAGTTGAAGTTGGGATGAGTTGATGGTCTACGTTGAGTGAAATGAATACATGAGTTATGTATGAAGATGTAACTGTTATTGTGTTGTAGTAGTATAAGCACTGAAGAAGGTCAAATAAATGTCCGAAACGTTTGCGGTATGAGTAGTGTGTAATTGGTTATGACCCAAATACTCAATGACCTTTAAAAATACTTTCGGGATGTTAAGCCGTGTCGTTATTTTGTTAAAACTCAACGTTCCGTTGGCATCCACAGCCAACATCTTCGGGAGCTACTAAGAACTTACTTAGAAATTTTTATTAGCTCCTGAAGGTATCGGCTGCAAATGCCAAGAAAACGTTGAGTTAAAAAATATGATAACGTAGCTCAATACCCCGAAAGTATTTTTAAATTTTGATCAAGTTTGCTGTGAAAGCCTGCATCACTTTCAATGACCTTTATTTAATTTATTTTATTTCTTAGTGTTTCCTTTACTTTGAAACAAATGTAGAAAGAAAAATATCCATATTTTATTTTAAGTGACTAAGTTACATACTAAATTTGTGTGATATCGTTCCCTCTAAATTTCGCCTTTAGATATTCTGGACAGCTTCCTTTGTTCTCTGCGTATAATTTAGTGCATAGCAAATGATTTTAGCCATGTAGAAACAATATAAGCGAGAAGTTTGCAAGTTAGATTCAGATATTAAATAGAAGCCTAGAGAAAATGGATAAAAGCCTCATGACAGTCTTGAGAGACCGATTTACCCTTTTCTATCCATGTGTATCATTCTTTCTTTCACCAAAACGTCGACCCCAGAACTCGCCTGTAACATTTTCCCATTAGTCAAGGCCAAGTGAAATTTTACTCGTGACACAGAGAGTGACACGCGAAATCTTGGGATTTTACTCGCCGTACGAAGAGGATAGACGGTGCTATTCACCTCTATCCGAAGTTCCACAGTTCGAGTAAGGCGTTTTTTCCTCCAATTTTTAAACGTTACGAGTTTTTCTCTTAATTAGCGATATATTGCAAATTTTTACTTTTGTGCATTCCAATAATTGTAGGAGAATTTGAGGATCTAGTTATTTCCTAATATTCATTTCTGCAGTTGCCCTTATCCCAGTAATTTGATCAATATTTTAGAATTTTTATGTATTTTTTACGTTTTACTTGTCATTTCTGAATGATTCACTACATTGCAATATACTGTGACATGCTTGACAACTAAAGTATGTCGCGAGACTTACCAGTGCGCCCCTCTTCGGTAGTCTCTCTGCCACCAACTCACTCAAATTTACGAAAAAAATATTAGAAATGAATATAACTCGAAGTAGTTAAAACTATTTGATAAAAAATGTAAATAATAAAAATGAAAAATATACAAATACACATATCGTTATAACTTCTCCCTCTCAGTGAATGAAGTCCGTTCTAGTGCTGTGCTAAACAGCTGTTGTAACTGTTACGCGACCGCTGTGAAGCAGTTCCACTAAAACAGTTGTTGCAACGAATCTGTCGCGATAGTCCCACTCGGTTCCCATGAAATGTTTCGTTGTAACGAGTGTATCATGATTTGTATTTTAATGATGTAACGTAGCAATGAGTTTGGCATATTTCGCCCATCTTTGAATTTATTTTCATGCCAACGCGCTAAACAGTTATATTCGAAACAGTTACGGCGAGACTATTCCAGGTGGAGATGTTAGCGTCGTTGTTTCATGGGCAACTGTGTAGACAGGTTGGAGCGGCAACTCGAGTTCTAGTTCTAGTTGCAGCGACCCACCTCTAGTGTGTACCCTCCCGGTAGCGGCTCTCAAATGCACCCTCCCGGATATGCGATTCACGACGAAATACCTTTCGCTGTGCACTTTTTCCCTCTTTAGCGCCTTCAGCAACGCCCCCTGTCCTCGACTTTCCTTCACTTTTCTTAGTGACGAGGTAACATAATAGACTTATATATGATACAAACCCAATGATCTCTATTGTGGGTTGTTCGTAATAACACGGCAGAGGAGATAGTGTTTCGCCGTCTCTCTCGCACATTCACTTGGAGGAGATAAGGTATAGATGCGCAACAGTCAACAGTCGGAGAGGGGAATAGAGTTCCACCAACGAAGTAGATATGCGACAAAGACAGAGATCCCAAACTTCGTTTTCTCCTTTGGAAAACCGGTACCCAAGATGGCTGGGTTTATGTCATATATAAGGTGACGGGGTGACAGGTGCGCGGAGCATCCAATTGTCTCAGCCACCCAAATTCGCGGGAAAGGCTTTGAGCACTATTAGAAACATCCTGGAATAATTTGGGAGCGCCGTTGACGAGAGACAAGTGAACGCTCTTACGATGTTACGATACATAAACATTTGAGATGTTTCACATTTGAGCAAACCACTTCCACAATACAAAAGAATTAACCTCCCATTTGAGACGCAAAATCTGAAATGCCAACTTCTCATTGGACACAGGTGCGAATACGTGGACGAGTGGTGGCAGCGGTCCCGGCGGCGCCGCTGGACCTCCGAACTTCGGTGGCTTCGTGTTCCCTGACGGCTTCGGTTTCGGAGGCTTTCACAATGCACTACGCATGCATATGCAGCAGATGCAGGAGTTGATGGCTCAACATCAGCAAGCCACCTACAGGTACGTACCAAACTCTGTTTATATGGATTTGAATTACGTATTACTAATTTTAAGTCACGTTCCTTATCAATAGTCTGAGACAAAAGTCCAAACAGCAACATACTATATTCATTGTACAGGCTTATACCTTACTAACCGACTCTCTCCGGCTTCGCATTGGAGTTTTTGATACTGTTTATCGTTTGAAACAAATGTCTCTACAAAAATAACCGTAAAAATTATAATAAACAATCGTATACATTAAAATTATTTGTATTTTAAACAGTTATAGTTGAATGAGCTATAACTAATATTTGTGCTTACTTTATTAAAATAAAAAACTGAAAATTAAAGAAGCAATGGCTCAGTAGAAAGTTTTTTTTACCATTTATTTGAAAATATTAAATCTCATGATCTTTTGTATATTTTGAGTGGGAATTCTTTATCTCTTCTTTGCCTCTGCATTGCATAGATGGGGTCAATTATCGACGGTTATTATTGCTATTGATTTTGGCAAATTTATACTTTCTCTTTCTGCTCTCTTTCTCTTAACATAATGGTTACGCAATTGAGGAAGGTTCAATAATAGAGTGAATGGAATAGGGATTAAAGTACTCTTAAAAAAATCAATCTCTTAGGAGAGAAAGGACTCTCGTTCCTCTTTGTATGGAATCGTTCCGCTAGCGTCGTCAGGTCTGCTCTCAGAACTCTTTTTTCTGACGTGAAGAGTGTTTCAAGAGTCGTTTTGAATGGTCATGCAAATATGTTAATACTTTGGAAGTAAAACTGTGTAATCCTGATGAATGTACTGCGTCGTAAAGATAACATTACAATATTTGTTAGTTAGTTCCTATGTTGATGCCCGTTAGTCAGTATAGAGATGAATACTATGACAAGAACGTCTGAAGTCAAGATAATAAAAGTCGAAAAAAGAGTGAAGGAAGTAGATTTTGTAGATGGGATATGAGGCGATTTAAATGAAGTAGTGAGAGAATAATATACGGGAAGTGCACACTAAATGCACTGATTAAAGTATACAAATAACCGAAACTAATGGGTCATAGGTTTATAACTGAATTATCTACGTGAATGTGAATGAAAAATGAAATAATTAATAAATGCAAAGGTATTAAATCTGTTGAGTCAGAGTTTAACTCTAACTTTCAACTTAACTTCTAAACGGAACTTGGTTAAAAACTTACTTAAAAAAGGGGAAATCGATGTGTCAAAGTATCACTCAAGTAATACTGCCGTATCATGTAATTCATAACGCAATCAATTCCCGGACGTCATAATTTTCCAGAGGGGAATCCTGTTGCATATACTGTTGTTTTCACATAACTACGTCTCAGTTACACATGACATTTCCGCCAAAGGCATAATATTTTACACAAAATTCAGTAATTTTCTCATCAGTTACGAGTGGAAATTCGTTCCTGGCATTCCAGGATATCGTTAGTGCGAAAAATATTTTAATTTTATAATTATGAAAAATTGTGTAATTTTGTAACTTGTTGATCAATTTAATCAATGGTAGGACGTCTGCAATTCTGTTCCTTTTTTTACAAAGAAAATCATGTTAAACGCTTACCCGTCGTGTTCATGATGCTGATGAACTAACTATTGGTTTAACTGTGATTCGAGCGCTACGAAGAAGAAACTTAGAATGTGAATTCTATTCCTACCCCAACAGAAATTGTTCAAAAACTTTAGAAATGTGTACGTTTTGTGACAATCACATCATCTCAAAGCGATGGGCTTTACAGTTTCTACTTCGTATGGAAGATAGCTACTCTTTCTTGAACTGACTGCTATCTGGATTGGTGGAAATTTCTCGAGTCATCCGTTGATGTAACTTATATCAAGAAACAAATGGGGAAAATCAAATGATAATAACTCAGAAATAATAACTCAGAAATGGTTGGACGGAATATTATTACTAAACTAGGAAAACTACTCTGACAATGATTCATAGTTTGGAAGTTCTGACCCGACGTAAACGGGCCGCTCAGGTTGTTTACCCAAGAATTTCCTTAGTCAATATGTGTGACGCGTCGCATATTTCTTTCTCTGACACACTCCATATATGCTAATTAAAATGGTTATGACAATCCTTTTAGTAATAAGGAGGAGTACCTTTGTGATTTGAAATATTTAATAATATAATTTAACTTTAGGAACATAGTTTTTTACATAATATTTTATTAATATTTCATTGTCCACTTTTCTCTTAAAAATGTTAAGGACAAGACAATTAACGGTTGAAAAAGGAAATTTTTTCTGAAATCTAAAAATATTTTAAGTAAATAGTCATACTTTTTTTAAAAAAATCCCGCCTTAGGTAATTTTATATTTAAATATTAAATTTTAGGAAACTTATTTGTTATACAGTATTATTGATATAAGTTGACATTGGAACATTCAATCTCTTACCCCGGTTATTAAGTAAAAATGATTCTCTTTAAGCAAAATAAGAGTGACATGAAAGTAAAAATGTATTGTACATATTTTGGGTTTCAAATTATATACCTACGATTTATCTGTTTTTCATAATTTGATTGATTATCCCAAAACTATGATAATTTTCTCATGACATTTGACGCAGAGAAGACTTATTGTTTTAAAGTTTGCGTAAAGATTCTTTCCCTAATAGCTTGATAAGATGAAGCAATGCACGTGGTGAATAAAGAAGATATGCATTTTTTCATTTTTTGAGGTCGATGGTCACCATGGCTATCATTGACTGAAAGAATACCTGTGATAAACGAACGGCGTACACGCGTCACTCCAGCCATCACAGGCGAGCTGTGATTATTGTATACTTTACGCGAACTTTATGACGAACACATTAAAACGTTCTGAATTACCGTCTAATCAACAGAATCGTAATTACGAGATATACTTTTTCTCAACATAGAATTGTTTCTCAAACTCATATTTATCGTTTTAATTTCTGAAGGTAAAATATG
The DNA here is from genome assembly GCA_002313205.1 of Laupala kohalensis. Classification (NCBI taxonomy): domain Eukaryota; kingdom Metazoa; phylum Arthropoda; class Insecta; order Orthoptera; family Trigonidiidae; genus Laupala; species Laupala kohalensis. The sequence continues at coordinate 883,900 of NNCF01132066.1, forward strand.
ATTTTCTCAGAGAGAATAAATAATCTAATCGTACATTTTATTTCTGTTACTGTTCTTATGATAGTAACTTTGTAAAACGATTTTACAAAAAACCTTCCATTTAACCACTGATAATATTTATTATAATGCATTACTAGATTTGGATGATCTTACTTGATGTGAGTGCAATGCAAATTATATATTTGCATTCATCCGGATCTCTCGACCGTCTTGTCTTAATTAAACTGGTGATATTAATACAAGAGTATATAATTAGAAAATATTACTAATCACTTTAGTAATAAGTAGTAAATGCTATCATCCCGCGACGCAATTTCGTTCGCGTTATTTTAAAAGAACATATATAGATATTGAAGTTCGTTTATTTGAGATAAAATCCTTTAAAACTCAGACAAATAATTTCAAAACAAAATGGTTTTACTAAACATTATTTAATTGATTGAAACGAAAATTTAATGGCTGTATATCTTAGGATTGAAGATAGGCACTGATCTATTTTTCATTTGTATACTTCAAGAGTTTCAGTAAGAATTGTGATAACTAGCAAGGGTAGCTATTGTTTTGTTAGGAATCTTCCAGATATGTCAGATTTGAATGTGTGAGATTGAAGGAGATTCACGTTGGAAAAGAAAAATATAATTCTTATTTTACTTTATATGCAATCAGGAATAAATTTAATTTTCTGTAAGACATTTGAAGCTTGTTTGTTTCTAAAATTATACAACCACATGATCTTCATATCCATTCCCATTTGTAGAATATTGTTTGAAAACATTGTGTATGTTTATGATACTGCATACATTTTTCAAACTAATTATAAGACTAGGATGTTTTTAGAAATGAGTTATTTACCAGATTCCTTATTAGAACATGGTTCTAACAGTACTCGAACTAATTTTAACTCTTTTTGTTTTTGTCTTTAACTATTTTGCCTACATGAAGATAAACCCCACGGATATATTATTATAATAAAAATATTTGTAGTTAATAAAAAATTATAAATATTTAATAAAAAGTTGAATACATATGTAAATGTTTCCAACGTGCGTGTCCTTATTTCGAAATTGTAGTATTTTAGTGTACGTCAGTTCAGCGTCGGAATTTTTCGGCTTTTGTTTGGAGAATAAAATATAGTTCTATCTTTCTTCTTTTGTCTGACGCGTTGCGCAACTGAAGTGTTCCTCTTGACGCTCAACGGCATTGAGACGAACAGGTTACTTGTTGACATGTTTCTTTAAGTGAATCTCATGTTTGCTAACAAATCTAGTCAATATACGGCTTACAACCTTCACTGCAAGATTTTACGTAAATCATACATTTAATATGTTTAGTGGAAAACAATATTAGCATTGCCTCTAGACCGAATACAACACAGCTTTAAATATTTTACCCTGCCATAAAAATGTAAGTCAAGTGAAAACTTAAAAAATTACTCTTAATTATTCTTGTCGTGTATTTAATTTGGTCTCGATTTCGCATATTCAAGAATAAATCAAGGAAAATATCAACTCTCTAACAGATAATGTTGTTTCTGGTTCCGGTAAAATCTCTAGTGTTCTACATTACTATATAAAAGGAAAAAAAATTAAATTTTGAGGTTAACAAAATCTTCAGCACCCAGAAACAAATGAGTATCGCTTGTTGGGGGAAGCGCTAAAGAACTTTTACAGTGCACTTTGGTTCCGAAATATTCACTAGATTTTTTGAAAAAATATTACGAAAATAGCATTAAGTTGTAATTGGCCAACATGATGCCAACTGTCTTTCTTCGTTTTCCTAGTTTTCGTGTAAAACTAGTGAGCAGATTGCGATTTATTGTTAGCCAGCCTCTTTCTATGTTGAAGTTTGTTTCTCTTTCTTTTGTGTATTATGAATCTCAAACTTCGTTGATTCAAAGTTGTTTTGTTATGGGATGACACAATGTCCGTTATTCATTAGCTCGAAGGATTTCTTACTGTTGCTGGAAGGAATATATTAATTTGAAGTTCTAGAGAAGGTTTATTAAATTTGACTCAGCTGTTGCGTGAGGGGAGAGGGTGAAAACTTTAAAACATGGCACACCTATAATGTTCTAGCCATGTTGCGGTAACTTATTCGAAGGAAAACAACCATAATGGCGAGAGAAACATAACATTTAGTGTTATTATGAATATTCTACGCGTATTTGTAAATAAAGAGCCTTATAAACATCTATGTAGCTACAGCTGTGGGAAAGGTGAGTTAATATCAACTGGATGGAAACTTACCAATTACATGTTTGAGATGACTGACAAAAAAAAAGAATAGTACGCATAATGTAGATAATGCATCTTCACCAGTTCGATGAAGAGTGACTTAGATGAATTAACGTTGTACAAAAGGCGCAAATTATCCATGAGCAAAACCTGGGGTGCTCATCTAGTTTGTAATAAAATTAGTTTATGTGAATTTAATATTAATTACTTCTATTGAAAGTCAATAAAGCGGAGGTACAATAAATTGCAGGAGTATTTTGAATTAAGAATTGCTATAGATGCAAGTCAAATAAAAGAAGACCAATAACTCGTTTATTTTTCTGTTAGGGATCAATATATGAGTCATCAGGTCAAAAACATGAAAAATCGCACATTTGACACCTTGAGATCTCATTGCAAAAAAATTGACCACCTCTACGGTCCTTGAAACGACGTTGGGGTGGGGTCATAAATTTTCGTATTTTACAGCATACAAGGCCTCCCTACTTCTTAAATTTATTCGAACTTTTCGACTCTTTACCTGGCCTGATATGCATAATGACCTTATTGGAGACGCTACCATAGTGGTAGCGTCGTCATTTCTACGATATTGCTGAGCGATAAAGCGAAGGTTCAAACACTTCTCGGTTGAACTAGGTGAGGTTTTCTGCTCGGATTTCTCTAGCCATCTCTCCTTCCCAATTCTTTTTAACGTAGTCAGATTAGGAGGAAGAGCAGGCCTCTTGGCCTGAACCTCGCCATAAGACATGTAACAAATAAATACATAAATATTCTGAGTTCCATATTCATTATGGAATTTCACCCCGAACCTCATGAGAAAGTGAATTTTCAGACCTACAATCTAGTTGGTAACAAAATAGTATTGTCACTGTTTAGTACGCACAGTCACAAATAGGGATAATTAGTCCTATTATTAAAAAAAAAAGACATGGTGGTTAAAGTACAGTAAATTTCGATAGATATGGGAATATAATTGAGAAATTTCTTTCACTAACTACTCTAACGTGAGGTTAGGAATATACCACATCCCACACATCACGAAAAACACGGGAAGTTTGGAGGTACGTGTTCTCCAATCGGATTATATCTCCGAGATGTGACGAGTGTCCATCGCACTTGATAGATTCGATGCTTGTGATTTTTTCGTGCTGTGTTACATTGAGAGAGAAATTTGTAAACATCGTCCGAAGAACCTGAAAGCATCTACGCAAGAAATACGCAGAGAAATTCTTTGCATCGTCAAGAAATGTTAATACTTTCCAACATGCTCTTAAATTTTATTTAGGTTCTTAATGTATTTTTAAATTTCATTTATTTATCCAGAAATACTATCGTGTTATCAACTCCAATATATTGTTGCTTTGCGGCGATAACTATCGACCCAGCGGCCTTCTTTGATACAAACCGCCAATAAACAACAAAAACTGTATCAGTACACCCAAAAATTAACATATTCTGTTTCTAGACGACTTTTATGCAGTAAACTAGTTAGGTCACCTACAAAAAAGTAGGATAAAACTATTTTTCTCATTCTTATGAAAATGTAACAAGTAAACAAACATTATTGGTGGACCGCATTTCTTTTTTTATTAAGACTCATAACATTTTTACGAGATAACACAATGCAGCAATTTTAAGTGCTTTGATTGAAAAATCATTTTTTATGGCAAATGTTATCGTTGGTTTATATTGTTCTGTCGATAATTAAGACATCGAAAGTCTACTCTTGTCTCCCTGCTGAGTTTCTTACTACTTCGTCATTCTTCTCTTCTCTCGGTTTTAGTATTTTTTAATGGCAGGTGTGTTGGCAGCGCCACTTCACCGACCACTGATGACAATTGGAAGTTCTTGTATAGCGTGCCTGCGTGCTAACGTATACGCTATCCACATGCAAGTTACTTCTGCGCATGCTCAGAAGTTAGTGGTACACTTACGCTCCTATCGTAGTAGATTACAACGCCTCTGTTTGTTTGATGTTACTGGTACGCTAGGGTCAGATTCTGGTCAGGATTTGCGGTCATGTCGGTATCTGAGTGCGGTACGCGGTTAGCGTCATCAACAGAACATATACTCCAGGAAGCGTGTACTTATGCAAAAACTCACTAATGTCTCGTGTGTGTGTGTGTGTGTTTCAGTAATGGTGTGGGCGACGGAATAAGTTCCGTGGGCGGTGATGGCTCAGCGGAATCCGCTCATGCCACGCTTACTCTGGACAACCGCGGCGGCAACGCTGAAGCGTATCTCGTGCCCGATGTCAACCTCATGAGCAGGATCTCTGAAACTCTCCCTCCAGCCAGTGGCGGCCCCATCGCCGTCTTCTCATCCTCGTCGTCGGGTTCGCACGTGGACGCCGACGGGAAGACTCAGAGCTTCAAGCACGCATCGGTGGGTGTCAACGACAACGGAAAATTCCGCGTGTTCACCGTGAAGGATCCTTAAGATGTTTTCTCTGTATTGCTTAATTTGCTACTGGCATTTCGAGCAAATAAATATACTTCTTTTTACAGTAATCTTAAATGTACTTTTTGCTACTGCATTAATTCTATTATATTTTTTTCTTAATTATATTTGTTGGTACCCCATTTTTGTAATTTGTCTTCACCCTCAATTCCTGTCATGTGATCCATCCTTCACTTTCAGGCAAACATTATTGGGACATCAGATGAAAATGAATTTCCAATTTAAAGTGTTATTGAGGGATAGACCCATTGCTATTTCCCCTCTGAAGTACATGCTATACCATGTCCACGTCCTAATATTCTAAAGAAATAAAAACTAATACAAATTTTCTATTTCTGAAGAATTTCCCCTTTGGTACCCCTTTCATTGAACATTTATAATTTCTTTTCAGTTCTGAGGTTTTCATTAAAAGTCCAAATTCCCCAAATGTTTCAAAATTTTCACACTGTCTGAACAAATAGGTGGACCATGAATACATTACTAGATCATGAATAATGGATCTTGATCATGGATATTGAAGGCGTAGAATACATTTAACCGATATTTATGTAAGAAAATGTTTATTTCGCTGTTCATTGTTTCTAGAATTCTATTCAATACCGACAATGAATCATGGATGTATGAATGTTTGTACGTTATTTAAGGCGTATCCGCTATTTAAAGATTTCTCAAATATTCTCTTTATATCGTTTTATATCAATTTGCAGGAAAATGTTCTAAGTGTTTATTATCCTTTTTTTCGCTGTAGTATTTGTGAATGGGAAATGGGCAATAGAAGGTAGGAGGTGAGTGATAAGCTGTTGTTAGTAGGTGGCCTGTTAACTGTGTGGCGCATGTGGAGTTGTTAGTTGTAGTAGTTAGTGAGAGGGATACTAGCAGTGGATAGAAGGACGACGATTCGCTTTTCTGTTGTGACAGCTATATGAACTGGGACATTGGAGTGAAAAGATACAATTTTTTTACCCCATCGGGAAGGGAACCCGTAATGACTGAGCTAGCGGTGGAGCTAATTATCCATTTCTCAACCACAAATTTTCACATCAAAACAAAATTTAACATTGGAATTCAGAAGAAAAGGATCTTATGTTCGTATATTATATCTTGCGTCGTTTATTTGTAATACAGATTCTTAATCGAAGTACAGAAGAAAATCATTATTCATTTATTGAATCAGTTGTTCATTGAATTCTTTTCTCTTCAGCTCCTATCCCCTGTAGAAGTGCGTGCGATTTGAGGAAACCGGTGTAGAAACATGGTTTGGCTGCGATCTCGTAAATTAAGCTAAAGTACAACCGCATTTCAAAAAAGCGCATTGCTTTTTGTAAAGTTATAGAAGGTGTTCTAACTGAACATTCCGGGGTAACTTGATGATAAATATTGGTGAGAGAACTTTAACCACCATGTTAAATTTGATCTTCTTTTCAATAAAATTAAAAACTGAAATTGTGTGAAGTAATCTATACACAATATACTTGATTTTATATTTCATATAATACTGTAATTTGATATTCCGAATTATTTATTGCATTTACTAAAAAGTAATATTTAAAGTTTAATTTCATACAAACTAGAAATTAAAAATGACACGAAGTAGGGTTATGGGACTTTGTTTAAAGTTAGGTTACTGCTTGTCAAATCGACTTTCAAAGCGTTACACATTTATTAGTGGCATATGACTTTACGAAACAGATAATATTGCCATTACGCAGCAGCTCTTCATACACAGGTTTTCGCCTGGGGAGTAACAAGAACATCAATATTGTGAAGAATTATATAATGAAACTCACTATTTACAAGTATTATAAAAACAAAATATTTATTTTCCAAACAAAAACATAAAATCTACATTTTATCGGGGTTTCCAACGTCTTGATTGTTAATCTGCATTTAAAAAATATTGAAGTATAGTCATCAATAAAATAGTTTTCAGCCTAAGAACCAGTAATCGATTTTGGACGTGAATAAATCTAAAATCGACTTCTTAGTCCGATATACCTATTTCATTAATAATCTATTTTCTTCATGAATCTGCCCAGAATAATCCTCATTCATGTTTCAAATAGTCCTAGTTTCTAACTACGACTACCATTCGCTATTCTGTTTATCATACAACCACAATCCATATTCTCCATATACTAATCTAAATATGCGGTGGGAGTGAAGAAGATGTATTTTATCATTTATAAAGTCCTTATACTGTGGAGAATATGTGAACTATTTGTTCAAATAAAAACACATCTTAAATTTAAAAGCACTGAATAACATTTGGTCTGCATTCTTGGAATAAATCTGAATATTAAACGAATAAATTACTATTATTTTGAAATACATACTCTTACAGAAATATGATAATTTCTGAGAATATTTTTTATAATGTACAAAAATTAAACAACATTTTTTTGTCAAACAGTCTTGGCTTCTAAATCTTTGAGAAAGAATATTCAAAAATTTAATATTTTTCTATGGATTTTGTTTTTATCTCTATTGGGTGAAATTAGAAGCAATAATATGATACATAATAACAATAATAAAGGGCAAATATCTTCGTTACTGAGTCTATTGTTCTTATTTATTTAATCAAATTGTAACAAGTGTATTGACTTCGAATATACTTGAAAACGATCACGGTATTTTTCTTGTATCTTTCCATGTCAAGTGGCCTAGTTTTGAAAATCATCCCCACATGTCCATCTTCAATTTTGCTGAAATTTTGTGTAGATGTAAATATGTGTTTTAAAGGACGTTCTGTGAAGTTTTAGCTCCTGATCTCAAATATTAGAGGCACCACAGCCTTCTCTATGGAGGTCCTACTGACAACGTCTCTTCGGCTGCGTAGATTCTGCAAAGTTTCACACACTCTCGTAGCTCATCCAGATTAGCTATGATGCAGAAATTTGACATAACAAATCAACTTTTTCTAGTGAACATGAACAAATTAGAATTAATACACATAAAACAACATACGGTCCACAATTGAACCACAAAGTGGCTCCGAAATCACTTTGCGCGATGTTTGTGCCATATTTTGACAACATATAACTATAGAACTATAATCACTAGTAACTTGTTCTTTTACCTCAAGACTAATCAGCCTTAAGACATTGCACTGCTATAGTATCAGATTAATAGCTTGCATATCTGTGAAAACATTTGACCACAAACTTGATGTAAAATATCAGAAAGCCAAATATGGCCTATTTTTAAAGTCAATTACCTCAAAAAGGATGTTCTTTAATTTAGTTCATTTTTATATCAATTGAAAGAGCAGATTTTTCTCTACTAGAATCATCTTGTTTTGTTTTGGTGTCTTGAAGATTAGGGCGATAATAATGACGTCGCTTTCAGGCGATAATTCACTTCGCATTACATTGTTACTCGTATGTTGTCAAAATATGGCACAAACATCGCGCAAAGTGATTTCGGAGCCACTTTGTGGTTCAATTGTGGACCGTATGTTGTTTTATGTGTATTAATTCTAATTTGTTCATGTTCACTAGAAAAAGTTGATTTATTATGTCAAATTTCTGCATCATAGCTAATCTGGATGAGCTACGAGAGTGTGTGAAACTTTGCAGAATCTTCGCAGCCGAAGATGGACGAGTGGGGATGATTTTCAAAACAAGGCCACTTGACATGGAATGATTCTCCTTCTTCTGTTTGAAAAATAATGACTGAATACGAGTCCAGATTAGTGGCGTATTCAGGGGAGCAGAGAAGAGTGTGACCTCTTCCCCCCTCCCCTCTTAAAGTAAACTGTACAATTTTATGGCTATTTCACATTTAACAAACTTTGTAAATAATTCGATCTTAAATAAGAACTTCGTAAACAAAATCGAATTCATCATTTTTTCTAAATGTACACCAAAAAAATATTTAAGGTAGTTCTGCCTGGTAATGTTAGTAAAATCATTCTAAAGTGTACCATCTTTGTTTGTACTTAAATTACTTTGTATTTTATTTCTAAAAATAATATAACTAATGACGACAATATGGTTTGTAACAAAAAAGTTATTCGTCAAGAAAATAATACAAACTGTGAACTTGACTCCGTTCTAAAGCATGACCTGCTATTAACCGGTATGTCCTTTATGTACACAACAAATGTGAATAGGACGAAACGGCGAACAGAAATTGAAATATATCTCCAGAATGTTCGGTGACTTTTATACAAATATATTAAAAATTAAAATAGGATTTGGAGTACATTAATAATTTTGTCGATTTAGAAAACTCGAAAAGTAATTTATTTTCGAAAATGTGTTCTTATCTCATAAGTGACAAAGTATTTCATCCAAATTTTAAATAGTTTATATATTGTTTTTTAACCGATAAGGTGTGTTTTAAAAGGAAAAAATCTACATCAGCATATATTGTTGCATCCAATTATAGAGGTTTAAAAGATTTAATGATCTGTCGGTAGACCTATCTTAAAAGTGTGCTAGAATTTCCTTACGGCGGAGTGGATGACCTATCCGTTCATTCACCCCCTGGATCCTCTACTGGAGAAAACCACTGTTTCATATAAGAAATAACTCTCTCTACACTGTGTATGCAATTTATTTTTGTGATCTGTTCCATACTATTTGTTGGAAACTTGTGGACGCTGCGTGTGTACTGATGGGTGTTGCCCACACTATCGGTCCATCATGTGTCCTTCCACCTTGCCATCGTTCGCGATCGCTGGTCCCACTTGTCCCTATCTCCACTTCTTTCACTACATCACCCTCTGCCGTCTTCCAAACTACATCTTGCGACAAAGTGGGGCCTCTGGTGTCCACCGGAATAAGAGTCTTGGAGGTTCCATCTTCATTCTGATTCTCGCCCTCAGCTCTCCATTGTTTGTGAGGATCTCCTACGTTTTCCATCGGATATGCAAAAACCTCCACAGTACTTTGCGGATAACTGGGCACGTAGTATTTATACTCAGGCTCTCCTTGTGTCAATTCATCGTTCCATTTTACCTTATCAGAGTGTACAGAATCTGGTAATGGGTTCTCGTTAGTGACTATTTTGTATTCATCACTCGTATCCCTGTCTCCTTCTTTGTTGTTAGTTAAGGGTTTTCCTTGTTCATAAGATTTTTCGTAACTTTCAAGTTCTTCTATTTTCTTTTTCTCCTCAACTTCATAAAGCTTCTTCCAAGAGTCGTATATCATTTTGATTTCTTCCTCGTTCCACACTATTCTCTTTTTGCTTTCTTCTTCTTTTTGCTTTTGAACTTCTGCAAAGATTCTTCTCCAAATTTCGTCTTGGTCACTTGTATCAGAATATTGTGACAATTCTTTGTGGTCTGACCTTAAATTTTCTACTCCTACCTTCTCCCATTTCTTGTCATCGTCTTGTCTTTTCTTCTCTATCTCTGCATAAAACTTTCTCCAGATCTCTTTTTCGCGTCTTTTTATTTCTTCCTCTGCTAAAATTGCAAACTGTTGTTTTTGTGCTTCAATACTTTCTTCCTCTTCATTTTTCTTTTTTTCTGCTTCTTCAAATAACATTTTCCAAGTGTCTTGGTACTGGCTTAAATTACTATTTTCTGTCGACTTATTTCCTCGGTATTTATCTTCATATTCCTTTTTATCATCCAACTTTTTCCTTTCCAGCTCTTCGTAAATTTTTCTCCAGACATCTTTTTCTTTTGAGCTCCAGGATTCAACATTCTTTTCATATCCTTTCCAATATTCTTCTAACCGTATTATCCCCTCAGTATTCTCTTTTTCTCCATTTTTCCAACTCTCTTCTATCTTCCATTTTTCTTCTTTATTCTTCAATTGTGGTCCTTCTTGCTCTTTCAACTCCGTATTCCATTGTGAATCATCTATTTTCCATTTTTGTTCTTCTTCCTTCAGAGGAGATTCTGTATGCCATTTCAGCTCAGTCTCCTTCCAGTGTGGAATTTCTGAATTCAATATTTCTTCCACCGATTCTTGTGATTGTTTCTGCTCTTGTAACTTCCACTGTTGATTTGTTTCTTTCGTGTCCCATTCTGGCACCTTTGTTTCCCAATTTTGTTCATCTGTGGTTCTTTGAGGTAAAACTAGTATCCACTGTGGTTCTTCTTCTTTAGACCCTGACACTTCTCTCCAGTATGGTTGTACCTGCTCCCCATGTGGATGTATTACTTTCCATTTCTCTCCTTTGTCCCCATTGTATTCGTCAATTTTTGTTTCTTCTTGTTCGTATTTCCAGTTTGGTTGCTTACTGTTATATTCCTCTGTCTTCCACTTCTTTTCGGTCTTTGCCCAACTGGGATCCTCGCTTTTCCAATTTGGTTTATCATCTTTCCAAACTTGACCCTCTAAATTCCTATAATGTTCTTCACTAGCACCCTGGGCAGCGTTCTTGAAACCGTGCTCCAATCCATGACTTTTCCATTTGTTTTGATCCACCCCTCCACTATCTCTCGCTGCGCCATCGCCCCATGAATGCGACGTTGGGTGGTGGACACGGAAATTCACTATTTCCTTCAATTTTTCCTCAGTGCCAGCGACTCCTGTGTGATGATTTCGTCCATCTCCCCCACTGACTGCTCCACTGCTCCTCAAGACCTGGGATATTTTCTCCCAAAGGGTTGACTTGTGGCCGAGCACCGACTCCCATGAAATCAAAAGTAATAGTAACACCAACGCCTGAAAAAGATGTAAAGTACATTTTTAGCGATGCGCAGATCAAATATTTCAGATCAAAAGTCATAAACATTGTTTAAAATATCCTTTAATTTGTCTACTGTTGCGTATAAATCGTTTCTAACTGCATTTGATACACTACTTTAAAAATTACGGATAATTCACTCCAACAATTGAGATACGTATTCGTTTTTTTACAGGGAATAACAAACACGAATTAATAATCAAAAGTTTGGGTGGAAATTTCGAGAAAGCAAAATATTATCTCAAATTTACTCTTTTTTGTATTATTGTATATGCTTTCAAATGAATGGTCGAATTTTGAAGTATCTTGTTCCCAGCCTTATGATATTTGGCTTTCACACACCGAATGTAACAAAGTTATTACATCCTTGTCTTGTCGTCATCGTATCTTCTTTTTGCACAGAAACCCCATCATAATTTTGTTATAATTTGTTGAGTTACATAACGTAGTAAACAATATAGGAAGTTGAAATAAGGAGTGATTGATTACAATTCATTTTTGGAATACCAGACATGTTTCGATGTAATTATCTGAAGGGACAATATCAGTTACGAGTACAGTTTTTTGGATCAAGTGTGTTGTACTTTTTAAGATGATATGAAATGCGTCGAAATATAAATCCTGGTTGGTTATATAATACATAATAATAACATCTTTCAAAACATTAACTCATATTTTGAAAATTCGCAAAAATTCAAATTAATGTAGAACATGTTTTTATGGGACTGCCCTATCTACACACCAGGAAGAGCAATATACATAAAAAATTCAAAGAGGACGATATCATAACACGAATAGGTGAAGTCTTAATTGAAACACTATGGAAATATGAAATATTCATGGAGTATGTAAGCAAAATTGGACAAATACGAGGGATACATCGCGATAATAGTAGATATGCATACGTCTGCTTGCTGGCGGGGACGGGCAACGCATAAAGCGGCAGAGATGTGCAGCGCCAGGTTGAAACGAAGACATTAATTAGATAAGAGATTTGACCCTTGTATTGCATGGCCATACAGTCAAGGAGACTGATTGTACAATCAAATTAAATAAATAAGTAAATTATTGAATAATAGTAAAATGATTTATGGTAATTCATATACTTAAAGTGAAATTATAATGAAATAACATACCACAAAATTGCCAACTAAAATAGGAAATGTTATTGTTGGAATTTGTTACAAATTTCAAATGAGAAGGAAACAGTTTCTTTATAACGATTTTTTCTCCAGTTTCACTAGATGTCCCCAACTTTCTCACACTATAAGTGAATCCCTGAAGTATTTTCCATTGTTACTATCAGTTTCATCAAGCAGTCTCTACATGTAGTGGCATTCAAAGTCCAACAAAAAAACCCTATGAAAATCAAACACGGACTGACTTCATTGATATAATTCGTATAGACATTTTTCCAGTGTATGTTACGCCAAGTAAACGACCTCGACTCGCTGAAAATACAAAACTTAAATTTTGTGATCTCAAAAACAACAACAAAAAACCCTGCATACGCTATTAATGAATTTTTATCTCACATAATCATGTTTCGCAATTTTCACTAAAATGAAACTATGAACTTGTTTATGAAGACTAATTTAAAGTAATTGCATAAATTACTTCTGAAGGAAGGAAGAACTACACTACAATACACAAAACGTTTTATCTTACTTGCAAGTAATATAATTGAACCTAACTGATAGTCCTGGCAATCCACGCGAGCTGAGGTACATAAAGATTAAAGATTTAAAAATTGTAAGAATATTTTTAATACTAAAAAATAATAGTATCAAATGTATTATTACCTACATCTCAGAAGTAGGTAAAATAATGAATTCAATATATCCAAATCAATGTCCTCCAATTATATCCACCCACATACCCAATTCTATGTTCACTTCCGAAACTAGTGCCAGTGAAGTCACGAGAATCATCAGCTCATTAAAAAACAAATTTTCAATGGGCATAGATGATATACCCGAGTTTATTGTTAAATTTTCGTCCCACGCTATATTAAATCCCCTCATAAATAGTTTTAATAGTTCTCTATCTGAAGGGGTGTTTCCTAACATATTTAAGAGGGCTAAAGTGAAACCTTTACACAAGAAAGGAAACAAAATTAATATTGGAAATTACCGACCAATATCTCTACTACCCACTTTCTCAAAAATCCTAGAAAAATTATTCTATAAGCGTCTTCTAGATTTTTTATCAAAAAATAACATTCTCTCTGATGATCAACACGGTTTTAGGAAATCCTTTTCCACTACAAGCGCCATATTTTCCTTCTTAAACGATGTTACCACATCTCTAGACAGTGGAGAAAATCCTCAGGGTGTTTTTCTTGACTTATCCAAAGCATTCGATGTCATCGATCACGGAATTCTCCTTACCAAATTGCATTCTTTAGGCATTCGTGGACTTCCACATCAATGGCTAACTTCTTATTTAAAAGATAGATATCAACAAGTAGAAATATCCTATACTAAAAATAAAATACTTGAGCGTTGTCTTTCAGAAACAAAGCCACTTACTTGCGGAGTACCCCAAGGATCAATTCTCGGCCCTATACTCTTTTTATTGTATGTGAACGACATGTCATCATCCACATCAGATTGCAAAATGGTTCTTTTTGCTGATGACACTAATTTACTATGTAAACACGCCAATGCTCAAAACGTTTTGTCTAACCTTTCGACTTGGTTCCATCCAAGTCGTCTCATTGTAAACACTGACAAAACAGTGTCTATTTCATTTCACAATAGTAATACAAAATCTTTACCCCAGGTTTCTCTTTCTTTAAACGGAACACAATTAAAAACTGTTACGAATACAAAATTCTTAGGTCTCCATATTCAAGACAACCTCAAATGGAATATGACAATCTTAATTCCGAATTAAGCAAATTGTGTTACGCATTCTCAATCTTAGGTAACACAGTTAGTCCACGTATATTTTGCAAACGTTTACTCCTATTTACGTTACGGCATTACCTTCTGGGGCAATTCCTGGCTGAGTATTCAAACTTTCAGAATTCAGAAGAGGATAGCTCGGATGATTTGTAAATCTCACCCCCGAAACTCTTGTAAACCTTTATTCAAGGAATTAAATATCTTAACACTTCCCTGCATTTATATTTATGAAACGGTCTTGTTTGTTAAGACCAAATTACTGAAGTGCCACCCTTGCTTCATGCGAAACAGTCTCGTTCAGGAACACAATACTCGCAATAGTAATAATATTCATCGCCCTAGAGTGACAACCACTCTTTGCCAAAAAGGACCTTATCATTCGGGAATCGTTCTATATAATTCCCNTTATGAAATTGAATACCTTCAAATCCGCGGTTAAAAACTACCTCCTGCACCAGTGCTTCTACACTGTAAAAGAATTTATTGATTTTAATAAAAGTTAAATTCGTCTTGTACTTTATCACGCCATTGATGTAGTACTTTTTAAATAACTTATAACAATATCAAAAACTATTTTCTTGCATGATTGTGTTGTCTTATGGCTCATATTAATTTTATGTGTACTCAACTTTGGCACGGTTGTGTACATACATTCTGTAGCCCCATTCTGGCCCGGGTTTTGCTCCGTTTTTCCTTCGGGTAGAGGCGGATTTATTATACAGGTTCTCTAGGCTTTGTTCATGGGCGTGCTTATTGTAACAACAAATCGTGAATGTAGTGTTATTTCAATTCTGATGATTTTGAAACACAGTATTTCTTGCTTTCTTTTTCCTAGCCTTCCTTGGTCACCTCTTGTTCTTTTCGATTCCGACGCTAGGGTATCTTTCATTTTCCTCATTTTTTGTAATGTTTTTTGAGATATGTTTTGATATATTGTAATTCAGGAGGGTTTTTAGCGGGTATGGTCGAGTCATTCGGCGAGTCCCACACGAGTCTCCTTCGTGTGTAACTGCATTTTCCCTACCTGTACAGAATTTTAGGGCTCTAATGACATCGATGTTGACGAACCGTAAAACCTCACAAAAAATGTTCATCTTTGCATGGGGATTTTCGTTGATGTGATATGGTTTAATCTTCTATACACGAGGGCTATCCAGAAAGTACCATTCCTTAGGCTGAAAAATTCACTGGAATAGACCCGGAAAATTTATTCTTTTAATTTCAAAACCACGTATCTCTACTATTCTTCTACACAACCGTCTTACAAATGTAAACGTTTATCATATTCTGGAACAAGTCTAGGAATTCCTTCGGCATAAAATTCTGCCGCCAGAGATCGCAGCGAAGACGGCGAACAACGAGCACGAATCTTGTGGTAGCTTATCTGAGGTCGTGACGGAATTCATGCACTGGACACCTAGAAATCTGTGGAAAACTTTATCAGAGTTCACATATCACAAACTGCCAGTTTTCACGTCAATTTTCTGGAGTTTATTGTTCACAATAGACGGTCAGCCATTTCATCACAAACATTGGGCACTACTGACGCGCAATACTGTCACTCATCTCATCTAGTCCCTGCACAGCACAAATTTCCCGATAAATGTGAGGTGATTTAAGATTTTTTTATCAATAATAATCTTACCACTGAACAGACTGAACATTTGGTGGGATTTTCAATCGCATTGATCATTTTGATTCGCTACAGTAAACAAACGACAAGCGCCACGAAATTTCAACCACTGCAGTTCGAAGCACACTGACCTATTGTGTGTCAATACGTCAAAGTTTGTGTTCCACCTTTATTTCTCACGCTACACGGAAAGGGAGGTTACTTTCTGGATAGCCCTCGTAATACACAAGAGAAGAAGACAGTTCGTTTACTTGCGAATAATGTAATATTTTAATTAGTGATGTGTAGAGGGTGTTAAAAACACATTTCGTTCAGT
This sequence comes from Laupala kohalensis, assembly GCA_002313205.1. Lineage (NCBI taxonomy): Eukaryota > Metazoa > Arthropoda > Insecta > Orthoptera > Trigonidiidae > Laupala > Laupala kohalensis. The sequence goes on from NNCF01132066.1 coordinate 900,100, forward strand.
TCTTCCCTTTACAATCAGGATTTTCAAAATTCTTTTCTTAGTGATCTTCTATAATACATTAGCAACCTCCCTCAAAATTTCAAATTCTTTTTCACTTATATTCCTCACTGCTTTGATGAATAAGTCAGTCAGTCATTGAGGGCGACGCACCGAAAATTTTCAATCCTTTTTGACAACTTAAAAGTGAAATATCGAAAAATTACGAAAATACGTGTTTAGGTGTTTGAATTAACAACCCTTGCATACCAATCTTAACCCGTTCGTGAAAGTTGTCTGCGCTAACGGCTAACTCCTGAACTTTATCTATCTCTTTTCCTCATGAAAAACGAAACATCATATCACTGGAACCTGCTTGAAGACATATAATTGAACGATGTTTTCAAAAGATATGTCAATTAGTTTGTGAGATATAGTGAAAATGATATATAGCTATCTATTTAATTCTTTTAATAACACGTAATGAAAGAAACTGTCACTTTCTGTGCTATATTTCCCAAAAAGTGTTCCGATGTATTTTTTAGAAATATCAAATTTGGCATTACGTAACGCAGAATCAAACGAGAAAGAGTGGACTATCCGCCAATACTTGTTACTGGCAAGTGTGAAGATACTACACTTGTTACTGACAAGTTAGCGAAATCTTTGTGAAACGATTGTAACTAACTACTTGTTATTACGAGTATTATTCTTTTACTTGTGTGAAACGGGTCCCTGATTTCGTTAGGGCTCTCTTTGGCTCATAATGCTTTACTTACGTATTGTAGTCAGCAAGGAACACCTTACTTGATGTCCAAAACAAAATATTCCTAGAATTAGAATGATCTATCACCATAATACTCAATAGTATTATGTACTTCAAGTTTCAGTTCCTCTCCTATCATTTTTACCACATTTCTATTTCATTTTTATCAACACCTAGAAGAAGAAGTTTTGACGGATAATTTAGCATAAATTATGTACAGTATGTAAAATTATTCCCTAGTATATACTGAAAAATTTGTTGGAAATAAAATAGTTTTAGTATCAATTTTTTGTACAAATTTACTTTAAAGTATATCGCTTATATTTGTTTTCCCTTGGTTTTATTCCATGCTTCTGTTTGATCTATTTACATATGTTTTGCATGTTAATAAGTTTTAGAATTTTTAAAAATATTGCTCACAGTTTTCATTTAGTTTTTTCTGTGTTCTGAAGATGTTTTTGAGTCTTAAATTACAATGAAAGCAAAAGAATAAATTTTGTATTAATATCATCAATCTATCCATAAGAATAGTATTTTAATATGGAATTGAATGCAAACTTTCTGAAGGTCTTCCTGTTGTTCAAAACGGACACGTGCGTTACGATGTACTTTGTCCGTGATCTAATCCAGTATTATAAAACAACGTGAATCTAACCATTATATTTTGAAAACTATAGGAAAGCACGTATATTGGAATTGACGCGTGTATTGATATTGGAATTGCGATACACAGCACGTAATGGGAATTGTGATTGTAATTTTGAAGAATTGTTCTCGTCAATAAAATTAAGACTTCTAAAACTAAGTTTTCTGACCAAGAACGTATTAACTTGTATTTATTTCAAAATCATTTTCGTGAGGTTATCACTTCTTGATTATAACCTTTTTTATGTTATATCATTACTTTTCTAAAATTCGTTACGTAACATTTACACAGTAACATTTTACAATGACTTATTTAATTAAAAAAGTAATTGATGGTAATTCGGAATGTTAAGGTTTTGAGAAAAAGTAATGCCAAGTTAATGTACCACCGCAAAAAGAGACTCCTCTAAGAACTCATATGATTTTCGTACTGTAAATAATCAGCAAAATTAAAATGTCACTCACCGCTCTTGATTCCATGACGTTCGTCAGAGAAGCTGTGAAACAGTTTGCTGCTTTCTTTAGCGTTTATATACCTAGTGACAGTTCCTCGTTACTCCCATCCCTGCTATGGTCTCTCCCCAAGCCCGTCATGCGTGTCTCGAAATCTGGGAATTGCTCCCCACCGAAGTCCATAGTCGTTCACCTACTTGGCAGCCCGGGTTGGAACTCGAGTGACACCTTCGTTGCCCATTCCACTGCATAAGCGAACTACGCTTCTTCTTATCACTGCCATTTGGTCTGGTGGGCATCATCTTCTACCCCAATCTCCGAAGCAAAACAACACTCCTTTAATCCTCTTTATAGGAAGAGCCACGAAGGTTCCTTAATCTCCCTAATATCATATTGTTATAATGTTCGTGCATTTACCGTACTTTTTATATTTATTAAATGATGCACCACGTGTTGCGGCATTGCATGTTATTTGTAATTACCATAGTGTTATTTCCCTATTCTTTTATCTATCATACTAAAATATACTCTTAATTTCTTTCCTTTTATAGCATTTACTTATGTTTAGTGAACTTTAAATCACTGTATTCGTCCGTTAAACGTTGTAAGTCTTTAATTATTTACTTATGTTTAGTTTGTTTGTTGGCTGCATGAACAATGTCATCCTACTCCAGTACTTCTAGATGAATATCATTATGTTTGCTTTTTTTTCCAATTCGTTTATCTATGTTCATTATTTTTAATATCCCTTACTTCTCTTTTTGATGAAAGAATCATTTCTCTTGTTTCCGTATTTCCATACGATTATTATTGCTCTTCATTTTAAATGAGTCATTTCTCTTTTTTTGCTGTGTATATGACGTTTTAGATTATAATACACATTTCTCATCTTGAAAGTGAATCATTCTAACTTACGTGTATAATTTGCAATAAACTTTATTTATTTATTTTTTCTCTTCTTGATAGCTTATTACCACCTAACATTAAAGTCAAGTTTCCCTTTTTTGTTTAATGAAGAAAATTGCATTTTATCATATGTCCTTACATTACATGAAACAACTTTTGGGATACCTCCCAATATGCACTGGGAACCATAGGAGTGATAATTGGGTACTTATTATATTACTGTTACTTTGTTATTTTCTTTTTTGACATGCTTCAAACAAAGTCAATACACGGACTTGTCTCAAACGTGTGACATGTTTATTTCCGTTCGTCATTATTTATGAACAGGTTATTGTGTAAATCTGTCATTTAGTCATGATACCTTTTAAAATATAATTTTAGTACAATAATTATTATATATATTATTTTTCCTTTGAACCTATAAATTTGTGATAATTTCTTTGATCTTCCATACCTTGTGCGGAATATTCTTTTAAAATTCACATAATTTTCTTCAAAAAAACAACAACAAACAAACGAAAAAATAAACGTATACTCAAAAAGAAGATGGTGTAACGTGTATCTTGTATCATGTGCACTTACGTCGGTTTTCAGCAGATCGGCAAACCAAGGGAGATGTTGTGTGTTCAAGGATCTATCGCAATAAATATTGTAAACAGCTCACTATAAGGTCACATAATATGTTTAATTATTTATATAGTCTATTCTTCTGCTTGCAAATTCACAGTTGTCTTACCACTTTTATTTTCTGTTTTATCGCCGCTATAACGACCGCTCCGGGCACATTTTCTTCGAGCTTCCCCACCACTGTCGCCACCTGCTTCACGTTAAAACCCGCTCACCGAAACGAGCTTCGCGATGGAGAAAACCCGCACCAAAAGGCTTCGTTAATCGCTCCGCCTCCTCCATGTTTGCTCTACTTCTCCGAATCTTGACACACCCTTTTTATTATATAATTCACACTCACTTTCTATGTGCGCTATACGTTTGACAAACTCATTTCACCGTTTTGTCCTCTACGACGTAACGCCATGAACGTTCGCGATCACCACCGAGATTGTTGACCTGAGCTTAGTCGAAGACAAGAAAAAGCAATGATCACTTGTCACGCCAGTCAAAGGTTCAGTGAAAGCGACTTTTACTCATTGGACTCTTAGTTTTATGCCAATTGACATGTTGTTGAAATGTGATTTTGAGGAATACTGAACACATTCTTGTTCCAGGTTCAACACCAATAACTGGTTAATCCTGTCCAGTTTCTACTTTTCTAATTTTTACTATTTTCTTTCTCTCCGTACCTTCCATAAATTTTCTTGTTTTATTTTTGTCATATATTTTGCTTATATTTCATTTCACCAATATGAGTTATAATGAAACATTATATTTTATTGCTGGAACTACTAATAAAATATCTCAATTATAAAAATCCGATAGTATTTAGAACATCAAAAAATTCAAGGGATGAGACATTAACGTTGATTTCTTTGCAAAACTGTCTGTAGTACTTCATACTATAATTGGTACTACTGAATCAAAATTCTTTTCATACTGTTATGAGTCAAAAAACGGAATTGGACCTAAACGCATGAAGTTTTCTACATTTATCGAGTTTATTGGATGGAACTATCGATGTATTTTATATACTACAAGCATGTAGTATGGTTCGTTGGATGGAATAAGTTCAAAAATAATAATCGATAAATACGTATCCTCGTACTTTGCCAAAAAACAATTGGTTGACGAAATTTTATTGTTGACTACTCGTCTACAAACACCGACTTACTGTACGGAGATAATACCAGAATAAAATATTTGTTTAGGTCTTTTTCTTGTTTTAGTACTCACAATGTTTAAAATACTCCCATGAAAGACAATTCAGAATTTTCACAATGAGTTTCTGATTATATTTTATTAATCTTATAAATAAATAATTTCTTCAAAATACTATGTGTCTCAAATACCAGACAATCATTTTCAAAGCAGAACTACGGGTATGATCCTCTCATAAATTAGTTGTACAATTCTTCTATAACTACATTTATTCAGTACTTTCCTTGCCAACGAATCACGTTAAATAATTCCTTGCCAACCTTCCATAATTTTTCATTTTTAAAAATATTTAAATTTTTTAAATTTTAACTGAAATGTAATTGAAATAGATTTAATTTTTTGTTTTGTTACTACAGACAATACACAGCCCTGAAGAAGTGGTCAACCGTGTAACCTCGAAACGTTGGCAACGAATTTACTGAATAAATGTAGTTATAGAAGAGTTGTACATCTGCTTTATGAGAGGATCATACCCGTAGTTCTACTTTGAAAGTGATTCGAGACAAATAGTATTTGGAAGAAGTTGTTTATTTAGACAATTGGCATTTATTTCTTCACAGCATAGTGAATGAGTTCCTTCGTCGAGTTTATATTATTCTCTTCTATACAAATAATAATTACAATTTTTTCGAGAAAATAACACAGAGATTTGGGGTCAAGATAAAAACTGAGGAGCCGAATATCTTTCTCTTGTTACTCTGGTAAAGTAATTTTGATATATTCCATATGTTATTGAAGAGAAATTCATTTTCCAAAAGTTCAAGAATTTAATGTCCGAGTAAATTTTTTATCATAAGGCAACCATCATTTCCTTACACAACTACGCCTCAATTCTGCAAATTAGACTGTGTTCAATTCCTGCTCATGAAACTTAATATTTGTCGAAAATTTAAGTCATCTTTTTGATTCAGGAATGTTAATAGAAGTTCGACACGGCGCAATATATTTTTCCCCTTTATAATCGAAAGATTGAGGAGAATAGCAATGTATGTTTATCACCTTATGTAGTGTCAGTGTTATAGTGTTAAGAATATTCTAAGCAAAAAACCAAAACAATAAGCAATGCGTCTTTTCTACGAATAGATCGAAAACATTGATAAATGTATGTATTGTACAGGGTAGATAGCTTATTGAACGGAGTATTGTCTACTTCATAAATTTATGTTTTATTCGTTATTCGTAATGTTGATTATTCCTAAGACAAATGTTATAATCCCAAATGTTATAATATCTCTGTTTAAAAACAAAAATGCAACTCAAGGGATTAAAAAATTATATAAACATAAACAATTCAGTTTGCCATTATTTATAGAGATAAAATTCATACTAAAGATCAACATAGAAAACTTTTTACATTAATCTAAAGTGGCTATCTAATAAAAAGTAAAAAGTTTTCTATGTTGATCTTTAGTATGAATTTTATCTCTATAAATAATGGCAAACTGAATTGTTTATGTTTATATAATTTTTTAATCCCTTGAGTTGCATTTTTGTTTTTAAACACAGATATTATAACATTTGTGAGGTTAAAGTCTGTTCTTACGTAATAATATACTTGTTTTTCAGAGTTTAACGCCATAAATGTTATAATATCTCTGTTTAAAAACAAAAATGCAACTCAAGGGATTAAAAAATTATATAAACATAAACAATTCAGTTTGCCATTATTTATAGAGATAAAATTCATACTAAAGATCAACATAGAAAACTTTTTACTTTTTATTAGATAGCCACTTTAGATTAATGTAAAAAGTTTTCTATGTTGATCTTTAGTATGAATTTTATCTATATAAATAATGGCAAACTGAATTGTTTATGTTTATATAATTTTTTAATCCCTTGAGTTGCATTTTTGTTTTTAAACAGAGATATTATAACATTTGTGATGTTAAAGTCTGTTCTTACGTAATAATATACTTGTTTTTCAGAGTTTAACGCCATTAATGTACAGTACATCGGGAGGCAAAAAAAAATTGTTATAGTGCTACGAATCCTCGGAGGAGAGTTTCGTATTTTTTAATGCGAATTGTTTTGGTTATAACTATAAAATATATATTACTAGAACGAGAAAGTGGAAGAGTAACTTTCCCCTTATAGACTTTGAAGTTTGTCATTCTATACATGGAGTATAATTTGAATGTCTAATAATCAACCTTAAGATAACGAATAAATCGTAAATTTATGAAGTAGGTAATATTCCGTTTACTAAGCTATCTACCCTGCCCAAGTATATTATTATGTGAGAACAGATGTTTTATTATAACCACATCTAGAAGATAGATTTATTTCTCGTTAAAATAAGTTATTCCCTACCGAATACGTCGCGTTTTAATCCTAGAAAATCGACATAGAACACATATCTAGCAAAGAATTAGAAACAGGTTCCCATCGTAACTAATCGGCTGTACTCGTCACCGGTATTCTAACCCGAGCCTTTGTGATTCATTCTGCGTACCAATAGGGATGTTTGCTGCGTTGGTCACCTAACCAACAAGGACAACCACAAGTATACAACAGTTAGTCTCAATCGAAGTATGCAGTCATCGATGAGTGTCACCGTGATGTTTTGTTTTATGCATATGGTTGTAGTTCCACTATTTTTGGTTTACTAATTCTTTTCGTTTCTCATAGAAGTATATTCTACTTCAGACGAAGCAACAGGGAATCTTCCCGATGATTAAGTCAAAAACTTTATAAGGAGGTACGGCTTAAATTTATCGTGTAAAATCCAAAAATCTAAGACCCCCTCCACGTTTTTCGAAGGATCGTAGAGGTGGTCAATCTTTTTCAATAAACCCTGAAAGTGGGAAATTTGCAATTTTTCGTATTTTTGATCTAATGACTCAGGTATTGTTCCTAGACAAAAAACTTAAATTGGCGATTTGTATGTCCTATAAAGTTCTATAAAACAAGGCATTGTATGTTAAAATTCGTTTATTATTGAAAAAACATTAAAATTGGTTATATTTTCTACCAATAATTATAGCAAAAGGCGACGCTTTTCACATTTTATGATATTAGAAGTTGGCCCTAATTATTTTAAAACAAATAATATACCAATGAGTGCTGTACGTTAATTAGTTGCTGAAATAAGTTTAATTTTTTATCCAGACGTATTTTGTTAACAATTGTCGCATTTCGCAAAAAATGGTTGTAATTTCCTGAACTAAAATGAAGTTGATAGAAAGACCATATGAGGACCTTGGAAGAGAAAGGGCGAACCCAAAAAATGTTTTTTTTTGTTTTTTTTCTGACATCAGACAGGTGTGGACAACACGTAGGTACTGCGTTTCGCCTTGGTTTTCTCTTATTATTCCCACAGTTTCTAGGTAAAGTGAGTAGTACCATCTTCTACGAAGAACTCAAAGTCTGATTCTCATAGAAGAGCAAGGGCGAACCCCGGGTCTGAAACTACCTACCCGCATTGTTTTTCGCCAGAAATCGCTCGTATTCGCCCTTGCTCTTCTGTGGGAATAGCATGTGACTGTGTGTTTTGAGAGTGACCGGAAAGTGCATGTCTCAACATGCTCGATCATGAGTTACTTCCACTCCCCACTGCCTTGTCTTCTCTAATTTTGTATTCAGTTCAGTTTCAACCGTGCTCACGGACACTAGTTTGAAGCAGTTTGGGATGAGTGATAAACATCAAACTTCGAGAAAGAGGCAGAAGATACCTGAGCAGTGGAAGAGCAATATCTCTAAAAAGAAACGTAATTCTGGGGAAGGTTATGTTTCCAGAAAACGAAACAAGAAGTTCCTGCACGAAACATCGGACCGCCTTGTACGAGTAACTGCCAAAAGCAATGTTTTGACAAGTTGGGTGCCGAAACTGTTTTCCATAGTTTTTGGGAATGTGGTAGTTATGATCTTCAAAATGTTTATCTTTCGAAATGTTTGGAATGGGATGATCCTGTACATTCGGAGATTACAGATAGACCCAGTCGTAAGTTTCGAACAATTCGCTATTCAGTGTATGATAATAGCAAAAAAGTGGATGTTTGTCGACAAGCACTTTTAAGTATTCATGGAGTTAGTGAAAAACGAGTGCGTACAGTTTTGGCAAAAGTGACTCCTTCTGGGACAGTGAAGGCTGACCAAAGAGGAACGAAACCACCAGGTAATAAAATGATAGGTGATCGTCGCCAGTTTGTTAAAGATCACATTGAATCCCTCGCCACTGTTTCAAGCCACTACAGCAGAGCTAAAAGTCCTTTTAGAAAGTATATGCCACCAGGTTCTTCGATTAGTGGATGTTATGAAGCTTACCAAGGATGGCTATTGGAGCACCACTCTGGAGAAACGCCTGACGTGGAAAGTTATTATCGTCATGTATTTGTGAACGATTACAACATAGGTATACGGCCCCCGCCTGTGAATGAGTGTAACACGTGTGCAAAATTCAAGCTTGAAATAGCCCAGCTGAAAAAAAGTGAACCCGATTCCCCTCAAATACTCACATTGGAGGCTGAACAAAATGTTCACCTTTTGCGACNCCCCTCAAATACGCACATTGGAGGCTGAACAAAATGTTCACCTTTTGCGACAAAAAGTAGCTCAGCAGAAGATGGAAAGTTACAAAGGGAATACAGATGAATGTATTGAAGTTATCTGTGTTGATTTACAACAAGCCCTACAGACACCAAAACTAACATGCAATGCACAATACTACAAAAGGAAAATGTGGTCTTACAATTTGGAGATTCACAACATAAAAAATGGAAAAGCTACTATTTATGTTTGGGATGAAACGATTGCAAAACGGGGGTCGTGTGAAATTGCATGCTTTCTCACTCATTATTTTAAAAACTTTGTCCACGAACAAGTCAAGACCGTCATAATTTTTAGTGATAATTGTGGCAGCCAAAACAAAAATTTTAACATTGTTCTGTCCCTTTTGCGGTTCATTCGTTCAGGCCGCTTTGAAAACATTAAACACATTTTCTTACTACCTGGACATTCTGAAATGGGATGTGACCGAGATTTTGGACAAATTAAACTCAAAACTAAATATATTGAGGTGTTTTCAAAGAAACATTACATTCACTTCATTGAGAAAACGAGACATAAGAATAAGTTCCATGTTGTTGACGTTAAACAAGAAATGGTAAAAGATTTCGACGTCCTTCAGACCATGGTAACGAAAACCAAACTAACTGGAGCCAAGTTCAAACAAGGCGAAATTTTTGAAGTAGGATTCAAGATACATCAGTTCTACAACACAGACGTGCCTAAGGATGTACAAATGCAAAAAGGAAAAAGCAGAGTTTACAGTCAAATGCTTTTCAACTTAGACTCTACAGAACTTCCTGTGAAATACCCTGTACCTCTCCAACTGACAGAAGAAAAACGTAAGGACTTTGTACCTCTGCCTTACAAAATTGAATTAGAAGAAGCTCTTCGGGGGGAACAAGATCTCCAGATACCTGATGTGAATGACGATGACGATGACATTGATTATGTCTGAATTATTAAACATGTCATTATTAACAATTATTAAACTAATGGGAACAGCAAATGAAGTAAATTAAAACATTAAATAAAATTTTCAATTTCAAATGCACGCTTTTTTAATCAGCTTTTTGACTCAATAGTCATTAGAATAAAGATTCGCCCTTGCTATCTTGAAGTACTTGCAAATTTTTGAGCTTGATTTCCCAACACCTCAATTTCGGGATTCGCCCTTTCTCCTCCAAGGTCCTGATACGGTCTATCCCTTTTAAATTTGCAAACGATTGGTTGACAATAACATCTATATTGTTAATGTCAAAAATGGGATAGTTTTTCAGTACTAAACAATTTAAGACGGATTCTCCGCCATTACTAGTCCAAATTTATAATTTTGATGTTCCCCCATGTTATTAGCACCTTAAAAATTCAACTTTGAATAGAGAGGTGGGAAACTATATGAGATGAGCAATAAGGTAAAAAAAAGGGTACACGTTGGGGGTAAAGTTTAGTAAAATTGGTAGTAAGAGGTAGGCAGACGAGGACGGGAAAGGTAGTGAACTAAAACGTAATAATAATAATCTTTATTTTCATCCTTATTTTTTTAAGTAAATTATACAGAGTTTTCTTGGAAAAAATAATAACCACCGTCTTCCAATATATGGTGGTCATTTAACAAATTAAAGAAATTATTAAATTCACTTCTTTTAGTTTACTCATTCATTAACAGAGAACAAGAAACAAAAAATATCTTCATTCGTTAACCGAAAAATTCATTTGTTGGGTTAGTCGTTTGTGGAGGTATCACTGCATATTGCTTTTGAATACAAATATTTATTTCGTTTATTTCAGTCTGAGGATACATTCAATGTTTTAACATACCTTTTAGGAAAATTGCAACACAAAATCTTTGGGAAGTTTCAAAAATTTATTTTATTTCTCCTAAATGTAAGTAATATTCGTGAAAACAAACGCTTTTATTCTTAATTACAACAAAAATTTAAACAAACCAAAAAGGTTCTAATTCTAGAATATCAAATTCACAGGTAATGTATTTCTTTATTTAAATCGGAATACAAATTTGATTAATAATATGTTGACCAGAACAATACAAGATACTCAAAGAACTGGAATTTACACATTAAAAACTCAAACAATTGGAGATTACAGGTCATTCAAAATTAATGACTATCGTGCATCTTTCTTAGCAAAATGGTTGAGTATTTATATTCAGATCAAGATCAGAAGTCTAGATCAGTTTCCTGCTAATTTATTTTTGTGCTTTATTTTGTTGGAGGCGGAAGTTTATACTATATGCAGATAAAACAAGTGTCGTTCAGAAATAATTGTGATTCATTGCAGGTTTTGTGAGTTGAGTAGCAAATTTGAATTATAGCATTTACATCGAGGTTGCAGTATGTCAGTGACAGTCATCTCTCTTGCACAGTCCATCTCGTAAGCATATTTTGTAGGCCCCGATACTGCAACTCCTTAATATTGGGAGTGTCTTATTTTTATTTTCGATAAAATTGGCAAACAGCACTTAACATGGTCAGATGTATATTATGCAAACTCATGTTTATGATGGAGCAAAGAATGTAAGAAAATGAAAATGCAAAACTACTTCGTATGTTTGTCCTTGCAAGATGAATAAGTACTTAAAAGTATATCGTTAATACACTAACAACGCAATGCATTGTGTAATATTTGTTTGTTACCAGAACTTTCCTTGCGTGTGTCACTCACTCGGACTTTTGATTGTCTTTCTCATTGAAGAAAGAAGTAATATAGAGATTCTTATGTAGGAAACAATTGACAATTATGTTTTAAAATTAATATTTGGTTATGTAAGTTCTGTTGCTTGTTGGTACTTTTACTCTCTTTTTCTTTCACCATGGTTATGTCAAAAATTCAATAGGTTACTAAATATTTTTGCTAAATTTTGGTTGAACTTTTTAAGTTGACTAGTACGTTGAACTTATGAAATGTCATTCTTCGTTTTTGCCACAAGTTTCCGTAAAGTTAGTCATGGAAAGTTTCCGTAAAGTTTTCTATGGTTCCTATAACCATGTGGATCAATTTTTGTTTAAAAGAATTGGCAATTCAAGATTAATTTTTGTATGAAACGTTTTCAAAATATCATTACGTAAATAGTGTTTAGTTTGTGACGTATTTTGATTCGCCGATCTTTGTATATTTCCTCGTAACTGTAAAAATTACTTCGAGGGATGAAATTTCCAGGGGATGAATTTATCGAATCAACACAAATTATTTCCAAGCGCTAACGATTTTTACAGATTTTTACTGCTTATGAAGAATTGTATTTAATACGTCGAAAAAAATTGTTATTTAAAAGTGGTTATATCAAGTCACCGCGCACCGTCATTGATTGTGGCTCCTTCTCAACAATGTTTACGATGTATTAAAATTCAAGTCGGGGAATAATTTCTCTTTGTGATGAGTGTTTCTTTCGTGCAATTTCACGATCATGTTATTCAGGGTATGTTCTCAGTTCATTTTTCCTTACAAAAATCATTTGGGTTCTTTGAAAATATTTTTGGTTTTCTTGTCCAGTAGTAATGTAAGCAACTTGGCCTTCTTAATCTTTATATAATTTGAGTGACATTTGATTTCGGTACATTATGGAATCTTATATTAGAATTGCATTTTTGAAAGAGTAGCTTTACGGATTCGTTTCACCGTGAGAATGCGTCTAAGTCCAGCTTGTCGACCACTGCTATCACTTTCTTATCATCGTCGCTGCCTTTGTGTCCGTTCCCTTTCTTGTCGTCGTCTTCACCGCTCTCGTTGCTCCAGTCCAGTTTGTCAACAACCCCGTCCACTGGTTGCAGAGAGGGAGGGACCAGAGGGTATGGAGGACGAGGCGTAGTGGGGTTGACCGGTCGAGATGGGTTATAAGACGGGATGTAAGGTGGTTTTTGAGGGTTCTGAGGGGGGTTATAAGGGGGATTATACGGGGGATTGAGGGGTTTTGGAGGACACCAGTGGCTGGAGCCGCCACGGATGCCGGGAGACACACCGGATGCGCGTCGTGGAGGGATGGAGGGGCGCCAGTAGGTGGGACTGCCTCCAGAAGGGCCATACGGCAATGTCTGTTCGTATGGGCCCCATCGCTCATGCACGCCTCCCCGTCTCATTGTCCAGACTGGTACTTCAGAGTTGCTTTGTAGCCGTTGCACGGCCCATGAAGGTTTGGTTCGGTAGAAGTCCGTTCGTGTCCACGACGGTGCGCTAGGACTGTACTGCAACAGAAACAGATAATTTATATTTGTACGGCTTGATCTGAGATTCACACTTCTATACATTTTGTGGAGATCCAACACGTTACAGGAATTCTCTGGAAGGAAACTATACATACGAGACAATATCTGTCAGATTAGCGTTTTGACCAATTATATTTAACGCAACAATTAATATACCTTCAACTAATTGTATCTCAGTATCATTGGATTGTGTGACTAGAGCAAATTCTCTGAACCCTTGTGAACACATTAGGACAGTTAATTATACATTATTAGGGTTTATCGATACGAATGTGCTTTGGTTTGTGAACAAGAAAATACGCCTTGTTGGCGTTGACATCAACCGCTAGTTAATTTGTATTCAAATTTGTTGCTTTTCACTTCAATAACACAGTTTATACAGTTGTAACAATTGAAGAGCGAACTCTCCGTGTACCTTACTCATATTAGTCCTAGTGTCACTAACTCTTAATATTAGTAATACCCCCACGTTGTTGGTAAACCCAGCTAACTGGCCCACCTACTAACGATAACCCTACCACCCACCTTCTATCGCCTCATGTAGATAAGCTTCAATAGCATGCTATATTTCCCATTTACAAATACTAAATAAAAGAAAACTTTTTTAAAGGAAGATAATGAAAATAATTTGTTCCCCCGAGAAAAATCATGGTTCTAAGAAGAAGATTCAATATCATATAAAATATTTAATTTTTATAAAACACCATGAGGAAACAGTATTTATTTGCGAAATCAAAAATTTATCCGACCGTTAGTTATGCATATTAATTTTTGATATGATTCGTATCAGTTTACTTACGAATTACGAGTTTTTTGAGAAAATTGTTTCAAATTTATATGAAGGTATTATATGGTTTGAAACATGTTTTTGAGGACAGTGTTACTCATATATTCTCAATTTCTTTCTTACAGGAAGAAATTAACAAACTACGAACACTAATAATTCCTTCGGAATTCTTGATCCGTATAATTTGAAATGGAAACCTTTCTCACTTAGTACCTGAGAAAATTTTTAAAATCGGTTACCTCTGGGTCAACGGGGAGGTCATCCAGCGTGATTCCTTTGTATCCCGCGAAGCTCACTATCTCCGGCACCGCGCCCAACTTGCTACCTCCCTTCGAATCCTTGATGGCGTCTTCGTGCGAGTCCTCGTCCACAAACAGCAGCTGCGTCTTGGTGGTTGTGGTCTCTTTGCTGTTGGACGTCGTTTTGGCGGAGGCTGCGGCGGCGGCGCATGCGGCGGCGCATGCAGCGCATACAGCGGTGGCGGAGTTCGAGTACACTTCGGAGGAAGGTAACAAGAGGGCAGCGGGGCCCCTGGCTGTGGTGGGCTCCGATGACGCAGCTGCCACACACGCAGCTGAGGGAAACGAAATTTTATTTTTATTTATAGTATTATAACAATTTTACTTGAGTGCAAAATTGTCTTCTACGTAAAAGGTAAGTCGTTGTATTATCGGATATTTTCACGAAATGAATGGGTCAAATTACATTTTTTAAATAACGACGGAATGAACATCACATGGAATAGGTTAGATAAACAATCGAGTTGGTCCGGACAGCTCTTCGCAAGTAGGCCTAAAAGGCCCTTTGAACCCCTAACACAGATAGATTTACACCAACCCAAGGGTCTCGCTGAAGGACACTAAGGAGCGATCTTAGCCTTCCTGATATCCTCTAGGTTCGGGAAAAATTAACCTAGGTAACGGTATCTAATTTGAACAAGAGCTTCACACAAACATACTTTACGCGCAGAGGACTCCTCGTGCATGCCCTATCTCCTACTTATTGGATCCTGACTCATCATGTTGTTTAGATGTCTGCGTAGGGTATTGTGACCTGTTAATAGTACTAGAATATTTCTGATACGACTCCTACTTAAGTTTAGTAGGGCTTTCTTATATTCTTGGTTAGGCCCAGCAATTAACTCGCGGGCCTGCCTGGCTATATTTTGTAGCTTCCAGATGATGAGATATTGCTTGTGTGTTGTAACGTCGGAGCCAAGACATTCTATCGATTTGTGAAATATTAATATTTCTTCGCATTTCACAAGCCGGACACTGTTAAGAATATTACAGAGTCGAGCCGGACGCCGCTAAGACGGAAATGCGACAAACTTGGAACCCACCCTAAGCCTCTTCAGTTATTGAGGTATTGTTTGAACGTACAACTTTTCACATCCTAAGGAAGGTACGATTGTTCTCGGAGAATGCGGCCTGCGACGTTGACCCATGTGAGGTCCACTGGAATTTAGGTGTACCTCAGAAAAGAAGAATTTTAAGACGTGGTGAATGAAGTACGTCGCCGGATGTAGAACAATGAGATACTCTGAAAAAGGTTCTTGCAGGCGCCTAGTTGAAGCCTATGGAGGTACGTCTTCGCGGCGCAGACTGCGTTCCTAGCAGCCGAAAGGGTGAACAAGAAGAGTACTTGCACGGTGTGGTAGCGAAGGCGTGGTGCTGATCACGTGTCTTCCTTTTCTGTATATATTGGGAGGAATGAAGATCCTTGAGGACTTTTTACGTGGAAGTAGAGTCCGCCGGTTAAGGGAGATGTGACCGGGCTAGCATAGGTCGCAGAGACCAGACGTTCGTTAGACTGTTGCGGTAGTCTTAATAAAGTCATTACTAGTTGCGAGTGTCGTAATTTGTAACAGTTAGTTGTTGGGGAAAACAACTTGTAATTTTGAAGGTTCGTATAACCTAGAGGGTTTCTACTATTTAGTTGTCTTCAACTAAATTCATCTACGTGTAATTAATGCTTTCCGATAGCATTACTTGTGTAATAACAGATTTTTATATGTATTAATGATTTTGGGAGTTTGTCTCCGTTTGTAAATTCAGATTTCTGTTTAATTTGTATTAAATCATTATTTATTGTTATTACACGTGTGTTTGATTGCTCGGGAAACCGAGATGGTGGCAGCGAACTATCTACCATAAGGGTGGTGGTATATATGTGGATCCCGCTTCTACCAAAAAATACTAACATCGCATCAGGGTTTGTGGTGTGATGTTACATGTGTCCAGTTGAAAATCTCCTGCTTCACCCTTCGTGGAGATACTCGAAAGAAGGGTCCTGGGCTCATAAAGCGTTCCTTAGATCCCAGCTGTGCCAGTTCATTTCCCCTAATGTCTAACTTTCCGTCACATGGATTTATGACTACGATGCGACAGTCGCGTAACTTTTCTTTACGGGGCCCCCGGATAATGGTCACATCGGAGGCCCCTAACGATTTTTAAAAAATTTAACCATTGACAATTAAGGATGTATTATAAATGAATTAATGTGTTTATACTTTATGTGTGCAACCACTTTACAGTCAAAATTTCTATCACTTTGGAAACGAAGTTAAAATCTGATGCGGTGCACTTTCTCTTTATGGGATGCGTCAATAACTTTGTCCAAATTTCCTTTTAACGAGTTTGTGATTCTATTCTCTTTTGAGTCTGTCATGATACTATCTGGGTACATGGAATTTTCTACTTAAATTGTTATCATTTTCTTTTTCGAAAACGAACGTTCTGCTTTTGCAACCGTCACGGGAATGATAAAACCAATTAAGTAATAGTATGGAGCAGATATCAGAAAACTAGCGGAAAGAGTAAAGTACTCAAATTTTTAAGGGAAGTAATTAAAATTGTGAAAATAACATTTTTGTCCGTTCAAAATTTTTACTTTCAATGCAAAAATGATCTTAATAAATTTGTATTTGTGGGTCCCGCGCGCTTGGAGACGCCCAGGGGGACCTTAGGCATCTGCGCCGGGATGGCGGCAAACGGATCGGCGGTAATTATGTTACTGAGATGCGCTAAGTAATTTTCACTAGGAAAACAAGCGAGGGACCATCCCACCGATTCTGATCCAAGTGCGCGGAGGAAAACCGGGGAAACACCCAGGCTGGGATGGACTAATAAACACAACCAAGTCAGGATCGAGTCAATGAAAATAACAATAAAGATACTGAGAAAAAATAATTACCATAAATTAAAGTCATTTTTGAATTTTAATATATAATTATATCAGTTGTATAACGACAGTATGATAATGTATATTAGGAATTATTGAATGAATGAATTCCATTTACCCCAATATTAACTAGAATTTAAAAAAATCTTAATAGAATATTTAAAACTAATATGAACTTTTTCACGAGAACCAATGAATTTTTTGACATTAGGGAAATAATGTAACGGTGTCATAGAAACTTCAAACCAATTTCGTAGATTGGAAGAAATTCATACTACGATTGATATTGAACTTGAGAAACGAATCATATTACAGAAGAAGAATATTAAGAAATAGAGCGCTTGAATGAATGTTTCATAGTCTAATGTGTACACCACAGAACCCTGGGATGACATACCCCACGTTCTTAACGTAACGTATGTCAGATAAAACCTTTACGCACACGTACAATAATTAACGTTTTAATAATGAGCGGACACAGTTTTTCGCGAAATTCATCTTACTTAATATCTCTGGAAGTATGATTTATTCCTAGATCAGAAAGAGAGGTTTCTGAACTAAAACTGAATTGAAACTCCCCTTTGACAGTATAACTACTTTGCTTTGTTTCTGTTTGGATGGTGTTGGTACCTATTTCGACCCTTCAAATGTAGATGTATCATTGTTTTGAATACATGTTTCATTTATGAATACGGGAAGTACAAAGAAATTGAATTGAAGCAAATTTACCTTTAAATGTTTTCTCTTGAACTTTCAATGAGTTCTTGCTTTCGGTGAGAACGGGGCTAAATTATTCCATAATCCTTATTTGATTTCTGCTAAATCTCTTTCATTGAGGGGTTTCTTACTAGACTTCATTGCGCCCTCTGGAGCCTATTCGCATGAGAATTCATTGTGGAACCTATTTTCAAATTATTCCTGTAAATACGGCGTATCTTGGTTTTGCTTCGCTTCTTCCGGGAGCGGCAACGTCGCTCATTATTCGCCTTCATCCGGCTGCTACCCGTAAGAAGCACAGGATTGGTCAGAGCGAGGTCATGTTTCCATACTGCGCGCGCGCCTCCACTACAACCGCCGCCAGCACCTCCTCCACCTCCACCAACAATAATGGATGTAGAGGGAGAAAAAGGGAGAACACTATTTCATCCATTATGGGCGGGGAATGCATGTGGAAGATTCGGACCACGTGTCTCAGTGATAAAGTTCAGAAAAAAGAGTTTCTTTGGATGTTCTTTATTTTGTTCTTTGGAGCTAATTAACTATTGGTGCCATGTTATGAGACACTGTAATAATACACATACACCTTATATTAATATACATTATATTTATGTACTAATTTCTTCTACCATTTTAATATTCAATTTAATAAAAGAACTATGTAGTCCCCTCCGTGGCTACGGTGTCAGCGTGATCGCTTGTCACCAAGTCATCCCGGGTTCAATTCCCGGGTGGGGAAAGATAACATTTGTAGCTTTTCATTTCCACATCTCAGTTCAAATAGCTGTGATGTATGAAAAGTTCATCTTCTGCAGCTAACAACCGCCCTCTGCGACTAACAACCGCAGTTACAATACTCGGATACAACAATCTGGATCCTATCTAGACGGTGTTCCTCCGATCCCCATAAAATTCACAATGTGTCTAGCACGTAAACTCACACAAAAATTTAGCATTACTGACACGTCATTCGTGGGTCTTTAGGTGGCCGAAAGGAGATACGTACACAATAACTATGTAGGTAGTAGTATTTAATGGATTGAATGAATATTATGTTCATATTTTTGAGAAAAGATTATCTTATTATAAATTATACTAGTTGAGGAAGTTTTTTCTCGTTATACTACTGTTTAACTCTTCTATATGATTTAGTTATACAGCTAAGGATATTAGCTTCATTAATATTGCCAAGCTACGCCACTCCACTCCATGCAACAAGTGTGCTACGGTGTCTTGTACGGGCCAGAACGTATACTCTATCGACTCGGGAGCTCGCCTTATCGGTTCCAAAACTATGAACTTGTCACTAACTCCTGCCGTTTTCCATCATTCTTACGTCACTCCCTTCCCATGCCACCCGTTGAGGTGCTACCACCTTGAGGGCTGAATTAAAACTTAAATGGCATTTAAGATAGAAATTCCCTTCTTATTTTGATCGTCAAGTACGCAACATTAAAAGACGAACAAAAATTATTCACAAAAGGCTTGAAAATAGGATATGGAATGGTTTATCTCTTGAAGACATCTTCCTCTACTTCTGACGGTCAGATCTGCCAAAATTCGTCATGTTAAAAAAATTGTAGATTTGAATATAAGAGACATACACTCTTGGTACTTAACTTACGTGCGTTCCTACTTTTACATTGAGCAAAGTTTTTCTCAGTTCCTTGGACATCGCATCAGTTTATGGTCGAATAACCTCTCCTAACAATGTACGTTTCGAAAAGAGGAGTTTTGTGTTAATACATGTATGTGTCGTAGAAATGAGTCATTTGCTTTCCTCATCTGAGCCTCGTAATGCACTGAAACGGTTTTCAAAGATACTCCTAGAATATATTGTAGCCTTCTAAACGGGAACTTTAATGAGGTGGGTCGTGGATTGTTTCATCAAATCCCATGTAAAGGTTTGTGCTAAGAAATGGAACAAATAATTCATTATACGTTCGCAGGGTTAAAACGTATTGCAGTTAAAATAGCATCAGGTATATCTATACCATTTTGTTCAGGTAATTTGTCCTCTTCGGTTCATACAGCGGGCAGTCCCAGAACATATGGTCACCTGTTTCCTGTACTAATCCACATTTAAGTCATCAGTGTCAATCAATCAAAATTAGTTTAAATATGTCTTTATGTCGCCGTATCCCATTATTATTTCCACTTCAGCTGGTCCGGGCCGAATCTATCGTCTATTCCTTTCTGCAAAATGTACATCCAATATCGTATCATAAAGTTGTCTCCTTTTTGTAAATACATTCCATCTGATCAACCATGCTATAAGTAACGATTCTGTTATCTTTCTCTTCCATCCTGTTTCATCAATTACCAAAAACGAAACAACTAAAATTGGTCGCTAATCAGTAGATGTAAATCTTCAATTGCGTCTCTGTTGACTTTGAAGCTCATTGTATGGAGTTCAAGTGCATTATGTGTAATCCACTGAACGCAAAATCTACGCGAACGAATTGTAGAATCAAAATTATATGAAGGAGGTGAAGAGCATTGTTTTCGAGTACATAATCTAAACGAGAAATGAAAAACAAACAAGAGATTTAACCATGCGCTTTGTTTATTAAGCTTTCTATGCAAAGTGTATTTTCCTTCTGTCTGGATTTTAAAATAATTCGTGATTACGTACATACGAACGGTGTATATTTTTGTATTTTTTCTTAGTGGTATTTAATTTAATAACACGAAACGAGAGAAATATGGAAAGAATCAAATAAAGTTAGAATATTATATGAGAGCCCTGGGCAATGCCGGGCTACATGATCTAAAATTGCTGAACTGTTGAAAAGTGTTTTAATAACAGGCAGATACTAAAATCGAACAACTGAGCCAAAACCTTGTGCAATATTGATAAGAATTACGTCATCTGAAAATCGTGAAGAAAACATTTCCCTACTAAACGATGGCAAAATCGTATCAAATCCACTTGACATCGCAAATTTGTTTAATTCTTATTTCTCAGAAGTAGGAAAAATAACTAATTCAGTATCTCTAAACCAATGTTCCCCGAATATATCCACCCACGCGCCCCATTCTATGTTCACTTCCGAAACTAACGCCAGTGAAATCATGAAAATCATCAGTTCATTAAAAAACAAATTTTCAACAACCATAGATAATATATCCGAATTTATTGTTAAATTTTCGTTCCACGTTATATTAAATCCACGCATAAACATATTTAATAGTTCTTTATCGGAAGGGGTGTTTCCTATCATATTTAAGAAAGCTAAAGTGAGACCTTTATACAAGAAACGAAACAAACACAATGTTGGTAATTATCGACCAATTTCTCTACTACCCACTTTCTCAAAAATCCCTGAAAAATTGTTCTATAAGCGTTTTCTAGATTTTCTATCAAAAATAATAATCTCTCTGGCGACCAACACAGATTTCAGAAATCCTTTTCCACCACTAGCGCCGTATTTTCTTACATAAATGATGCTACCACTACTCTTGACTATGGAGAAAATCCTCAGGGTGTTTTTCTTGATTTATCTAAAACATTCGATCACGACATTCTCCTTTCAAAATTGCAATCTTTTGACATTCGTGAACTT
Source organism: Laupala kohalensis (assembly GCA_002313205.1). Taxonomy (NCBI): domain Eukaryota; kingdom Metazoa; phylum Arthropoda; class Insecta; order Orthoptera; family Trigonidiidae; genus Laupala; species Laupala kohalensis. The sequence continues at coordinate 921,658 of NNCF01132066.1, forward strand.
GCGCATTAGAGGCTGACTTCCTATTTATAAGATAGATATCAACAGGTAGAAATATACTAAACTATACTAAAAATACTAAACAGTCCTATACTAAAAATAAAATACTTCAGCGTTGTCTTTCAGAAACAAAGCCACTTACTTGCGGAGTACCCCAAGGATCAATTCTCAGTCCTATACTCTTTTTTATTGTATGTGAACGACATATCATCATCTACATCAGATTGCAAAATGGTTATTTTTGATGACACTAATTTACTATGTAAACACGCCAACGCAGAAAAACTTGTCTAACCTCTCGGCTTGGTTCCATGCAAATCATTGTAAACACTGACAAAACAGTGTCTATGTCATTTCACAATAGTACTACAAAATCTTTACCCCAGGTTTCTCTTTCTTTAAACGGAACTAAATTAAAAATTGTTACTAATACAAAATTTAAGGTCTTCATATTCAAGACAAACTCAAATGGAATTGTCACGTTGACAATCTTAATTCCAAGTTAAGTAAATTGTGTTACGAATTACGAATTTTAGTTAATATTGTTAGTCCACATATTTCCCGTTGCATATGTTTTGCAAATGTTTACTCCCATTTACAACACGGCGTCATCTTCTAGGGCAATTCCGGTCAGAGCGTCCAAACTTTCAGAATACAGAAGAGGATAGTTCGAATAATTTGTAAATCTCACCCCCGAAACTCTTGTAAACCTTTATTCAAGGAATTAAATATCTTAACACTTCCCTGCATTTATATTTATGAAACAGTCGTGTTTGTTAAGACCGAATTTCTGAAGCACCACCCTTGATTCAAACAAAACAGTTTCGTTCACGAACACAATACTCGCAATAGGAATAATATTCATCGTCCGAGAGTGTCAACCGCGTTAAGTCAAAAAGGGCCATATTATTCGGGAATCGTTCTATAGAATTCCCTGCCCATAAATATAAAATATATTATGAAATTGAATCTCTTCAAATTCGCGGTTAAAAGCTACCTTCTGCACCAGTGCTACTACACTGTAAAAGAATGCACTGATTTTAATAAAAATTAAAGCAGTCTTGTACATTATCACGCCATTGTTGTAGTACTTTCAAAATATCTCACAAAAATTTCAAGACTATTTTCGTGTATGCTAGTATTATGTCTTATTATTCATATACATTTAGTTTTATATGTACTCAACCCTGGCACGGTTGGGTACATTAATTCTGTAGCCCCATCCTGGCCAGGGTTTTTCTCGGGTTTTCCTTCGGGTAGAGGTGGATTGTTTATACAGACTCTTCTAGGTTCTTGCCTAGACACGGCATCAATTGATATAATTATTAATTATGTTATGTTAAATGAAAATGGGAGACGGGACCGATATTCGTACTCGGGACGCGCTCATGCGCTTACCAACTGAGGGGAGTTTAAGAAAACTGAGGGGGCAACGAGACTCTATTTGCCCACTTTGCGGCGAACAAAATGAAGATTGGATTCACATTTTACTAACATGCCCGATCTTTTATCCAAGTTGGTGCATTCCAAAATTATCACATTAACGTAGATTTAGCCATTGCGATAATGAGGGATAATAGAGTATCTGTAGTGCAGTCCCTGGGTCAGTTCCTAAGCTATGTGAGGGAGATGAGTGAAAGAGTAATATGCGCTGAAACTACTGATTCAAATGAACCGTGATTCTGCCGCTGTCTTTTTCTTTTGTTTCTGGCGGAGACATGTTGAGAAGACTTTCCAAAGAATCACGTCAATTATTTGTTTTTTTAGTACTGTAGATAATTGAATTTTAATTTAATCTTTATTTCTATCGCAAAACTAATATATATTACATTATAATTTATTTATCCTATTTAGGAATCTTTTGAAAATATGTTTATATTAATTGTATATATTAGCGTCCTGATCATTGGTTTCCCGTGGTTCCCAACATTGCTCATTGAATCAATAGTTGCAGTATACTTAAAATATATTTTACAACTAAATAAAACAATAATTAAGAAGCACTAAAGGGTGTTAAAATACTATTACGATACAAATCACAAGTAAATAAAATTACAATCATACACATCACGCCTTATTAACAAAAATCTAAATATCCACCAAAAACTATTTCGGACCGGTACAATTCTATTCTTTTAACGTGTATAAAAACTTAGTACCACTCCTGTTAAGAAGTTTTTGGATAGAAATTGGACTTGCATGTTAAAGAAACTAATTGAACATTTTTAAATGAATAAGTTGTACGTATTTTTGTTTGGCAAACTATGTACCATGATGACGAACTCTATTGAGACCCAGTTTGACACGGGTTTACTTGCGATATAACTGATACGTATAGGGAGGAACAGTGTCTAAATATAATCCAAATTGTCGTATCTATGTCGACAGCTAAGGTTGTAAGTCGCAGAGGACTCACTTTGCCATCACAGCCATACGCGCTGAGAAACACAGGAAATAGTTCAATTACTTTCTGACCCCTCTTGATTTCCCTGTCTTATTTTATCATATAGGTAGTGTAGAGAAGTATTGTAATAACGAAAAAAATTCGATGTTGAGATTTTGACCGAAATATTCGTTTTGGTGACCCTGATACAGAAAGAATACTTTTTAGCAGCCCGTCTATCTTTCCTTCTGCGCACCGATTCCGGCTGAACCAATAAGTAAATTTCATTCGTTTTCCGTACATAGAGTATACTACTAGCTTTTTTAAGATGCGCGTGCTCTGAAACTAATTTAAAGGCTACTTCGTGTGAAGATCAAAGTACATTTTAAAACATTTCTCAAAACTGCTCCAAAATGTATCTTTTTCTGTATAAAAACTGTAATTAGTATGTGTTATGGAAGACAGACAAAGAAAAAGTAAGGGTATTGTTTTTTGGATCACTAGTTTTTTTTTTACACGCAATGTCATTTGTTTTCTTAGCATCAAGTATTACCCCATGTTTGACCTAAAGAATCCTAGAGTGTGTCCTCTCTACTCCATTAATGCCGTCTCATTTGTATTCCTTCGACTTCTTTATTTCCCGTCACGTTCAGTACCGTATGAGGTTCAGATGAGAAAACCAATGCCTGTGGCTCATTTCTACAACACACACACATGTGTTAAATATTATGACACCGAAAAACTCATCTTTTCGCCTCGCACATTTTTAGGAGAGGTTGTTCGACCTTAATAAAATGATGCAATGTTTAAAGAACCCTGTTAAGAGTAGCCCACTGTAAGAGAAGAAATGTTCATTACTTTGTTTTTTACTCGGGGGTTTCTGTAAAAAATCTAGATCAAGCTTGAAATCTATTTTTCAAGCATGATGAAATTTTGCATACCATCAAATGTAGAAGAAGATCACTGTCTATACGAGATTTCGATATACCACCTCATTCCAGTCGTCTGATCCATCCCTTAACGCAGAATTTTAGTACTTTTTTAATGTTGTCCACTTGACGATCGAAATAAGAAGGCCATTACAGTTCCTGTTTCTTCGAGACACGACATTCGTCGGAATCCCACTGCGTAGGTGGCCATCCGCATCTTCTTGTCCTTGAACCACCACCACCTCAAGAGCTTCAGGATTACGGAACTCTTCGAGAACAGTGGGATAGTCACGAAACATGAATCTATAACCCTGACAAAACGTGAATGAATACAAGTTTACTTATCGTTGTGCAAATACAGGGAAGGAGCAATGTTGACTATTTCTGAGAACGGAAAATTACAAATATCACGACTGAAATTTGCAAAAGAGTTAAAAGAGTTGCTGATGTAGTACTTTGTAACGACATTACTTGGAAACACAATTAAGTCATTACCGTCTTAAGCATATAATGTACATATGGAGCTGTGGCAAGAAGACTGACACAAATAAAACTGACAATTCTTTCTGCTATTCAATAAAAACGTAGATTTTGTTACCCCTCCCCCCAAGTAACTTTTGGTACATGTTACTTAATGTTGCCTTTATTGACGACCAACTCATAATCCAATGGTCTTCTAAGATCTGTTTCTGGATTTTACGTCTAGTACCTAATCCAGATTCATAAATAAATTGTAGGGTATTGTTTTTTGGATCACTAGTTTTTTTACGCGCAATGTATATATATATATATATATATATATATATATATATATANCATACACTTGTGAGAATATTTGCACAGTTCAAAATGTTCGATTTTGAGCTTCAAAGCCGCAGCACCGGTCTTTTTTGTTTCCCGAAATCGTATTTTAAGTCGTTTTTGCGTAGCTGTTCTATTTTAAAAAGGGGAATTTTCATGTCTACCGATGACAGACATTAATAGAAATTACTTTACGTCAATGGAATATTAAACACTTTATACAAACATACACTTAAGTTATAAACATCTTAGAAGCCCGAGATAAATAAATAAAAACATACAACCTTTATTGGACGATGTATGTTAATTATGTTATTTAATTGTATTCGAGATTGGAGTCTTCGTCAGGTTCAAATATATATCTATTAATCTGCCTGTCTGTCTGTCTCTCTCTCCAATCTCGAGTCGAAACGTGGTGCATTAATATAACACAATTAACATACATTGTGATCGTCCAATAAAGGTTATAAGTTTTTATTTATTTATCTCGGTCTTCTAAGATGTTTATAACTTACGTGTATGTTTGTAAAAAGTGTTTAATATTCCATTGACGGAAAGTAATTTCTATTAATGTCTATCATTGGTAGACATGAAAATTCCCCTTTTTAAAATAGAACAGCTACGCAAAAACGACTTAAAATACGATTTCGGGAAACAAAAAAGACCGGTGCTGCGGCTTTGAAGCTCAAAATCGAACATTTTGAACTGTGCAAATATTCTCACAAGTGTATGAAATGTAGACCACTAGGGTGCCCAAGTAAATGTTTATACTGTTAGGGAAGCTCCTATAGGACATCCGTTAAATAGAACCAGAGATCTATCATTCTCTCTCTCCTTTGTACACTACACCTCCCCCATATGAAATGATCAATCGTCTTCCGTTGTTAGGTGGCCTCAATCCACATTCTATCGAAGATCCCCTCACAGTGTTTTAAATTTTCGTACCTAGGAGCTCTTATTATGTTCAAGCACTCCTTTACCATCAGGAGAGATTTCTTCAAACTCATCCTTTATTGCGAGAAACGTGGTCCGAAAAAATATTCAATACACGGAATTATCGAAAATCGATTCGCTACGAGACATTACACTGATTTCAACCACCTGAAAAGACTGCCTCACGAAAATGTTCGTGGGGTTATAATAATAAACTGCGATGAGTTGCTTGCGTACTAAATTTGAAGACGCCAGCAGAAGCATCAGACGAAAATATAATTGCTGAAGTGAGATCAAAAACCGTATGATTTCAAAGTACAACAACAACCACAATAATAATAAATTTATTCTCGAAAAAGCAGTTACAAACTGCGTATTACCACGTGGAGGACAATAAACTAATTTACTCTCCGGAAGCAAGCAAGGGACCATCCCATCGATTCCGATCAAGGGCCATAAAGCAGAAGCGGATTTAACATTTCAACATTCGCCTAAGCTAGGAATAAAGGTAGTTTGGTACGTGTGGTATTATCAACATAATACCACCAAATTTGTATTAACAAAACACAAAAACGTTATTTCACAAGTACGTATATATAAAATTCGGCAAATATTGTTTATAAATCGTAAATATTAAAATAACACTAAATTCAAGTTTTATTATTTCAATAGTTTCGTCCCTAGGGAAGAGCCTAGAGAGACAGTATAAAAATACGCCTCTACCCGAAGGAAAAGAGAAGTACAAAATCCACTAATATCAATTTAGTCAAATAATTTTACAATTGCAATATTGTAATTTAAGTATTTGCTAAATTATGACATATTAACTTAGAATTTTATCATAATTGATTTATCCATCAATAAGAATCTTAGATTTATCCAGCTTTGCTTCATTTCACAATTTTGTCATCAATATAGGGAGAAAGAAAACATGAAAACAAAAATTTATTAATACATGAATGATTTTCTTTTCGATAAAACTGCTCTGACTTGAACTTATTTACATCAAGCAAAATTCTTCTTCGTTTTAAATAATTGATTGTTGCTTGCTATCAGATATTAATTTAATTTTTTCCTACATTATCTCTTTATAGTTTCTGTCTCCTGCGTTACTATCTTTTACCAATATAGGAGTATTTGTAGTGTAAATTTCATTCATTCAAGCTTCTCCTGCTTTTATGGTGTCTCGCAAACCCCATTCACAGATCTCTATCTTTTGAACGTACCTACCTGTCCCTATCAGCCTCCGCAGCCTAAAACGCTAAGCAACGCAGTCTTCCCGCTACTGATTCTTATTCGGTATCTTCTTATTTTCCTTTTCTCCCTCCATACGTGATATCTCCATCTCTAAAAATATTCGACTTTGCTCGTCTCCCAACAATCGTGTGCACATCATATGACATAATGACGTATTTTCTTTGCAATAATTTTTATTTTCAATTTGACCCCTTTAATTTACTAATTCTTATTCTTGTACGCAATTGTTTTATATTTATTCCGATTAGTTCATAGACCGTTTTAATATTGCCCAGTTGCTTCTGTAGAACAAACTATTTTGTTTTCCTCTACAGTAGCCAAACATATTCCTAATTATACATTATGGTATCATTTTTTAATTACATTTACTTTGGAAATTAGATTTCTAACTATATTGTCATTACTCATCATTCAATAAAATATTGATTCAGCGAATACATGACATTGTCGACTTTTCAAACGTTTCTTCTGATTTGTAATGATAATGTGAAAAGACAATACACAAGCAACACCAACCCCGAAAAGCATGAAAAAAAAACGTTTAACGAAGAAGAATATATAATTGTTTATTCCAGTTTAGAACTACACAGAGTTACGATATTTAAAAAAATGTATTTTTAACTTTTTTTCTGGTACAAAATTATTTTCTGGTACAACATTATCACTTGGAAATTCTATCAGTCTTACTCTAATTTCTCTTCTTTTCTTAGTTGTTCAGTCGGGTCTGACGGCGTGATTCCTTCATTACTTCCGGAGATTTATTGCAACAATTTCCTGCATAGTCATGTACACTCTGAACTACTGTTTTAAAAAAAGGAATCACATAAATCCAACGTCCCAAGGAATAACATTAAAACAGACGTCAAATGAGTTTAATGAGATTAAGAAACATTTCATTCCCCGTAACAGTATTCACGCAAAGATAAAAGGCACAATCCGAGGGGTAATGAATGAATCAAATAGAGATGCAGGCGGCAGGGGACGGTCTTAAAAACGAGATTCACCTGAGAATTTCCTGAGCAACTGAAAATGAGACAA
>NNCF01132066.1:929060-950208 GCA_002313205.1 Laupala kohalensis
TATATATATATATATATATATATATATATATATATATATATATATATATATATATATATATATATATATATATATATATATATATATATAAAGACTATTGGACCCATACGAAGATTTCGTAGGGATACTTACATGAAGGAACCAATCAGTATCGTGAAAGCAGGAAAGCAATATACAACGGTTATTCGGTAAGCCTACTTCATTTTTACTAAACTTAATATTAAACGTAATAATGTAGTGACAAGAAAGAACTCTTCAGTATTTCGTTGTTAAGGCAAACAAATATACTAAATAAGCGTGCACGTCGTCGTTCATTGAGTCGTTAGTATCACCATTGGTGGGGGGGGGGCAGTTTTTGTAACTGATACCTATTAAGGCAACGAATTTATGTTTATAAAAATTTGGGAATTTTGAGAAAATATCATAGGTTGGCCTTCAAATCTGTTATCATATGCTGTTCGAGTAGTGGTTTCCTCTCTGGCGTGATTTGATTCTAACATGGTTGGTACAAAACCGACTTTTCTCCACAACTTCCTAAATAACTGACGAGCTCCTCTCACAGGTATTGTTTGTTCATCACTATGTCTTCTGCGAGGTATTGTTTGTTCGCGACACTTAAACATGCAAAATCACGCATTTTTTCAAGAATAGTCAAGAATACTCATAATATACAGAAATATACTATAATATTTCGAATATGCAAAACTATGTAGCATAAAATTGGAACCAAAGTACATACTGGGGGTAAATAATGATTTAACTTTCTGACGTCTCCAATGAAGCAAAGAAAATATCAGTTGTATAAGAATCAGATCTCTAGGAACAAGATATAGTGATGAACGTTCGTATATATATATATATGAAGATTTACTCATTCGTGGTAGCCTTATTGCGAGAAAGCATTGAGCATGATCGTCACTAAGAAAGGCAAGTACATGAGAGGGCTGTTTCGGTGATGACATCAATAAATAATATTGTTTTATTTGAGGTTGGAAAATTCACCATAAACTCCAGAGAAAAACGTTTTCATACTTATCGTTTCTTCCTTGTAAATACATTGTTGTGTATTTACATGTATAGATTTTATTTTACTTTTATATAGACACTCTAGGCTCTTGTCTAGGGGCGGCGTCTATTGAAATAATAAATCACGAATTTAGAGTTATTCTAATACTTACGTTTTATAAACAATATTTGCCGAACAATCTATAGTTTTTAAATATACTTCCTTGTGAAATGACTTTTTTGTATTTTATTGAATACAGATATGTTGATATTCTGTTAATGTTACATCATGTACCGAACTACTTTTATTCTTATTGTACGAGTGTGGTTGAATGTTAAATCCGCCTCAGCCTTAGGGCTCTAGATCGAAATTGATGCGATGGTCACTTGCTTCCGGAGAGTAAATTAGTTTATTGTCCTCCACGTGGTCATACGCAGCTAGTAACTGCTTTTTTGACAATAGATTTATTATTATTATTATTACCCATGTTATTTATATTTGTCTTTCAATATACTCTACTCAATAAAATTGCGTAAGACGGTCGAAAAAAAACGGTTGAAACCCCGGGCGACGCTGGATGAGTTGAGCCGAGAAGAATGCGGCGAAGCCTGTCCAAAGAAATCCTCGCACTGAACACCAAAGAGAGAGGCGAAACGAGGAAAATTGAATCAGAAACAGGTAAACCAATCTTAGAGCGATGTTTCATATCCCGTATTTTATTAAATTTGGGAGTCACGAAAGCAGTTTCAATACATTCTGGTTTCACGATGCTATAATTACATCTTATTTGTTTGAAATAAACGTGGATGATTTGTTTGAATAATACGAACGATTTTTTTTAGCCTAACCTCGGGTATCTCCTAAACATCGCGATAGAGACGTTATTTTAGTCGAGAAGTACGAGCATTCGTACGGATTTTTGCGAGTGCTTTAAATATTATGGGATACAGTGGGATCTGAGGGATTCGAAGTAAGTTTTGTATTGATCCGAAACTTTGGTAAAGAAATAAGAACGGAAATCTATCAAGATGCTAGATAAAAAAAGATATATGGTATTGCTATATGTAATATATTTCTCAAAAGAGACATTGAGCAGATCTTGGAGAGAACAAGGGAAGTTGGTATCGTCAAACGGTGATTACATTACAAGCTACTTCTTGTAATGCAGCGCTATATGACACTGTATTTGAACGGATTTTTTTTCTAACAAAAACCGAAAGACAATTGGAAAGCAAAGCATTATAAAGATTTAAAAAAGTGCATGAATCGGCAAATTATAGTGTTCTTCCTTGATTCATTGACGAGATTCTCGTGATCATTACTTGACACATTTCTGCTCCTGAGCAGTGACGTAGCTAAAGTTACAGGGGATTCACAGAGGAAACAAAATTATAAACACAAAAAACTTGAAAATATATTTGAAGTTTTATTTAAAAAATGTTTCTATTACGAAATTTTCGAAACTCGTCCCTACGCAATACCTCCGAAATGTAGTTCACTACCGACTCTTGTGATGCTTCATGAACATAACAATGGTGCATCGGTTACGCACAAAACCCGAATTCTGCCATTGGACGAAAAAAAACGACCAAAACTAGTTTTGAAAGATGCGTTTTTACCAGAACTAGTTTTAGTCATTTACGTATTCCCAGAACTAGTTTTGAGCGTTTTAAAGGACAGAAGTAGTATTGAGAACTACCATGATGACGTTTCGAATATTTTTAAGCGGATATAATTTCTAGAGTATTTACTGTGGTTGATATGTTATTTGCATACTTGAGACATTTACAAAAGTGTCTCACTTCCACTGTGTTGTGTTTCTTATACTCGGACTGATGGAAAATATACATTTCTACGATATATGTCCACGATTTTTAAATAACCTTTTGTGAACTGATTTGGAATATTCATAAAGTGAGGTAGAATATTAATAAAATACAATAGCTATGAATTAATTTCTTCCACAATTTTTACCTATGTAAATATATAACATTTGACCATAACTTGACTCTTAAAAATTGAATTGAACTTTTAAAACACACATAGATGTTTTTGTTGTCCAGATATGGTTGACCCTTCTTTTAAATCTAAACAGAACAAAAAAAACAGAACGTTGACGTACACAAAAACGTGATGATATCTTTATTCATACCTGAGACACCGCAAAAATTAAATACATTTCACTCTAATTCATCTCTTTTTAACAGAAATTTTGAAAAAATCCTTTCACAGTGAAACTATTCAAATTCAATTCTATATTCTATATTCAATAACTATTCAAACTATACAATTCAAATAGAATGGAAAATTCTAGAAAATATTTTATAGGTCTTTGATTTCACAATCTTTACAAACAAAAATCGAGATGATATATCAAATTAGTTCGCGAGATACAGCGAAAATAAAGTACGATGCCGTTTGGGTGAACGACGAAAACTTGAGATTTATACTCCCTTGCGACTATTAATGAAGTATCAAAAAATATAAATTTTCATTATTAGATAATCTAATTACAATGTTTACATACAGACATATCTCAATTAGTTCGTGAGATGGACTCTTTCAATACATTAATGTGAGTCATAACTATGTAAATAAATAATTAGAACAATTTTCATTCTGTAATAAAAATTATAAAAAAATTAAAAATACAATTATCTAAAAGTACAACAAAATGATCGCCATATTGCACGTCATTAGCTTGACAAATCTGCGAGGTGAACCTCTGAAGTCCCAAATGTGAAAGTGAAACATTCTGACTCGGTACATCGAGTAAAATACTATTCAATGTAATCCATTCAATAAAATAAACGCAAAAGAACTTTCTTTTAAAACTCGTTTTTATTTACAAAGTATAGGGTGATTATAATTAAAGTTCCACTTTCAACAAGCTTTAAAAAAAGAAAAACTGCTCACAATAACATGAAATTTGAACTGAATCTACTCGAGGAAGGAGGAAATGGTATAACATAAGAAAAAAACTCCAAATTTTAGCAAAAATTGAATTGGCTTTTAATTGTCCTGAGGCGAGAAACTCCACAAAAAACAACAATGAAATCGGTTGTTAATTATCGCAAGACATTTTCAATATGTTGTCCATCATTTTCTGGCACAAGTTGAAATCGTGAAAGAGCATGTTCCACAACAGATCGAAGTGTCTCAGGGATCACGTTGTGAATGTGTTGCGCAATGCGTGCCTTCAATTCGCCTATGTTTGCAATCGGACCACTGAATACAACATTTTGCAGACAATCCCCCAACCAGAAGTCACACGGATTAAGATCAGGCGGTCTTGATGGCCAGGCTGATACTTTGCGTTTTTCTATTGCATATAATGACGCTTAAAGTACCATATATTGCTAAAATTTGGAACTATTTGTTTCTTATGCCATACTATTTCCCCCTTCCTCAAGTACATTCAGTTAAAATTTCAGGTCATTCTGAGCAGTGATTCGCTTTTTACAGCAGGTTGAAAGTTGAACTTTAATTATAATCAACCTGTACTATGCCAAAAAATAAAAAATAAAAATGGAAAAAGTAAAACTAAAAACATTTTATTTTTTGGTCACTCGTTATAAGTGCAAGAGCTAACATTTCTGAAAAAATCTTCAGCATTTAAAATTTTACATTCCCTTCCCTTCCCATCCCTTCCCTTCCCTTCCCTTCCCTTCCCAGTACTAAATTATTCTGAGACGCATTGAAATAAATCAGCGACATGAGAATTCGAAGTGGAAGTGAAGTCCGTGTGGATCTGGCGAGGTCAAGACAAGTAGAACTGCGCCAGTTTATTATTTTAAAATCCTTATGATTAAACTTAGCTGTGCGAAACGTTTCACAGGGAATTTTAAATGCGCATTTCTCTGAATAAACTCTTAAATTTTACTCAATTTCATTTTTTTCTTACTTTTAGCTCCTGAAATAGGGAGGGGGGGTTGTATTCGGGTAAATATGGTACATTTATCTCATTCTCCAAATTTGGTGTCGCGGTGTATGACATGAGTACTTAGTCTTTCTGTTAAATAAATGGTAAGAGTCAAAAATTAATATATTTCATTGTGCTGAGGTTTAATTTTTTTTCAGAATAAATAGCCTAATCAACCACCATTAGAAAATTTTCTCCGGCATTAAAGGATGTTATTTTCTTAAAATAACATTTTATTTTAGTTTTCCTTAAACTTTACATGTGTTTTATTTCATTTGTAAAAATCCTGAACACACAATCGCCAATCTTGTGTTCCGTGTAAGTATTTTACGATTCCTTTTCACCCTTATATTTTGTTGTTCATTTCATGTAATACTGTATATACTACGTAGCCTTATTATTCCCAATTCATGTGGGGTCGGCGAATGGGGATGGATATGATCCTTCGTTTTTATTTGGCTGGGGAATACTGGGGTGCCGGATGCCCTTCCTGCCGCACCTCCGCTGAAGCGGTGATTATGAATGAAATTGGGGTGAATTATTATGAGTGAATGTTGTGGTGGAATGATAGGTAGGGGAAACGGGAGAACCCCTAGACAACCTGCCGCGAACACCGCTCCGTCCACGACCTCGGATTCTACTTGGAGGTAGAAGGCACTACGCCACGGGTCGCCCTTATTTCATGTAATACTGTATTGGTTAAAATTTTTATTTTAGTTCTTATCTGTCATTTAATTACGAATTTTGATTACCGTGAAACATCTCTATAAAGGGACCTTATATGGGACCTTATAATTTTTTCGCTATTGAGAAGTGTCCGTTATTGGGAAGTCAAGGAAGGTTATCGTAGAATAAAACGACGCGAAATGGAAAATGCGCGGGTCTGCTATGGAGAAGTGTCTCTTAATGAAAGTTGCTAAGTATACATAGAACAATACCAACGCGTGTTCAAAAATATACATTAACTGGTAATAATAACAGCAATTATTTTTTGATGTGTTAATGCATTTTTATAGTGTTATTAGAACGTTTCTTACTGAATTCCCCCCATCACACATCTCCTATAAACCGTTTGCGATTTATATCGGTGTTACGGGCGGATAAACCTACATGCTGCTCCAAGCATTAAGATTAATACTAGCAAAAACTTCATTACATTGTTACATGGAATACTGGTCGTTGAAATCTCCTCTTCGAATCCCGATTTTGTTGTGTTAATATAGTTCTCCTCTTTCTCGGATAGAAATAGTTTACGATATTGTCGATTGTCTTGGGTGTCTCTAGTCAGCATGAAAGGTAAGATTGCTCAGTGGGTTTCTCCGTTGAAAATCTTATTCAAATGTTTCTGTAAAGCTCGTGTTATTTCCTAGAAGAAGTAAGAACATGAACCAGTATGTTTCGAAATGAGTTCTCGGCAGGATCGTGGCCTATGGGAACTGCGGTTCATGGTTCCAAGAAATTCTTCTCCCATTTATTGGGATCGCATGCCTAATGAATATGGAAGTCTAGGAGGGTCACACAGCCGGACGTTATGCAGCATTTCAGTGGTTTCTTGTCACTCCAGATACTGCGAGACAGATGTTATTCGCACGGCCCCGCGGAACCCTCAGCTAGTTGCTATTGCTCTGAGTCAGGAACTTAAGATTGTCGTCTTTCCAGACGAATCACACTTCGGTGTACAGCATCCACAGTTTATGCGAGGGGAGGGAATAAAAACAATGGAGCACAGTTTATGGGATTTCCAAAATTTATTCTTAATTTTAAACTTGTAAATACTAGTAAACTTAAATATGTTTATAAAAATGTAAAAAAATTAAAAATTTCATTTATTTCTTATCATCTGTTAAGATGACTTGCAATTAAGATTTGAGATAAAAGGAAATAAAATAAAACAAAATAATCACTGAGCAAGATGGGCGTGTTACTCGCTAACACGAAGACAGTGAATCTCCTTAATAACTAGAACTACGTAGGTGCAGGTTTGAACCCCACCAATGTATTTGGACACCATTAAAAATTCTTTTTACGTTTTATTAAAGTATATTTTAACTTTAATAATTATATGATCTGAGTTTCTAAGATATGACAGTTACCTTTTGTCAAATAAGAACATTACTTCACATTATTCATATCTTGTATATGCAACATTAGTATTGATTTATAATAATTAATACCCAAAATATAGTTAGAGTTACAAAATGGCCACTTTGCATGAGTTGGAAAACACATAAATTTCAAAAAAATCTTTCAAGATATTGTTGATTTTTTTGTGAGCTAATTTATTGATTTATTGATAGCTCCAAATTTTATTCGTATAAATACTTTTTGTAATTTAATTTCCTTTTAATAAGTTTACCGAAGAACGATTTTCCTCAGAGTGGCCACTTTACCCCAGTCTCTCCTTCTGCTAAGACATTTCACCAAACACGCATCAAATTAAACTATTCACGTAACTCAGTACCTTTGAGAACACATTATAAACTAAAATATATGTCATAAACAACAGCTTACATATCATTCTACTGTTTACATAAAACATTCATTATATTATCACTGTCGAAAAGGTGGCAATGACTGATTCGTTTTTTAAGTATCAAATTTATTTTATTAATTTTGATGGTTAGATGGATGACTTTATATTTCATGTAATCCACAAAAGTGTCATTAAAATACGGTTAGTGCATGAACATGAAGGAGACGAATCAGTTTCAGTTTTAAATGTGTGAGATTTTAAGTAGGCTAATTTAAAGTACATCAATAGAGATGGTATGAAAATCGATAAAGAATAGATCGCGTTCAAATACTTTGATTTCTATTTTTCTATAATTAAAGTTTTGATGATTTTGATACCTTTGACATTTGATAGTATTTGAGAGTTCAAATGGCATACCCTCTCATTGCTTTCGTCACTCCAGTACACAGCTACGAAAGATGACTTGTACAGTCCCTAATTTCCTGAGCAATGTTACTATTTACATAAGAAAAACAGGCTCACAAAACCCTTTTTTTTAGTTTACCTAAGAGCAATCGTCTCGCTTCCTTACAGAGATGACCGAAACGGATTTCCCCAGGACACCAAATGTCTTAACACGTGTCCGCTAACGCAAGTATTCGCCCGGACGTACCAGACGACTCTGGAGTAATATTACCTCTTTTTTCAAGTAATTCTATTGCGTTGAAATTATCTTTCTCGTTATAAAATAATTGTATTTTGATCCAAGAGTTCCAATTGTACGACATGCAAGGTGGGGTCATGTCCATTAAAATCGTCTCAGAAGATCTCGTGAAGGACCATCATGATCATTATATGTGATGAACTGCACGAATTACCTTTCTACACCGATTTGTTTCTTTAAAGCAAGACGGCGATCTAATTATATAAATGACTAAAACTATAGATGAAAAAAATAAATAAATAAATAAATAAAACAATATAAGACGTATCTATGAGTGTTTTAATAATCAGGTAAATAATCTTAAACGATGATACTAATAAGGAGTTTGACATTTAAGGGGCGATGGTAATAACTATTTAGGTACTTTTTACGGTATTGCGTTTGTATAACTCAGTGTTATAACTGTTAATTGCTTTACTGTGAGAGTTTCATATAATATTGTCGTTATTAAGCATGTCAAAAATTTTTGTCATATGTATGCTGTGAGACGTATTATGAGACCCTGTCACTAGTTTTGGAAGAGGGGAAGATAAGCGAACTTACCGAGCCCCCTCCATGATAGGAGTCGAGGATTTTTTACTTGACATGATTGTCACAGTTCTCTACTAGTTCTACTTTCTTCCCGATAATTTAATCTCGACGAAGACATCCTACATTAATTTCCTGTTGGAGATTTAAAAAAACTCCTATGCACTTCGTAATTCTTATTTCAGTCGGAGGTGGAGTAAACTATATTCTTCGTAAAACAGTTAGGGATAATAAGACAAGTTCGGTAATTAGGTGTTTCTTTGGCATGGTATATTTTCGCGCACCAATTTGTACGTCTTCTATTTAACAATATATACTGAAAAAGTTTGCTGCGTTCTAGACATCGTTTTGACACCAACGTATTGACATCTTTCAATATGTTGGTCTAACAGGAACTTTCTTCTTTCTCGTAAATCCTCTGTTAAACCTCAATGTTTAACAATTATGACGAGAGACTATTTCATACTCTAATTCACGCCCGCTTTTGTTTCTGGGAGTCCTCAGAAGAAAGAGTGCGATGGGTAAAATTGACTGAGGACTTTACTGAAATCTTATCAAAATAAAATACATAATTTAATAACCACATACTTGTTCCAGATCATGTAGAAACATTTCAAACACTCCCTTCACGTGCAAAGGCACAATAAAACACTATAGTTAATCATTTATTCTTTAGTATAAATCCTCCGGATTTATTGTGTATCTTGCAGAAAGTTTTTCTGTATTTCTTTTATCAGTGCTCTTCTGTTTAAGCAATGATTAGATAGTAGATCGGAGCCCTCGTGCATGCATAAATCAATCGCAATTTAATTTTCTCAATAAGACACTAAAATCAATTTTCCGCCCATATCTACGTTTTCTAGATAATATTCATCTACCCCGGTATTTCATAAAAATCATCACAGTTGTTTTACTCATAAGCAATATTGTTGCTTAATAATATTAGGAGGGACGGCGCAATACTCACCAGTAGCAACCAGCCACAAGAGCGTCGTCGCTGCGACGCCGTCGACGGTGGCAGCCATGGCGTCGCGACAGCAGGGTGACACTGGGCCAGCGTCGTGTCGCAGCACGGCGCCTCCACGGTGCTGACTCTTCCCCGCCCCCAAGCACCTTGCATGCTGCGTGTGAGCGCGGAGAGGAAGACATTGAGTCATGGCATTGTCACGCCGCAACCACCCGTGTTACAAGACGTAGGCAAAAAAGCGGAAGAAGAGCGGCGCCATCTTGCGAAGCCAAGTCACGCTGTGACGATTGTCTCTTGTTCCGCCCACTCGTCCACTTTTCCTCCCGTTTTGGGAACTTACGTCGTTCGAGTCAGAGGCGAATCTTCAGCAATGGAATTGGGGATTTACATTTACGAGGTAGTGCAAGAGCATTCTTGAGGCTTTTGTGTTTGATTAAATAATTACAAATAATTTATTGTAAAAAAAGCGACCTCAAACTGCATATGAGCACGTGAAGGATAATAAATTAATTTAATCTCTGGGAGTAATTTAAGCAATAGATCGTCCCATTAATTACTACCAGAGGTCTCAAAAGTATCTTGAAGCGGATTTAACATTTCTTCGCACCTAGGCAAAATCAAGCCCTCCCTAAAGTAAGAACAGAAATAGTTATTAGTTGGTTGTAATATCTACAAAATATTAGCAAATTTTATTTTTAGTACTTGATAAGGAAATTAGCTACTAAACAAATACACATTGAGTGCCTTCATCGAACTATATCATAATCACGTCACCGCGCATTTTAACCAAATCTTCCCAAATGAAAGGAATTGTCGTTTTATAATGTCTAGTTTATATTGAATGTGTTATGATAGTGTAAAACTATTATTTTTAATATTCCATTTGCCGTTTTCTTCTGTAGAAGTTGAACGAACAAAAAGAAAAAAGGGTTATAAAATATCATTTAGAAAAATATCTTATTTTCTCAGTCCAATGATGAATCGAGAAGAGATACTTTTTTATGAAAGTCGCTCAAAGTACCTATTTCTACTCAACATCCAAACCACAGTATATCTTACTACAGTAGCGGATGTAGGAGGAAGCGGGCTATCAGAATATATGAACGAAAATATTAAATTTCTCGTATTTTGTAGAATAATATATTTATGGTAAGCAGGATTGTTATTCGCTTTAGGTGGTAAAAATATATTCTTACATATCACAAATTGCCTGCGAATTACATAATTTCCATAAAAAATTCGCAATTCTGCACATTTCCAGATCGTCCAGAGATCTAATACCCCATCCCCCCAGTTAAGTTAATTCTTGTATTCGTCACTATCTCACTATATCATGATCCAGACAGACGTCCATTGTCAAACTGTCCTGCTGTGGACCTTGCGGTGCACTGAAACTGATCACAGAAGAAAGAGTTCCACAATTTCTTCACCGATTTCTCGAAACAAGGAGGTTAATTTGCTGCTTCGTGCTCCCGTTGCATTGATGTTCAACTTTTTGAGAAATCGATGGGTACAGGACGCCTCCGTAGGAATAGTGTCCCACCGGAATATAAATATTACAAGATGATTGAAAGGAAGAAACTCGTGAAAGAGGTGTTTGCTAAAAATCCGAATAAGGGGCACAGAGAAGCGGAAAAAATTCAAAATATGAATTATGAATAAAAATGTCCAATTATTCTCTCGTTGAGCACGAACGGAGAAAACACGTAAAATCTTTTTCGATTGAAGAGGACATCAATAAAGTTCCAAGAAAATTTTGTAAGATTACAGTCTAAATTTGTTCATCGCATATTAGGAAAGAAAATTACTATCGCGTATTAGGGAAGAAGTTCTTCAAAAAATGATAAAACTTTCTAAAATAATAATTAAATGCGAAGCGTCTCTCCACTGCTATAGGGCGTTTCCATCGTTGTTACGCTAATGCACATGAACATGACTCTATATTCTCGTTTCTTTGTGCAGTGCGTTTATCGACCACGAACATGCAACCCTTTTAAGTGTTTTAATTGAAGAACTCATAACGAAAGAGACTCCGAACTCCCGCGATTTATTATTTCTACCTTCACTCCATGTTTTGATGAACTTCATTGAAAAGTTTTGAAATGTGACCTGTTTATTCGAGTGCGTTAAGAACGTGATCTTGCAGAATTTTTTAGGATAAATACAGACGTTACACGAGCTATGAAGTGAACATCTTCCTATAGAAATCAAATTGGATTGTTCCCAATAACGAATTACAGTACATAGTTTATGTTAGTGGTCGTCAACCTGTGAATCGCGGACCGAGAGAAAATGTTAGGTTCGAAGAAAAATCTGGGCATCAATTGCAATTTATGGTTTAACAAAAATAAAACAAAATATATGTTTTACGAAATTATTCTGTTGAAGAAACTAACGTTAAACTGGTTCGAATCGTTTTTAAAAACAAGAAATAATAAAAAGATAAATCATTTCTCTGATAATTATGTCCAATCAGCTAGAATCAGATCGATCAGAACATCAATATTAATGTCCAATCAATTGGATACACGTCTTGGTCACGGAAAAAGTGGCAAATTTTTAGGATTTTGGTTTACACAAAATGTTTAATCTCAATTGAATGGAAGAAACTCTTAAGCCCTTGACAGACGACGTATTTAGAAATTAATTTCCGGTAAGGTTCAAATCAATTTGCCTATTGACATAAGTCTGAACCACAAAATTATTATAGTATCGGATTATAGAACTATAACGCGAAAGAAAATTACCTGATGTTCAAAACAAATAGCGTTACATTCAAAGCATTGAGAACTGTCATGACAAAACTTACCGATTGGAGCACATATAGATATCATGTTTCAATCAGCGCAGGATAAGGAATATATACTCCTGAATTGCGTTAAATGAATGGGATCTTGAGCGTGAGATAATACAAGGAGTGTTTTCGGAGCATGAAATGTTGTGTTACCTCCCATTCCTTGTCCACTGTCCAGTGGTATTTATTCATTATCTGCGTGATTGTAACGCCATATCTATATGCCAAACCAAAAGAACTTTTCAGACCAAATTAAAAGGACATATCCATGCTTAGAAACATAATAACAGTATGCAACTTATCTCAACTAGGACCAATACTCCTTCATTCCACTGGGTAATTTCAAAATATGACATTACAAACCAGTTCCACATTAGATTAGAAATACTCCATATGCAGATTTACAGAAATCCCCAAATTATCCTTAATCAGCAGATCCCTCGACTTACCTCACCCCTTCTTCGTTTAGCGTTGTCGCAAAGTTTCAGCCCTTTCTCAAAAAAATGAAAAGGTTCTTAATTAACTTTTCCTCTTCCCATCCTCTCTCAAAAAAACGCTTCACGCACTAAAACAATTCATAACACGCTTTCCCATCATCTTACAACCTTTCTTTTAAAACCTCCCCTCCTCCTTCATGCCATGCTTACAACCAACACCATTTCCACTGCACCCTCCACCCACTGTGCCCCACGGCCCTCACCGGTGAGGGTCAGATGATTCGCAAACCCGTACACTGCTCTACTACTATAAGCCTTTTCTCCCACTCCTTGGCGCAGCTATGCCGTAATCGTATGCGTTAAAGGTTGGTTCAGTTTGCTAATCTGTTTTTATTTTGATTTATTCACTGTATTCCATTTCTTAATCGCCACCACCTTCTCCAATATCATAACTTACGATACCTAGAAGTTTCCTTTTTTTCGTGAAATCGTGCAACTTCTTTCTCTTTAAAATTCTATTTAATATTTTGCTTGTGTTTTTGTTTTTTAAACGTGATTCTGCATTCCGTATTTCTTCCCCATCACTGACGATGCCCGCTACAAGAGCGAAAACGTTTTATCCCTTAAAAAAAACCACGAAAGAGTAGATGACGGTATAAACCTCTCTCTGCTCCTCACCTTATATATCTATATAGTGAGTAAAATTCCTTTTCCGAACTTCCTGAAATAATGTAAATGAAATTTCCCGAAATCCACAACGTCATTCCGAACCTATCTTGTCCACGTCTCTATATCGTTACTGCGTATCCTAATTTCTCTTTGTGCAGTCAACGTCTAACGCAAACCAGTGACGAAACATTGCGAGTGAAATAAATACAAGTCCGAAAAGATTGTAAAAGTTGATATTTATTTCTCATATTTCATTTACTATCTCTTTTACATGTGGGGCACTTATTTATACTTCCTGGAAAGTTCGAAGTACTTGATGCGAAATAAGTAATTAGTAAACTAATATGAGAAATAATAAACGCAGATAATCGGTACATGATGAAAAGTAATTGAAGAAGGAAGCCAAATAAAAGCGCCAGACGCCAAATAAATTTGTGGGGTGTATAACACCACAATAATGGCACGTTGATGGAAGGATAAGCGCGCGTCAACTCATTGTAACTTTTATCTTGTTACCATACAGCGATTAGTTTTCTTCTAGAGAAAGAAGGTCGGAATAATATTTCACGGTTGTGGGAATCCAGATCCCCCCTTAACGTATGTCCTTGTCTGATACTTACCCAACAGCTGATGGGTCTGTTCAATTTTATATTATAGCCTTTTGACTTTTATTGAATACATATCTCATACTGTTGATGTTTTATCAGTAAATTAATTCAACGAAGCTTCGTTAAAACAGCAATATTCTCGACATAAATGAAAGAGTCGCGACCTCGGTGTAAGAAACTCATCATGGTCGCGAAGCTTTCTCTGTGTTCCTTCTGGATCCGTGTTGCTCTGTTCTATTCACTCAGAGCCAAATAAGTAATACCATCTACCATATTTTGCAATCCTTACTAATATATTAAAGTGCAAGAGAACTAATGTTTGTGGACAATTGCAGCTAATTAAAGAATAAGTCTAGAAATGTCTATTATGGCAGTTGAAGTTACGTTTCATATTTGTGATCTACAACGCCATAAACGCGCCTTAATCCATTTTTTGGTGGGTAATATTTTTAATTCAAGCGAAAAAAATATAGAACCTATTGTTCTGTGTAATATAATATATTTTACATTATAGCTCATATAGCAATATATTTCGTATTATAACTTTATTCAGGAGTGTATTGTTGTACAATAATACGCATATTTACTCCTTAATAACTTTGTTTTGCTGTTTGATAAAAATGGTTACTGATGTATATTTTAAACTATACGATGTCTCCATGTGGCGAAATCGTATAGATTTTTATCTGCGAAGTGTTTATCTTCCGAAGTTGCTATCATTCTTCGATTGCAATGCAATCTTTTGTTTGTCTATTGCAGTCTATTGTTAAGCGATGATATCCTGAGAGCGCGACAATCCGTGCTTAATGTGGGCATGGAATGAACAGAGGCGACATCTGTGCAGTGGGCAGTGGAATATACATAAAGCAGTAGCGCTGTCTACGGCACTGAACCGAACTGACGACACAACATTCGAATAATTTGGTGTGATAAAGGTTGTAAAAAAGCAATAGGTGGGGGCGCAACGGGGTGGAGCAGTCCGCTCAGAACCTAACTTGTGACTCCAAATAGCTAAGATAAAATCATAAACACAAATCTCTTTTAAAACTGTTCGTAAGAATAAAATAAAGAGTAATTTAAATTATTATAAAATAAATCTGAAACTTCCATTTCAATTTTTAAAAAATACACTGGAGTAATCGATATGTATGTGTTACAAGCAAATGCATTTGTGTTTAACATAAGGATGAGGGTCTCCTAAAAGACTTCCGACCCGGGTCTCAGTAGATTCAGAGTGCGTCTAGAGAGAGAGAGAGTTACCGATCTTTTCCCACTACCCAGAGCCGCCAAGTTTCCTTCAAAGTGGCGCGTTATTCAAATATACTAATGTAATGCCGCCATTTCACTTGGTGTTGCGTATTTCTGCATTTGCCAACAAGGCCGAGTGTAGATGAGCTATTTGTCTGTATTTGATGTATGCGATGTAGTATGGCAAATATGCAAATACGCGAACACCCATATCCGTCCTCTTGTCGGTTTTTAGTCGCACATCAAAGGACTCAAATAAGGCAAATGTTTGCGTGAATCGACCATACTTGATTTGCATGTTTCGCTCGGTTTAGCGCACGTGATCAAGATTTGTTGATATTCTGGTTCTTTAACCTATATTTTGACTTTTCTTATTATTTTACAATTTCTTAAATGTGAACTGGAACAATTATATGGGCTTGGAAAACAAAACATTATAAATATTATATCAAATTATCCCGTCCATCATTGGTACAAAGAAACATGTGGCATTATTGGATTATTTGCGTGTTCGGACCATGTGAGGATGGCATGTTTGTGATATTTGTGAGTTCGTCAAATATTTAACCAAATACAGCGAATTACACAAATACCGCTACGCCAAGTGAAGTGCCAGGATAAGTAAGAAATGTTTGCTTCACGTGATGTACACCTCAAGTCGGGTAGCGTGTCAGTCAAATACATCCCTTGCCCTCCCGGACAACACCCGATGGTGGCGGCGGCTGCATGTAAAACTAAAACGCTTGTAAAATCTAAACTATTCGTGCACATTTTATGATTTAAAAACAGTTTTCTTCTTTTTTAAATTCACAAATACTTTCTCTTGAATGTAGAAGATGAGGATTTGAAGAAGTCAAAGGTGCCGTGTTTACGATTTCCATGCCACTGGTTCCTTAACATCGTGCTATTGAAGGCGTACGACGTGGAGACTCATGGTTTCGAGAAGAGTGCTCTAGAACGAGTTCCATTAGGAATCCTCTGTAGAAGTTCACTCTCTGTAGAAGAGCAGGGCAGTTTATCTCAGCGGTCAGTCAACGGAAGAGGAACATGACACCTTGAGTAAAAAGTCTAGATTTTGGAGGCTATAGGTTCACAATTCTAGCAATCTTATCCATGAGAACGTCCAAGTACATATAACCAAGTCGCTGCCCTGTCAAGCGTAGGCAACGTGTCTGTATCATTTCCAGTTCGTCTTGAAGGTAGAGCTGATGGTAGAGTTCCTCCTGTACAGCTTGACACTAGCCAAGATGTGGCGAAACTAGAAAGAAGTAGAGGATTTCCAAAGTCTGAGGATCATCAAATTGTTTGTAGAGTCTCTTAATGAGTCCGAGATTACGCGAGGTTTTATTACAGGCATGGTATACTTGTGAATTCCAGGAGAGCGAAGACTTTAAGATAACACCCAAGTACATAATCACGGATCCTCTGGAGAGAATTTTATTGCCAGCAAAGTAGTCAAATAGCACAGGAGAAGTCCTCCGATAAAGGATATCATACTCTTGTCGAGATTCAACGTCGTAGAGTTCTGGGGGCACCACCACTTGGGGAAACATCTCTTGCAGAAGCAACGCGTCCTGCACTGAAGAAATCTTGTAGAACAACTTCAAGTCATGTGCAAGGTGTAGGTGACCATATCGAAGGTCTTCAATGACATCATTGATGTACAGATTGAATCTTATAGGTCCCAGGTGGGAACCTTGAGGAACACCAGACGTTGTGAATAACTCTCTAGAACACTGACAGTATCTCTAGAAGACAAGACTGATTTGTAGTGGATCCTGCAAAGTCCTACCCTCTAGGTAGAGTGGAAGTTTGCCAAAGCAAACGATACCGAAAACAGGAAGACATGTATATAAATGGCATAGCGCTGCACTCTATAAACACCTTGTTGCAACCTACGGAAAAACACAAACTTCTGCTAGTCAAAGAGCAAGCATGCTTTCTAGTAAATAAGGGAGCGGGGAAAAAGCGTGGCGCAGTTATTGCGCAGTCGCCAGCCTCGATCGTTACTACCACTGTTGCACCCAACCGTGGAGTCCACGCAAGAATACAACAGAAAATTCCATATAGGAAGCAAGTTATTCCTTAGATCTTTGAAAGACGATCCTAAATGAATACCAGGATTAGCCAGTGGTTATAGAGATGCAAAGATAAAAGACAGTCCTTACCCAGTGCCGAGAAAAGCAATTGTATGGTTTCGGCAAACAGACCATTCTTACGAAAAAGCAAATTGAGGTACAAGTAACCTATAAAGCAATTAGCAGAAGACATAGTAGTCGACAGATATAATGCTAGCAATGTTTTAGGAATGGATGGTTTTCAACTATTGAGCCTCTGTATAGGATTTTTCAACTATAGTTCAAGATATAAACACTGTGGAAGTAACGGGTGCCACCCCGACATTTACAACGGTATTTCCCAAAAACATTTTATCCAGGGCTGGGTACTAGTACAAAATATCTCCAGAGCTGGGTACTTTACGGCACAATTAGTGTTGAGAAGTGACTCAGACCCTAAATTCTTCAAAGCCCGTTCAGTGCCTTTAGCCGCACGGGACACATTAAAGCAAGAAATAGAGCGGTTAGTAAAGCTGGAAGTCAGAGTAGATTTTAGTGACTGGGCAACATCACTAGTCGTTGTAACGAAAAATATTTTTTCTGTATCATGGCTGCAGGCCGCGCACTCTAGCGCGCCCATCACAATGACGCGCGTCTCGTTGGATGGTTTTCGAACGAAAGCCATGTGTTATATATTTATTAATATGTACACAATCTTTATTTTTGTTGTCTCGTTTCCATCTTGGTAGACATAACGAGACTTTTTACTCTTCATATTCGGTTACGCTCTTTCGTTTGTTTTTTTTTCATGAAAAACTAGTTCAGAAGAGGTACAAAGAGAGTTCGTTGGGTTAGATGCTGGTTTATTGGAACGGTTGCGAGGAGTAACGGCTCATGACGCTTCCAAGGAAGGTGCGACGGGGATTGGTCGCTAACCTGGTGTTAGCATGCACCGCACCTGATGTACATAGCTGGTAGTCTGTGCATCCACAAACAGTGCGCACCTGACTACGGTGTCTCAAGTACCGTTGGAACGCTGCACCGGAGAACGAGACTTCTCTCGTGTCGACGCAACCCGAGATGTTAATGCGTTCTTACCCTTGCGCTGATGACAGAACGCTGAGCTGCTGTGTGCTGCTCTGATGCCGTGCATATGTAAGTGTACCTGATTTGTACAGATGGATTTATTGAGAGTCTGAAGGAGAATAATAATAAAATTAACTGTGAACTCTGTAAGAAAAAAATGTGAAATTTGTATTTGATTCCTTCATTCTCAGTACGCTAAAGAGAGCTCAAGATAAAATATGTAGAAGCAAACAAGAGTTGTTTTTCTACGTCCCTAATATTACTAGGTGTTACGTTATTTTTTATGTTGCAACTATTTTATAAATATTAAATAAATAAATTTTATTGTCAAAGAAGCAGTACAAACTGCATATGATCACGTGGAGGACAATAAACTAATTTACTCTCCGGAAGCAAGCAAGCGACCATCCCATCAATTACGATCAAGAGCCCTAAGGCAGATGCGGATTTAAAAATTTCAGCAAAGATTCCTAGATAAGATAAAAAGTTCGCTATGAGTTATAATACTAATAGAATGTCAATACGTTTGTAATTTAACACAAAAAAAATATTTTACATGTACAAGTTATTATCGAACAATAGATTATTCTGAGTATAGTGTTTAAAAATCATCAGAATTGAAATAACACTAAATTCACGATTTATTGTTACAATAAACACGCCACTAGGCAAAGCCTAGAGAACCTGTATAAGAAATTCGCCCCTACCTGAAGGAAAACCGGAGCAAAACCCGGGCCAGGACGGGGCTACAGAATTAATGTACACTACCGTGCCAAAGTTGAGTACACATAAAACTAAATTAATATGAGTCGTAAGATAACACAATCATGCAAGAAAATAGTTTTTGAAATTGTTATATGTTATTTAAAAAGTATTACAGCAAATGATAAAGTTCAAGACGGATTTAACTTTCATTAAAATCAATAAATTCTTTTACATTGTAGAATCACCGGTGAAGGAGGTAGTTTTTAACCACGCAGAACGAATCTTTTACGTGTTATATATATAATAATGTTCTAGAACTTATAACTTTGATCTTTAAGGCACCTCGGCTAATTAATCTCAGGGTTCCACAAATTTCTAGGGTTCACATTTTTTTATGAAGGGAAAGACCATACTAGGGTTCCACTACAGGAAAACCCTATTGACATATTGAAATCCATTAAATTTAATTAACATGAATCACATACAACAAAAACACCTTCATGCTATCCCCCAAAAGAAACACTCATAACTGGTAACCCATGTAAACATGAAATACACTAGTATTTCTGCCGAATTCGGCTTCTCAACAACAAACATAAATTTTAAAGAAATTGAACATCTTGAATAAACATTAAGATAATCTCTCCTTTGACAAATAAAACAAACACTGAATTTACAATAATTCTTGCTTCTTGAAATGCAATTACATTGATATTGTATTTAAAATATATAATTAAGTGGAGTTTTTTCTTGCTAATTGGGCCTTCTTCATTAATCATAAAGTCCAAAGTTCTGAGCCCCTCTGAACAATAAGACCCGCACTCGTCTTCTCGCAATAGTGCATGACGATATGTGTCGGATGCCACCAACAATCGTAAAATACCTCAACCTGATGACCAATCAAACAGTGCAGTGCTGAGTGGAGGGTGCGTCAACCACACGGGAAGCCGGCCTGGCCTCGACCTCAGAACGACTTCCGGTTAATGACGTCACTAGCGCCAGCAAACCTGGTGGTGCCTTCCTCCCGCAAGCTATGCTGCCTGGATGCCCTCAGAGGCGGCGTGGACCCAAACCATCATGGTTCAATTTCAAAGGCGGTCCCTGGATTCTCGGAAGCGCTCGCCGAATGGACATATTTTTCGTAGGAGTTTTGTCGCGTCTCGGATTTAGGATTTGCTACCGTGAATGCTAGCCAAAGACTGATGAATTAGTTCCGGAAATTAGCGAACTCGGAAATCTCATCGGACATGAGCTAATCAGATAACTTCGAAAATAAGACTGAGTCGTGGCTCTGCTCACAAAAAAGTTTACAAGTCTTCACTTCGCGCAAAACAATCTCGTGTCTCTGATCTCGTCTCTCTGATTTCGTCTCTCTGATCTGATACAACAAAGCTCAAGGTACAACAACAAGAAGCAGACTGCAACAAGAAGAAGAAGAAGGAAATTTTCATTTGCCATTCCTTAAATGGACTTCATCCCTTCCTACACCTCTTTTTCCACTTCCAAGATCTCTCAATTTTGAACTTCACGTGACGAAAAACTTCCAATGCCACAACTGTTTCCCCTCCTGTGCGTAAATTCTGATTGGGAATTTTGCGTAATTTTGAACTATTTCCAACCGCTCTTTTTCAACGTTTTTTCTGACAAGTCACCACTTGCTTCTTTCCCCCTGTGTCCTTGGTCATACGGCCGGGACGGGTCGTTTCACTCACACCATCGCTTACTTGCCATTTCTAAGCGGCCATAAATTTTCTCTTCAACAAAGAGCTCATCGCGGGTTACTGCGCCTCGCAAGATGTGAATGTTTCCTTCGTCAAATCTCAACGGTGGACTTTTAAATTGTTAGAGTAGGAAGACTTTCCTCCCCCGCTCCATCGCTCGTTCTTCGAATTTAAAACGCCCGAACGAGGATGATTTCTTCATTTTAATTATCAAAATATTAAAA
>NNCF01132066.1:950850-1008886 GCA_002313205.1 Laupala kohalensis
ATATATACCTGTGTGTGTGTAAAAAGACCAAAAAATTATAGTGGTAAAATTAATCGATTATTAATTGATTAAATGATCTATATTAATTCCTTCGCGATGCTAAATGGTTCGACTCATAATAACCACCCTATTTAGGTGATAAAGTTGGGAAAGTCTAAATCGTAAGAGGACCAAAAATAGGGTAGAGATAATATTAATTATCAATTAATTAATATTATCTAATCTCAAAATACGACTCAAGGTTAGATCACCTAAAATCCTCCTAATTACTCAGGTCCCACCTTGAAGCGCCACTTGTAGTAAAACTTAATACCACAAGAATACAATAGAGTAGAGGATAACCATACCACCAGTAATCAATAAATCAAAAATAATTAAGGAAATTTATGACGGGCGGGGTTCGTGCCCATTGATTAAAAGAAACACACACTTTTAATATAAAATACGCGCAGTGTCAAAATAAAATTGGTTTTTAATTCCTAGCTACTACATTCTTAAAATTATCATTACTATCCTACACGTGCTCACACGAATTCCCTTTGTTTATCCCCAAAATTCACACGCTTTATGTTACACAATAGTACATAATGATGTGGGTTCAATGGCAAGTCCCCAGCACATCACTTTTCTCATATATTTATGTTACACAATTAATAATGAAACAAACATAGCTAATTAGTTTATTGCTGACTAAGGAAACATTACTGTCTTGCCTATCAAGTCTGTCGAAATGAAGCACACGTTCTATTTTCGTCCGAAGACACACTGCTCGCATCTGCTTAAGCTGGATGCAACAAACTGTGAGAAATTTACCTTGTTTACAAAACATTGTAGAAAGGCTGAGCTGCCACGTGCTAAACTGAGTGGTCGCCTCGGGCTGTAGTTTGGTTCAATTACCTTAGGACTTTCCTGCTGCTACTACCTGCGGTGCCTTCCCGCTGAATGGAACAAACCGCCTCTCGTAACCCCATTTACTGATGCCTCCAGTCACTACGCTCACGGCCCCTGGCCCAATTACTGTTCGTGGCCTTGACTTCCTGAGTTTCACACTTTCTAAAGTTGACCGGAACTCATTTGGAAATTTTTTTCCAAGATAGGATTACTTGTTCAGTATCCTAACTATCTAGCCAACTGACACGATGCTACGATACTCGTTATTCAAAGTCACAAATAACAAAATCGAAAGTTTATCAATTTCGTTAATAAATTTCAATCATTAACAACTGATTAACAGGAGACCGCACTCTTAAGTAAATACATATCACAATTAATCAAGGTCAGAATGATCTCCGAATACTCGAAGTCGAATGAAAAATCTCAGAACCTACTCAGAGGTGAAAAACCTCCGAATGTGAGAAAATACTCTGAATCGATCTCAATGAATCTCAGAATAAGTCATACTCGGAATAAGTGATAAGTCATCTCTACACCTCATTTTATAATAAACATCGCCTCTTCTCCTCAGAATTTTGAAGAAAGTTTACTCCCTTCTTCATGCCACGTGATTTCAGGAACCAATAATTTTGCTTGGCGTGCTCCACGTGGAAACCCCTCAATAGACTGAAGGTTCGTGACGTATGTTGTATTCTCGACCAATCACGTCGTTCTATTTAACAGCAACGTTTGTTACTTTCTCTCGATGACACGCCGCGACCATGTGGCTACCTCTTGCCAAACAGTAGTTTTCACGCTGCATCTTCTATTGTCTAGTGACAGTTGGGCTACCACCAAAAGAACTCTTAGTTCTGCGAGTCGGAACTTGCTACATGTCCCTAGGACTCTCGTGCCTCGAACTGTGCTCGTCTTTTTTATACGTACTGCGTCGTCCATCGGTTTGTATGTCGTGCCACCTTGCTTTGATCAATTGAGTTTTCCCTCTTTTCAACTCACAAATTTTTACGATTTTGTTTTCGGTTCTGGGTCCCATCTTGAGATGTCCCAGAAACCGCTCCCTTGAACCTCATGTTTCTCCACCCACACCTTCTGTTCAAACCTTACAAAAGAGACCCCTGGTTAATTTTGGATTGATTTTCTATTGTATCTGTCACTTCTGTTTTTTTTCGCTCTGTGCGAACTACTGCGTGTAACCGTTTCTCTTGAATTTCGCCACTTCGACTCCCACGCTTATGTTAAATGTTTACAAAGCGGCCTCTGTTTAATTTTGAGCACGTTCCCAATTATTTTAGTTATTTCAGGCGCGCGCGGCCTACCGCGCTTAACCGTCTTCCTTGAAATAAATTTCTATAATGGTCATCCCAGAATTCTGAAAAATGGTGGCCTTTCACATTCTCAACGCGGCCACCGCTGCTCTGTTGGCTTGTCGCGCGGTCTGTTGTGACGCCTTGCCCACATCGCCTCCGTCAACGGTCTGTTTTTGAAATGTTTCTCGAGTTTCTAAGGTCGTACTTTTAATTTAAAATTAACGAAATTCATATATTGTATTAATTCGGTGCCAAATGACCAATTGTGAACGCATCCTGAAATTCTCACTTCCGCTCCGACTGTTGAGTTTCTGTCAATCTTTGAGAATTTCTCGTCTCGTTTGAGGAGGGATATCGCTAATCCGAGGTATGATCGGAACTCGTGCTCATAACAAGTCGGACTTATAAACTTTATTTCATGCCATAACTTGGTAACACATTCAAGCAACTTGGGAGCAACAAATGTTTTTAAGTGCAATTTCCTTTTGACAATGTGATGTTTTTATTTTGGAATTCTCAACTTTGCTTCTTAAAAGGGGTACAGTCCACGTGTGATATACAAATTACTCGTGGACTACATGATCGCAATCGACGATCATAGAGATGAAATATATACAGGCATTTCTTCGTTCCCTCTCTTAAGCTTCAGGAACTTTTTCTTTCTTCTTACTTTCTCATATACGTACTATATAGAAAGTTTTGTAATCGTGAAAAGATTTCGACGGAAATATCCGTTTTGGTTATCCCTGATTCAGGAAAAGTGTTTGTAGGTATAGCGACCGTCCGTCTGTGCGCAGCGATTCTGAGTAAGTGGATGAAACAATTTACTTCGCATTTCTTATTTATGGTGGAATTTAATTGTTTCCGATGCACGTGCTCTATTTTTTACTTTAAAACAAAGGGTATTTCACATGAATGTCAAAGTTTTCTTTTGAATGTTTCTCAAAAACTGCTCCAACGATGTTACTTACATTTTCTGTACGTTAAGTACAATTAGTATGCATTACATTCGCATTAGCGGTATTTCTCTTGAAAGTTTGGTATAGACGCAGTAAATAATTTCTGTCTGCTACACTGACTCATTACTTTAAGAACCTTAAATAATATTTAACAGTATAAATGGACCAAACAGACGTAGAATACAATTTCCGTATACTGAAATGAAAGATACGATAATGATAAAATACATAGGAGTACAGTAAACGCAGTGCAGATACGAAAATACATCAATTTCGGTCTACAACATAATTACATTTACATAACACTTTTACGATATTTTTGTCACTCTGTGCTGCAAATGGAGAAACGTATATGAGAAAGTATGTGCAATGGTTTTGCAGCACTAGTTTAATTATGTGTTGGAGGCGCATCATCACCCACGTGTACAGAACATGAATGCCGTTTGCTTAATTTGGAACACAATCCTATGACGAGCACATCATCTAACAGAAGCTGCAACACCACATCTTGCGATATCGTAAAATCTTATGTCTATACATTCAAAATTATTGTGAAAGTATAGTCAGCAGACAAGCATATTAATTCCTGGACAGATTTTGTAATGATTAAAACAAATAAATATATCACTGTGTTCAGGGTGGTTATGGTATTTCGTGTGGCTTCGCAGATTCAATGGCTGAAAGTGCTCCACAATGAAATGTCTCCTCTCAAAAAAATAAATATGCAGGTCGTTTCAGGATACAGGACAAGTTTTATTTCTAATTAATATTGATAACATGGAACAAATAGTGAAGAAATATTTAGGTGCCGAACGACAGCGGGCACGTAAGATAATTGTCAGCTGATTCCTAAAAGAGAGTTCAAATTGTTCTCTGCCGTAACTCACTTATTTGGTGAATTGGAGCAGACGTCTTGAAGTAGTAGTTCTGTTAGGCGCGAAATCACAGGATGGAAATATATCTCATCGTTGTAGGTGCGTGCGATGCAGTGATGGTTCTTCACCCTGAGTAGTCTTCTCTCGTAATCAGTGCATCGCGTGGGTGTGTCGCTTGGACGTGTCACTCGGACGCGAGCTGGACGGAGACTGTTACTCAGGCGCGAGCTTCGCGTAGAATGGGGATTCTTGATTGTAATCAACAACGTATTTCACTATGGTAATGGTTGTTGGGAGCAGCATTTGTCTTTCTAGAACTCTCTTAACAGAGTTCTATTATCGAACTTTCATGATTCACTGAATTTAGTTATGCATGGTTGTATGCGCCCCTTGGGTCCAAGGAGTCTCTACAAACCACTGTTTATTTGGCCTTGCCCAATGTGTTGACCTTGCATGTTTAGCGTTCGGGTGTAAACAACCGTCGTTTGTCTTGAAATGTAAACATACGTGTTGTAATGGCGTTTGCATGCTTATTGGGGTTTATTCTATGACAATATGTAGAAGAAGTGATAATGTCTTCTACAACTGTGATATTTCTTGAAATTTGTGGGATTATTCATGTAGATATAACAGTTTTGGGGAGCCAATCTTAGCATTTAATTATGTGTTACATTCCTTTTTAATTGGGTCTCATTCTCTTTTAATCTCATGTTATTTAATATTCAATTGTGTATTTGTTGCAATATCCAGCTATGGGTCTTCTTTTCAGTCGTCGTATGAGTTTCACTATCATATTTAACTCCATGTAAATTGCAATTAATTATTTATATTAAATGTCAGTTGAATGTTCTTAATTTAACCATTTTCCTCTTCTCTCCACTGAGAGATTTAGTTATAACGTCAAGCTACCGACGTCCACATCGTGAGAATGTCTTTACATTCTCCGTGGCGTCCAACCATCTCAACTAGTGTTCGAGGGCATTTACGGTTACAGAAACGCAGTCAAGAAACGCCACAAGGGAGTAAAGCTATGCGGAGATTTTAGCAATACAGTCAATACTCAAATTCATGTTGATCAATTTTCCATACCACACCCAGTCACTAGCAGGTGGAGAGATGTTTACCAATATAGTTCTGTGGGACGCCTAGCTACAACTATCATTTGACGGAGAGTCAGCAAGATATGCTGGTTAAGTGACGGCGATTGGGAATAAAAAGTGAGGGGGCGCAAAAATATAGACAATTTTCGCCTCAACGGCAGCCATTTTCCAGAGACGACTCGAGGTGGTTACATTACGAGTACCAGGTTGTACCAATTACCAATTTTTTTTTGGGGGGGGGCGCTTTACGGCTTGTCGACATCGAGGTCATTACATTACAAAAAAAGAGAGAGGAAGAAAGAGGAAAATTAAAGAAACCCTAGCGTCGGGATCGAAAAGAACAAGAGGTGACCAAGGAAGGTCAGGAAAGAGAAAGGAAGGAACCTAGCACAAGTAAGTGGAAGTAATGCCAGACTCAGCTCGGGGTCCCGTGTTTGCCAAACACGTACTTACTAGATGTAAGTCCCCTGGGGGGACCAATTACCTAGATGATATTGTTGCTGATGGCGAATCAGAGCAGGAACATCCAAAGAACCATTGGAATCTCTTCGATTCGAATGGGGTTTCTAAGTCAACTTGAAGAAATGCAAATTATTTAAAAATATATTAAATACTGGAGTCCCCGTCGTGACCACGGTGTCATCGTGATTGCTCGTCACAAGTCATCCCGGGTTCGATCCTT
Source organism: Laupala kohalensis (assembly GCA_002313205.1). NCBI lineage: Eukaryota > Metazoa > Arthropoda > Insecta > Orthoptera > Trigonidiidae > Laupala > Laupala kohalensis. The sequence goes on from NNCF01132066.1 coordinate 956,668, forward strand.
CGATCTCGGTAAAAATTACGATGGGTCTCACACAAAAGTGAACTCACACAAAAACTGAACGTTACTGGTACTCGTCATTCGTGGTCCTTAGCTGGCCGGAACGATATACATACATACATTAAATACTGGACACAAAAGATGAACGACCAACGTACGAGAACATACTTGCCATACCACAACTCCCAACACCATAGCACATAAAGCAGTTTCAAGCATTCTTTGGCAAAGTAAATTATTACGGGAAATTCACACCTAATTTCGCAGAATCTTCTGCCCCCCATGAAATAAGCTTTCCAGCACTTAAAGCAAAAGTTAGTACAGTGGAACTCCAATATTTCATTCCCCTCAGGATCCACCAATGACGGTAGACGCGTCTGATTACAGCTTTAAAGTCGTACTCTCCCTGAGTCAAAGAGAGATAGAATAGCCTGTAGCATTCCCTTCAAAAACCTTAAATATTCACCAAAAGAATTATTCGCAGATCGATAAAGAAACATTAGCAATTGTGTAGGGTATTCGCAAATTCAACGATCCAAATTTGTAATCATTACAGACCCTAAACCTCTCATATCATTGTTCAATCCCGGAGAAAAAACAGAAATGACTGCTAAGAAGTTACTATGTTGGACATTATTTCCATCCGACTACATTTATTCAATAGTTTACAGGAGTACCGCTTAATACGTTAATGACGCTAATGCTTTTTCAGGATCACCTAGTCCATAGGTAGAGATCCTGAATTAAATACCGAGGACATAGCCTGTCTCCAACAGGACATCATGGAGAAAGACTATCTGGCTTTTTTTTTTGTTCCGATGATTGTAAATACTTGTCTGGTGTATAAAATATATTTATTTCCTATTTTAAACATTTTTTGAATGACAAGCCCACTTCTTCCGTATATTTATCAAAGTTGAGCTGTCGTCAAATGATATAAATTTCAATTGTAAACTAAGATAATTATTTATTGCAACGTTTTAAAATCGGTATAATAAATAAGGTGGGTGTTTTTCCACTATCTAGCTTGCTTCGTCGAAAAGAAAGTTGACATCAGCTCAAATTTACGCAGCAACTAACGTTAATGTAAAAGAAATTTTGAAAGCATGAAGTGTTTGTCAGAGTTAGTAATTGTTCGTGTAACTCTTCTGTAACCTATTTGTTTTGTTTCGGGTTCTTCCAGTTTTGACGCGATGGCACCGCCGCACAATGGTTCAGGATCCCGAAATGATGTGAACGGGATGAAAAAGTCGTCCAATATGCTTAAAATTCAGTATTCTACAGTTTTTGGGGTCGCTGATATGAATTCGTGCTCAGAATTATCGAGAAATTATTTATTTTTAAACAATAGAAAAATACTTTTTTGCACTGTTCTAAAAGAGTTTTCAATATATTTGCATACAGGTTTTAAAATAATTATTAATATTTTTTGCAGCTGCTAGACTGGAAACGATGTTCGTAATGATTTTTTTTTATTTTGGCAACTATTTTTGAAAGAAAATATTACTTTTTGCAAAATTGCTGCTGACAAAATTGACAAAAAGAAATGTTTTTGGAAAACTACTCGTTTTTTAACGAAAACGATTGATAAAGTTCAGTTAATTCAGTTAATTTTGGTTCATTACATTTTGACAGACATTACATCATAGCTGCAAATGACGATTGGGAGGAGGACATAAGGAGTAGAGGCATGTTTAAAAAAAAGTTCAGTGATTGTTATAGCTTAAATCTCACATCGTTCACTGTGTATATCAATAAAAGAAATTGTGCCGAACACTGAACGCACCACCTTCACTATAACATGTCACAATATTTGCACCGTAGATAACGCTTAAAATAATCTAAACTACACAACCGTATTGTTGCAACTGGTACCAGTCAAATTCCTATCCTTACAAAAGGATGAGTTGAACACAGACTTCGAAAGGAACGGGATCCACAAGGAATGAGTAACTAACTGTGCTGATAAACGCAGCACTATGTATAGGAGACGGGAGAGGTGAGACCGAAAAATAACCATGACATTCCTCGCAAGTCACAAGTAATGTTGTCATCGCATTTCACTCCTCTTTTGGTTTATTGATGGCTCACACGACATGAGAGCGGGTGGGAAAACGGTCAACTGATGACAGGTTTCTTAGAGACGAGAACTGTGTCTTCTTCGTATTCATAATGCAACTATTGCTTAAGAGAAGAAAGAAGTGGAAACGAGAAGAAAAGGTATTCATGATTCCTAACCAAAGGCACTATGTAATTATTTTAGTAGTATCTTTCTCTGTTTTATATCTATTCGCTCTCTTTGTCGATTATCATCTTATTGGCTGTGTAGCCCTTTTTTCCCCACGCGACATCACATATTAATAAAGTTTACTCAGAATTTGTTTAAAGATAAATATTTTTAATCACAATGACCTGGAATTTCATGGGAAAGTGAAGGAAGGAAAAGAAACGGCCTGACATATAGAGCGCCTCAACGCACCCTTGCGGAGGAGATAAAAATGTTTCATCTAAGAATGAATTGACAATTGTTTAATTAATTTAATATTATTTATATCATCTAGCTGATTCGCACGGTCGTCAGATGTCCTCCGTACTGCGTAGATTTCTTCCTAGCCAGTTCTCAGTCTCCGGTTTCTTTAAGCCAAACGCTCGTTTGGCTGAAGTTATTCGAGAACTGGACACTTACACTAAAAAACTCACTGAGCGGGACACAGTAATCATCATAGGTGGGCAGAACGATATCAACTTGGGTGGACATTTTAACGCGTCTGAACATCTACAGAAACTAAAAATGGCCTCCCTGCACACAAACATAGTGCTCTCTAGCCTGCCTCCACGCTTCAACGTTCCACAAATAAACCACGAAATTAACCTGGCAAACATCTCCCTAAAACATCACCTGGCAGACACAAAAATCACATTTTTTGATTTGCAACCACACCTGACTGCCAAGGACTTTACCCAGCACGGTTTACACCTGAAACCGTCTGGGAAACAGCACTTCGGTTCTCTCCTAGCTTCACATCTGACCTCACATCATCCACCTCCTCCATTACCTCCTCCTGCACGTACCTCATCTCCTCCTCCACCTCCCTCTACTTCTACCTCATCTCCTCCACCTCCCTCTGCTCCTACCTCATCACCATTTCCTCTTCCTATCTCCACACCCATTTCTTCTCCTGTCCCCGTTCTTTCACCTACTGCTTCCTCATCTCCCACGTCAACATCTATTCCTCCTGTCGCCCCCATACACCGTTACAACTTGCGCTCAGGAGTACGATGTGGTACTCGAAGGTGACAATCGCGTTCAGGTGCTGTGTGCGAGCTTCATCCGGAACTAGAAGCTGTACCAATTTCAAATTCCTCTCCACAATCTAACGTCGATTCCATTTCTCGTGAGTCACAAACTCTTTGCGAAAATAAAATAATTATATTTCATCATAATGTCCAATCCCTTTCAAACAAATTGACAGACATTGAAATTCTGGTACACGAAAATCGATTCGATTTGCTATGCCTCACAGAGCATTGGCTTTCAACTAACAACATCAACGATACTGCTATTTCTAATTATTATTTAGCAAGTTCTTACTGTCGGCAAAATTTTAAAGGCAAAAATCCCCACGGAGGTACGTGTATCTACGTTCGTAATGATATTTTATCTTCTCCACTGACAGGCTACGAGAACTTCTGCGTAGATAGTGTGTTCGAAATTTCTGCAGTTGAACTGACCGACACCGGTATTGTTGTTTTGTGTATTTATAGACCTCCTCAATCAGATCTTGACATATTTTTTCGGAACTTCGAAAATGTTTTAGAACATATCGCACATAAATCTACTAAATCTATCGTTATATGTGGTGATTTCAATATCGATTTCTTGAGTACATCCGACTCTGCACATTCACCAGTTAATCGATTCAAGAATCTTATCGACTCCTTCAACCTTATTACTACGATAAATGACCCCACTCGCCTCTCCGGCTCATCTCAAACATTGCTAGATCAAATTATAGTCAACAATGGAATCTCGTATCTCTCTGAAGTGTTTATCGCCGGATACAGTGATCACCTTGCTCAAGTATTGACTATTAATAATACACTAAAACCGCTTAAAATCCTTTACAAATTTACAAGAGAGTTTAATGACATAAATAAATCCATATTCGTAAATTATTTGCGTGAAGAAACATGGAAAGATGTTTACAATTGCCAAAACACCGACGACAAATTCAATGTATTTATCTCAACATTCCTAAAACATTACAACTCTAGTTTTCCCATAAAACGCAAGTTAATTAACACAAAAAAATACAATAGATGGATCACCCTAGGGATAAGAATTTCTTCAAAAAACAAACGCCGTTTATATTATCTTTCAAAACGCTATAACCAGCCACCCGAATTCCATAATTATTTTCGTAAATATAAGACTATTCTCCGAAAAGTAGTCTATGCAGCTAAAGTTATGGAAAACGACAGGCATATACTAAAATCGAACAACCGGATGAAAGCCATGTGGAATATTGTTAACAATTACACGTCAACTTCTGAAAATCGCGAAGAAAATGTTTCTTTACTAAACGATGGCAAGATCGTGTCAAATCCTCAGGACATCGCAAGTTTGTTTAATTCTCACTTCTCAGAAGTTGGTAAAATAACGAACTCAATATATCCAAATCAATGTCCTCCAATTATTACCACCCACATACCCAATTCTATGTTCACTTCCGAAACTAACGCCAGTGAAGTCATGGGAATCATCAGCTCCTTAAAAAACAAATTTTCACGAGGCATAGATGATATACCTGAGTTTATTGTTAAATCTTCGTCCCACGCTATATTAAATCCACTCGTAAATATTTTTAATAGTTCTTTATCGGAAGGGGTGTTTCCCAATATATTTAAGAGAGCTAAAGTGAAACCTTTACACAAGAAAGGAAACAAACTTAATATTGGAAATTACCGACCAATATCTCTACTACCCACTTTCTCAAAAATCCTAGAAAAATTGTTCTATAAGCGTCTTCTAGATTTTTTATCAAAATATAACATTCTCTCTGACGATCAACACGGTTTTAGGAAATCCTTTTCCACTACAAGCGCCATATTTTCCTTCTTAAACGATGTTACCACATCTCTAGACAGTGGAGAAAATCCTCAGGGTGTTTTTCTTGACTTATCCAAAGCATTCGATGTCATCGATCACGGAATTCTCCTTACCAAATTGCATTCTTTAGGCATTCGTGGACTTCCACATCAATGGCTAACTTCTTATTTAAAAGATAGATATCAACAAGTAGAAATATCCTATACTAAAAATAAAATACTTGAGCGTTGTCTTTCAGAAACAAAGCCACTTACTTGCGGAGTACCCCAAGGATCAATTCTCGGCCCTATACTCTTTTTATTGTATGTGAACGACATGTCATCATCCACATCAGATTGCAAAATGGTTCTTTTTGCTGATGACACTAATTTACTATGTAAACACGCCAATGCTCAAAAAGTTTTGTCTAACCTTTCGACTTGGTTCCATGCAAATCGTCTCATTGTAAACACTGACAAAACAGTGTCTATGTCATTTCACAATAGTATCACAAAATCTTTACCCCAGGTTTCTCTTTCTTTAAACGGAACACAATTAAAAACTGTTACAAATACAAAATTCTTAGGTCTCCATATTCAAGACAACCTCAAATGGAATTGTCACATTGACAATCTTAATTCCCAATTAAGCAAATTGTGTTACGCATTCCGAATCTTAGTTAACGCAGTTAGTCCACGTATTTCCCGTTGCGTATATTTTGCAAACGTTTACTCCCATTTACGTTACGGCATTACCTTCTGGGGTAATTCCGGTCAGAGTATTCAAACTTTCAGAATTCAGAAGAGGATAGTTCGGATAATTTGTAAATCTCACCCCCGAAACTCTTGTAAACCTTTATTCAAGGAATTAAATATATTAACACTTCCCTGCATTTATATTTATGAAACAGTCGTGTTTGTTAAGTCCGAATTACTGAAGTGCCACCCTTGCTTTATACGAAACAGTCTCGTTCACGAACACTATACACGCAATAGTAGTAATATTCATCGCCCTAGAGTGTCAACCACTCTTTGCCAAAAGGGACCATACCATTCGGGAATCGTTCTATATAATTCCCTGCCCAAGAATATAAAAGATATTATGAAATTGAATATCTTCAAATCCGCGGTTAAAAACTACCTCCTGCACCAGTGCTTCTACACTGTAAAAGAATTTATTGATTTTAACAAAAGTTAAATTCGTCTTGTGCTTTATCACGCCATTGCTGTAGTACTTTTTAAACAACTTATAACAATTTCAAAAACTATTTTCTTGCATGATTGTGTTGTCTTATGGCTCATATTAATTTAGTTTTATGTGTACTCAACATTGGCACGTTTGTGTACATAAATTCTGTAGCCCCATCCTGGCCCGGGTTTTTCTCCGGTTTTCCTTCGGGTAGAGGCGGATTTATCATACAGGTTCTCTAGGCTTTGTCTAGGGGCGGGTCTATTGTAACAATAAATCGTGAATTTAGTGTTATTTCAATTTTTAAGCACTATACTCAGAATAATCTATAGTTCGATAATAACTTACATGTAATTTTTTGCTTAAAATTACAAACATATTGACATTCTATTAGTATTATAACTCGCAGCTAACTTTTTATCTTATCTAGGAATTTTTGCTGAATTTTTTGAATCCGCCTCTGCCTTAGGGCCCTTGATCGGAATTGATGGGATGGTCCCTTGCTTGCTTCCGGAGAGTAAATTAGTTTTTTTTCCTCCACGTGGTCATACGCAGTTTGTACTGTTTTTTGACAATAAATTTATTTATTTATTTATATATCTAAACAATGTATCCATCATTAATTTTTATGGTTAATTAATATAAAAATGCTTTAATTTCAAGTATGCCACACGTGTCTATACAACTCCTGACATACTAATATTATTAAAATTTTCTTGGCAAATATTAATATCTTTTTCTTATTTCAAAACGATATGTTGAGAACCTATCAGTAAATATAAAAACGATGTAAGCATCTCCATATTATTATTTACTCGAGCAAGCAGCTTAAGAACGGATGAATAGCACCACAAACTTGCTTCATAATAAAAGCGTAAGTTTCACATTTTTAAATCATAAATTTCGGGGTCACAGATGGTCGCAGTTGGAAATTGGCAGTAATTTTTGTAATACTATGATCTACTCTCCATGTTGATAACAAAGCAGAACTCTGCAGAACTTTTTACTTTCATGTATTTGAAAGTAAAATACATTCTTGAAATTCGTCATTTTTTCAGTTCTAAGTTGTTGTAAATTGTCACTATTTGCAGGCGATTTTGATATTTTGAAATCTACAACCCGATTGCCCATGCTATTTTAAGATTAATTCTTTTTTTTTTCTCGATTTGAAATCGAATGAATATCACACATTTTACACGAATCTAAAGAGACCTATCGATTTCGTTAATCACGTTGCATTTGTACCCTACGCGACATTCATTTTTTCTATTAACTGTGTGTACACCAACGCACATATTTAAAAACTAACATTGTTTTCTGGTCCCTGAAACATCACTTCATCCTACACATCATTAAAATTATCAAATATTACAACTTTATTTTTTTCACCAAGGACAGCTTTTGGGGATCCTGAACCACTGTGCACCGTGTAGAGTGGGGAAAAAGTGAGATGTAAAATAATTAAAAAAACAATATGTATGTCGAATCCATAGTTTTCGGGTCACTGTGCTAAACAAGGACACTCCGTCGTGACATTAATATAGAAACAGTGCCGAGTTAGTGATCCCTAGTAACCCAAGGGATGATGTCGGGATCCTAAACTGATTTGGATAGTTTCAATGATATTGATAACCATGCTCAGACTAATAAAACTCAGTAGATCCATCCGAATTTCTATAGTTATGTTATGCCACAGAAAAATACTGCTATGTTGCGGCAACCTGGGGAATAATAATCGTGTAATCTAAGTGTTCAGCAGTCAGCAAAAGCAGTATTGTGTGGTGTAAGTTTGTGAGTATTACACCACATTTCATGCGTCTATCTTTCTTTACAACGATGTCTATTTTCTCGATCCCAAGCTTAAGGGGTGAGGAGGAAGGAACGCAGAAAGAAAAACACTGGTTATTAATACGAAAGTGGGTAGTACTGAAGTTATATTTGAATATACTTTCCATTTAAAAAATTGAAAACGTAATTAAAAAAATAAGAAAACAAAATCTAATTCTTCTTAATTATATAACCAATGTAATCCCCCGGGCAACCGAACGGGTTGTGTTAGCCATTGAATTTGCCTACTCTCAGTAGAAGACCCATGAAATAGGCTGAAGCACCTTCTTTAATCTGTGGGCTGAAGTGAACCCGATTGTGTGTGATTTTGGACGCCTAAGTTCTTGTACACACCACCACGCTGCGCCCTAGTCGTATACATGAAGTTATGTATTCTATCGTAAACTTTGAAAGTGGTACAGTTCTAAAAATAGCAACTAGAGTTGTGGCACCATGTAGGGGAAGTTCCGTCATCTAAATCGACAACCACGTTGCGGGTGACCGATATCAAAACTACTTGGTCGTTAGGTTAGCAGGTCTAGCAGTTCTTTCTGTATCTACGTTCTTCATTCATTGTGGAAATAGTTCGCTTCCGTAGGTTTCATTTTTGCCCAAATTCAAACGGATCACCCAAATTACAGTTTGGGGAAGGTGAAGTAAAAGAACGATAAAACATATTTCAGTAATGTGCATATAAAATTTATTCTAACAATAATGATACTTATTACATTATCTAGACATATTCAGTGATACTAGAAAACATTCCATAACGTAGAACATATACAAAGATATAAGGGAACTTATGCAATAACACTAAAATAGATTCTACAACATTGAAAAACATATACAATGACATGAAGAAACATACCGGAAAACTTAAACACTTGAGCATTTTCGTTTTACGATGTGAAATGGCAGCAACGTGCTCACAAACTCGCTCAATTCGCGCGATCTCCACTGTTTATCATTATAAAATACATCCACGGCCTACTTCACCTCACTAATTATCGAACCTCGCCAATATTTGTGGATTTCTTTGATTTTATTGATGACAGAACTGGTAGCATAACTTCCTGCAACAGTAACTCTCTTCGCGAAAGGCATACTATAACTAATAGAAAAGTAGTTTAGGAACTACCCCTAGACGTCACTACGGGTAAAACGACACTAGTGCCCCGCAAGGTGGAGTCGCGCAACTGACCGAGTTTCCCCTTCTGTTGTTATTTTACTTCATGTCTTGAAGAATATGAGTATTTTGTAAAATATGACCAAAAAAAGAGGTTCTTGCAAAACGGTGTGAAATGATTTGTCTTCATCCTCTGAGCTCAATTTCAATATCTCTACAGATATTGAAAATACATACTTTTTATTATAATTTGACTACATTTAAAGATATTCTCAAAATTGGGATCAAGAATTGTTCTCAATTTTTTTTATCTCATAAAAATAGAATGAACTACTTTATCTGGTATTAGTGCAGATAAATCACCGGTATACATTCAATATCACGATTTTCTCAAATACTTGTCGCGAGAATTTTGACTGGAAGTAGAAGGATTCAACTCTGCAATACTTACGACGAACATAAAACGTCGTAGTATTTGATTGTATCATATTGTACCTTTGAATCACCTGTATATGAATTAAACACGGTTGGATAATTTTTTAAATTGGAGGTTAACTTTTTAAACTTGGTCAACACCACAGACTCTGTACTACACTATAATCCTCACTTGAAGAAACTAATTTATTTTAAGGACAAGCGTCATGTTTTAACAACATAATTACGGAATATTTTAGCGAGCTTTTTATTTAATATCTTTGAAATTTCGATTGATATATCTTTTTCATTTAAAATTTGCTAGTCATAAACAAATCATAGCATATTGACACCTATTTCAAACAATTAAAAAGTGTGGGATAACCTTAACCAACATCCAAAGTTGAGATACCTCGGAAACATAAAACTGAAAGGTCCTGGGCTCTTGTGTTCATGAAAGTTGTTGTGTTATGTTGATGATTTATTGTACTTAAAACTTAATTGGAGAATACACTTTTGAATATACCGCACTTTCCGGGGTAGCGAGTTGCGCTTCATTGTCGCGGGGGTCGTTCATAGGAATATGTACAATTTCTCTCCGACTTCCCTTCTCCGTCGTGCACTTCCCTGTTCGACAAGTGCTGGACAAGTGCATAATACGATTTGTTAACCTCTTTTGCTCTTGCCAGACAACTCATGGGGTGCCAGCTGTCCGTGTTTATCTTCTTTGTCATTCGTTGAAGAAATGTTATTTGATATCAATGAATTCCTTTAAATTTTTATTTCATGTTATCAATACGTTTGGTTTTCATCGTGTCGTGTGGGCCTGAGACTATATTTCTTGAATATAGAAAACTGAACGGAAAACAGCTGGTTTCAAAATGAACATGGAGGTTATTGAGGCAGTGAAACACTATCAACGCAGTTTAGAACGAAGTTCTGGGGATGAGCAAAGGGTGAGCTCAATTAGATATACTATGACAATTGTTTGACTTTATGTTTGAAGCCAATCAGTAATGGTTTTCTTACTCCTCTCTTCTATAACTGTACTATAACCTCTTGCGAGGTGTATGTGGCATACGAAACGTAATATGACTATTCTATTTGGATTTGCCTTGCATACACATTAGTCTGATTTCCAAAATGGCAATGAAGTGTTATGTTACAATCCAGTATTTGAGCCAAACAGTTTTATTGTGGGTTCCTCGTCTTTTATTTGTTAACTTTCTTTTTTTTAGTAGCATTAAAAAAAAAGAAGTATTGTACCTTTGAATTGGTCTATTTAGTCTTGTTCTTTTAATTTCAGATGCTATACTGCATCAGCAAATTGAGTCGTTTCCCTGTCACTGTTCAGCACCTTCAAGACACCGGTGTAGGAAGGACTGTAAACTCTTTAAGGAAGTACGATGGTGATGTGGGTAATGCTGCCAAAGCATTAGTTCTTAAGTGGAAAGCTATGGTTGCTGAAGCTGAAAGCAGTGAAGAGGAAGAAGAAGATGAAGGAATCACTAGTGATCATGAAAGAACTAAGACTGAATCACCACCACCTAGATCTATGTCTTCATATGAGTTAAAATCGAATGATGCAGACTTGCAAAGGGAAGACAGAAGTGTAGAAAAATCTTCTAGTAGAAACCACTCTAGCAGAAATGACAGACTGGAAGTAGATTCTAGCAGTAAAAAACATAGACATTTAAGTACTTCACATAAACGTCATATTGAAGAAGACACTAGGAAAGGCACTGAGAAACGTAGAAAGAGAGAGGCTTCTGTAGAAGAATTAGAATGTGATGATTCAGTGCACAACTCTCACATTGAAATGGAAAATGAAGAGAGTGATGCATCTGTTAATGATAGTGAGATTAGTAACAGATTAATTGAAGAGCATGGAGAAAAAGTGTCTGAAGTAGAAGAAATGAATGGAGATACAGAAAATCAGGATAGTGAGTCATCATCTGAACAAGTGGTTCAGATAAAGAAAAAATATCATAGTAGTAGTCATAGAGATAGAAGTGATAGAAAGCACAGTTCTCATAGTAGTAATAGTTGTCATAGTTCTCACTGGCATAACAAAAGTAGTCCAAAAACTGTTAAAGACCTAGCTAAGTCAGATAAATCTAAAGATAAAGCAAACCACAAACTTGAAGAAAAACACAAGAAAAGTGAAAAGAGGAATGACAGCAAAAGAAGTTCTGATCATCATAGTCAAGATTCAAAAAGTAAAGAAAGGGAAAGAGAAAGAGAAAGGGAAAAAGAAAGGGAAAAAGAAAAAGAAAGAGAAAAAGAAAAAGAAAAAAATAGGGAAAAAGAAAAAATTAGGGAAAAAGAGAAAAGCAAATTAAAAGAAAGAGAAAAGTCTCGACATGAGAGGGATAAGAAAGATGAAATTAAGAAAGTGCATCAAGATAAAAAGGAAGATACAAAGAACTATGTTGCCCAAGAAGTGAGTAAGTCCAAAACCTCCAGCTCTTCCAGAAATGATATTAAACAAAAAATAGCTATGAAGAAGAGTGAAGTTTCATCAGAGAATACAGAAGGTGGTATTGATTCATTTTCTGGTGAGTAGTTATGATTAGATAAATTGTAAGGTCCCTATTAGGAGTATCAATGCTTGAATGTAATGGTTCTTTTTTTTTATGGGACATAATTATTGCCAGTGAAAAAACACTTGAAGTTTGATGCACTTTAATGGAAGGTTATTATTAAAAGTTTCATGGTAATGTTATTTAATACTTAAGTTTTGCTCTTATGAACAAATTAATAAAAATATTTTGCTCCTCAGCATGTATATAATTTTTATAGTAATAGATTTTAATTACATTAAATTTCTAGGTACTGTCATAGTGCTACAAATAGTAGTAGTCAGTGATGTAAATTTAAAAATTACTGACGGAGTAGAATATAGTCTCACTAATTTCATTTTCAACTGTGGTATATGATGCTAAGATCTTTAAATCTAGTTATGTATCATACTATTCATGTTGCTGTTAAGTTGTCAGATTATTGTCTTTTTATAGGTACAAGCTTTGCAGATGCATTAGGAATGATGGGTGTAATGGATAATGTTAGTAAGAAAAAGAAAAAACATTCTGGTGGTGGAAATTCTTCTTCAAAGAAAGTGGAGAAGTCTGTTGAAAGTCAACCATGTAGTTCTTCTGCAGTTAGTACAAATCCTCAAGTCACTTCACCCATTAAAGAACCCACTCCGGTCAAAACTCCTTCATCACCGGAGGAAGTAAGGAAGATTATAACTGTTCTTAGCTAGTACTATATTATGTCCATGTTCATTACTGTAATTCATTCGTTGAAATATTCTGAAATTGAGAGATTGAATACATTGTGTCACTGATTCAGTGGAAATTTGTTATACTGTTCATGAATGTGTATATTTCATTGTTATTTATTCCCAAAATCAATTTGCACTAATGGTGTATTTTGCCCCCAATGAAAATAAACTAGTATTACAAATGTTTTTAAGAAATACTCATTATAATTAAGTGAATACAATGGCAATTTAGTTAGTTATAATTGACACCTATGAAATTCAAGTCAATCTTCTTTATCTCTGTTAGGACATATTTATGGACTTAATAGTGAGAGCAGCTAGTTTTTTACTTTCAGCGTTCTAATTTCTAATTGATATGAAACAATTAGAAAATGGTGTTAATCTTGATTTTTAATTTTGCCTCATTATTAAAATGTGCTCATAATAGATTAAATTTTGTATTATATATTATCTCCCAGCTTAGTCTTCTTGACCCTGGAGTTAAATTACAACCATTGGATAATATTAATGTGGAGGTGGATGTGGATTCTACCCTGCCTGCCATAAACCCACATTATCGACCATTACCTCACTTAAATCTTGATGCTCATTCTCGGGCAAGAGCACGTAGTCTAACAGAAGAAGAAGCTTTGTCTCAAGTAATGTCTACAAAGAACCAAAGGTGAGTGAAGTAAAATATCTACAAAACCATTATTGTATTTTTAAATGACAACTTGTCAAGAAGAGTGCAAAAGTATTATGATGTTAGAAATATGTTGAGCAGCACAAAATATAAATGAGTATCTTAAGAAAACTGCTACATTCGTGTGAATTGTGTGGTTCTTTTAAGACCAAATTTGCTAATTTTTTGGTATTGTATTTATGTAATTTAAAATTGTTATTTTCTTCAGGTAGAATTATTCATTAAAATTTTTTAGTGATGTTATTCCTCTTTGTATTATTTCTTTATATCATTTAGTCTTAACCCTAAATTACAACAATTTTTTTAGTTAGATATTCTTAATTCAGAGCTTTCCCAGCCAACATTGTTACCACTTTGAGAAAGAAAAATTCTATAAGAAGGGTGTTTTACACCGATCAATTCATTTGGAGTTATTGTGATTTGATTATTTCCTCTTACTCCTTCTCAGAGCACATGGCGTCCACGAAGCTTCTCCATCTAATTCTATTTTGTGCCATGGCCGCAACTTCTCCCCATGTTTTGTCAACTTTCCTGATTTCATCCTCTACACTTCTTCTCCAGCTTGTACGTTGTCATGGGCTCTAATGACCTCGATGTTGACGAGCCCTAATGCCCCACAAAAAGAAATTGTACGTTGTCTACCTATTCTCCGCTGTCCATGGGGATTTTTAATATTCTTCATAAAGATATGTTAATAAATATTTGTAACATACTAGATAGTTTATTTGTTACTTACTACATTTCATACCCATATAACAGCACTGACTTGACATTGTTGGTTAATAGTTTAAGCTTAGTTTTCAGAGATATTTCTTGTACTCGCCATACTGGATGTAGTTGAATAAAGGCAGAGTTGGCTTTTTAAATTCTGCATCAATTCCACCATTTTCCATCACAATACTCCCCAAATACGTGAATTCTTCCACATTTTTGATGTTGTTGTCCTGCATTTGGAATTTTTGAGCATTTTCTGGCATTGACTCTCATACTATTACAATTTACTTTCAGGCCAACATTTTTTCCATTTTCCTCTAGGTCTTTTAGTTTCTCTTGTATCATGTTGAAAGAATGTGACAGTAGGCATATATCGTCAGCAAAGTCCGAATCTTCCAGTTGATCAGATATCCCCCAGACAATACCTCTTCTTTTCCCTTCCACTACCCTTTTCATAACTTCATCCATCACTACAAGGAACAGAGTTGGAGAGAGAATGCATCCCTGTTTTACACCTGTAGCTGCTGGTATATGACCCGATAATTTACCTTCATGTACCACTTGGAATGTGTAGTCCTGATAGGTATTCCTTTCTTGGGGATACCGTATTTCTTACTTGTATTAAACATTTCATTTTTGTATATGGAGAAAAATGCCTGCTAAAGTCAACAAATACTAGGTACATATTATTTATGTATTCCATGCTTTGCTCCAGTACCATATGGAGAGTACTAATTTGATCGACACATGATCTACCCCTACAGAAAACTGCCTTTTCCTTCCTCAGCCTTTCTTCCACCACAGAGTTAATTCTGTTCAAAATCACAGGACTTGATTTGGGACTAATAGCAGGGTAATATCTCTCCTATTTTTACAGTTCACGGTATCCTGCTTTTTTGATATTTTGACAATAAGTCCTCTCTTCCAATTTTTGGGCATTTGTTCATCTTTCCATATTTTAGAAAAGAGTGAATGTAGCATGTTAACTGTTGTTTCCATACCGCATCACAGTACTTCAGTGTTAATATTATCAATTCCTGGTGTTTTGCCATTTTTAAAAAATTGCTTTTAATGCATTTCATATTTCTTCCTTGGATGGCTCACAGGTACAATCTTCCACATTTACTTCATCTTCTCCTGGGTTTACTATAGAATGTTCTTCTCCGGGAATATTGAACATTTCCTTGAAGTACTCTTCCCTTCATTGCATGTGACCTTTCTTAGTTATTTACCCACCATTTTTTTTTTTATTTAATTGGCTGATTTCTTACAAATTTTCTCTGTGATAGATTACAAGTTATACTGCATACTTCTTTCAGATTGTTCTTCCTCGCGGCCTCTCGGACCTTCTCAGCTAGCTCACTCACCCAGCACCTGCGGTCTGACCGGACACTCCTTTTCACTTCACACTCTTTCTGTTTGTACTCCTCCTGCAGGACTGCTATTTTCGCTCTCATTTTACTCACCAACAGTTTATCTCACATCGCTTTTTTCTCTTCTGTTTTTTCCAGGTTTTATCTCTCAGCCACTCTTTTCTTCAGTGTTTTTATATAGGAGTATTTTATACAGAGAGTACTTCTTCAGCCTTGACAACATATGTGATCTTTACATTTTGCCAGTATTCTTCTATGCCCTCATCTTCTAATCCATTGAGTTCCTGAGCTTTAGTTGAAATTCCTGTTTTACTTCTTTTCTTGTAATTCTAGCTACATTAAATTTTCTCGTGGTCTGCTTGTATTTCTCTATGGGTTTTTTGAGTTTTATTCTTAGCTTCGCTATCATCAAGTAATGGTCGCTGTTGATGTCGGCTTCTCTTTTACATCTGGTATCCAAGAGAGATGTTCTCCATTTCCTGCTGATTTAGAAATGATCAGTTTGGTTCTCAGTTTTTTTGTCAAGAGATACCCATGAAACCTTGTGGATGGTTTTATGTGAGAATAAGGTGGCTCCTATTACAAGTTCATTAGCAGTGCACCATCTAGTGAAGAGTTCACCATTTTCGTTCATTGCACCATGTCCATGTTTACCCATCACTTCTTCCGAACCAAGGTTATCATTTCCGACTTGAGCATTGAGAACAACAATATATTTTTTCTTGATCTTCTCAATTGTGTGTTGCAGCTCCACTTGCAACCATTTTTTGATTGCTATATCCGCCACCCCTGTTGGCGCGTAACATTGTATCACACTCAAGTTCCTTATCTTTCCTTGGAAGCATGCTGTTATGATTCTTTCTGACACAGGTTCCTATTCAATCACAGAGACCGCCAGTTTTTTGCTGAGAAGAAATCCCACATTCTCTGTGTTCATTTTCCTCATTTGGCCTACCCAAACAGAGAAACACTGATCCACTGGGCATTCTCATTCCATTGAACCTCACTGAAGCCTATCACATCAAGCTTATATCTTCTCATCATTGCTGTCTCCTGATACTTCCCTGTCTCATAACTTCCCTGTCTGATACATTGTCCTTATGTCCCAAACTCGTTTCCCTTTTCGCGCCAAAGTTTGTCATAAATTGAGTTGTCCGGCTTTTGCTTTGTTCTGTCGCATTAATAAGGAAAACTTAAAGGGAATGTGTTGTTAACCCTTCGCCCTCCAGTACCATGATCGGGTTACCGCATATAGACCTAGGCACTGGCCTGTAACTTTTGTTGTTTACCTCCAGGAATGACATTTTTTCCATTTCCAACCTCACTTGCAGGCATGCTTCTATGGTTATCCTGCCAATCTCCGGTCGTCATTTCCTCAATCTGTGATAACAGGGAGTCCCACAAGAAGGGTGAGGTTGACGTTTGACTGACAGAGGCTCTGTATTGCACATTTTCTGCCCTTACTCCTCTTTGCTGTTATCAGTCACATTAAATGAAGTATGTTTTACAATTACAAGAAGTCATATTAAAATTAGAGTATCTCTTTTATTCTATCCATAGTGTTGAATATGTTGATGAAAGTGTGTGAAAACCTGACATAATAACTAAGTTAAATACCTGTAAGAAAATGTTTTCTTCTGTTACATTGTTTTGATTAGTTATTATAAAAAAATATGTGCCCCAAAATTATGATAATGAAGAGATTCCAATGTAAATGATATTTACTATTTAATAATTTTTGAACCTGTTGCAATTCTCTTTAGTTTTCATTATTGTTCTTTGAATTTAGTGTTGTGTGTCTTTGTCAAAAAGTTTGACATTTAAACAATTATTGAAGTTTGGTTGAACTTTTTGAATCTTCAATTTATCTATGTTTTTCAGGACGAAAGTTTACTCAGGTGTCAAAAGTAATAAAAGTTGGGCAACCGCTCCTTCACTGTATGATATCTGTGTGCGAGTGCTTCAAGAAAACATTGATGGTATGTTTATTGCACGAGTTGAGTTTCTTTCTTTATAAAAACACTTCTTTTAGTCTGTGCAGAAAATGTATTGAGTTCCTAGATGTTAATTGTATCGTGTCTCTCTGTGATAAATATATTTGATAACATTCTCAACTAAATCTTAAGGTGGACATTACTATTAATTTTAAAAATATTTTTCTTTTAGAAGTGGTAAATTAAAAGTAATATTTTGTGACCAACAATGGTCGTTATGGTTGTATTGGATTACCACCATACAATCAGTTTTATATCCTGTTACCGAGTAGTTAAATTGATAGAGGAAAATATAAACTTATTAGAGAATATAGATCAATTTGGATTAAGAGTTTTGTATGTTTCATGATGCATATTGCAAATTTCCTATGACAGGGATCCTCGTAATTTAATCACAGCTGGGATCAGTGTTCCTCGAGTTATATTAAGGGAAGGAATTATGAGTACTGCATTAATAGAATGTGGTGGTTTTTGACGGCAATTTGTTTTTAATTTGATTTTTCATTTGAGATTTTTTCTTATTTCTGTAGGGAGAAGTCTTACAAAAACCTAGAAACAATACTGTTAACTAAGTTTTGGTTTATAATATTCATTCGCTCAACTGGCAAGCAGATGGTACACCAGCCCGTTTTTGTAATGAAATTTGAAATATTAATTCCAAATTTAATATGGATTGGTCACTGTCGTACAGTTCATTGAACCACAGACTCACCAGATGCAATTCCTTGGGTTTTTTGGACATATTGTATTAGTTAATATGTCAACTCATCTTTCTGTTGAGTATTTTTGAGTGTAAAGATGCAATCACTTGGGATTTTCTTAAGGCATTAGTATATTCTGGTTTTCAAAACAGTGAAGTGTCGAGTACTTAACAATAAAAATGTATTTGACCTTGTGACGAGATAAAAAGTTACTGTCGTGTTTGTGGATGCATTCTAAGTCTCGCAGTCTAGACAATCAAGTACAATTTGAACTAAAATTAGAACAGTTATAAGTAGTAGTAAGTGTTCATCATCTCTCATCTAAGTTGTTAGAACCTGTGCTCATCCTTAAACAATACGTACACTAATGACTGTAAGGTAGTAGACCCACCAATTCTGCTGAAATAAAGCATTTACTATTTCAGTGCTTGCGACTTTTTTGTGTCTAGCTAATAACTATTAGTTAATATGTCAACTCATCTTTCTGTTGTGTATTTTTGTGTGTAAAGTACTTTGGCTCCAGCATGAGTGCCATACAAAACAACCAATTTCATACTTGAACCTCTCCTTCCCAGTATTGCTTGGTCTTGACTTATCAAATTAGTTTCTGCTAATTATTAATTGATAATAGCTATAGATTTTGATGGAGATAAACTAAGGCAACTTTTTTTATGTAATTCAGTTAGTACAAAAGTTACCATTAGTGTCATCTCATTGAAAGATAGTCAAATAACTGGATGATATCATCTTATGTCATGTGAGACGTGGTTGCAGGGGTATAGGGAGTTCCAACCTCTCCCACTGATAAACAAATTCCTTTACTCAATACTTCAACATCTGTTTTGAATCTTATCTTCCTAATTTCTGTTTGTATCCCATCATTATAAGAAATCTAGCAATATACTCCACTGTTGTTTTGATACCACGTGCCAGCCTTGGTTGTTGCAATCACTCTCCCGAAGTGGACTTGAACCTGCTATCCTCTCCAATACATCATTTGTGGCCATCCTGACATCCATGTATGATGCACCACTCAGGAAACTAAATTCTTAAAGTAATACAACTTAACAACCTTTGTAAAACAAAACAAATGTAGAATATGTATAAATCGTGACAAGATGCCAGAAAATATTAGGTGCCATAACAAAAGAAAAAGGTAAAAATTAAATGAAAAAAATGTAGTTTCTAAAATTGTGGGAATTACCCAGCAAGTTACATAGGTCTGACTCAAGAGTGTCATAAGATTAGAATTAGGGAGCATAGGAGGAATGTAAAGAAGAATGACAAAAGTAGTGTAATAGTTGATAATTGTATTAATGAAGATCATGAAATGAAATGGGAGGATATTCAGATTATGGGAGGAAATTTCAAAAACAGATACACATCAGAGATGATGTGTATAAAAACAAGTAAAAAATGTATAAATTTACAAACTGATATGGAGAAATTATCTAATGTTTATGAATGCTTGTTATAATTGTTTTGTTAATATTTATTTCATATATTTATTTATTTTTTGTCATGTACCTATGTACTAAAGTTGTGAATGTCAATTGAACCTGAAAGACTTGCACAAGAGTCAAAATGTTAGAAGAAATTTGAAAAAGTAAAACATTTTCTAGGAAAAAGGTTTTAAGTTGGATTAAATAAATTAATAGACATAAATAACTAATTAAGTTCTCAAAGTTATGAAACGTCACTGATATTTAAAATTCTAGGCCATCGTATTATTTATACCTTAAGTTTCTTGCACCTGGGACAGCATTTTTTCACTGGAAGATCGTGGAGTAAGGAATACTTCCTAGCCCTGAGGTCCTCATCAGAAATATTTCATTTTGGAATTACCATGATTAAATTCATAGAAAATTTTGATAAGTCACTGAACTAAGATGGCACCAAAATTTTGAAATTAGACTTCAAACCAATAGTTATTGGAATTGTTTGAAATTTTGCCGAAGAGAAATGGTGAACTAATTGTTAAGTTAAGAGAATTTGTCGTACCTTTTTGCTATCTACAACTCGGTTTTGAGTCAAAAAATGCAATATGCTGATTTTGCAGACTTTTTCTCATTTTTGATACTGGCACAAACTCTTGCTACTTGGGGGATTGAGTTCCTCACTAGGCAGCACTAGTTTATAGCTTAAAATGCAATTAAAGTTGGAATATTTAATTACTGTCTTATTGAGGTATTTTTTTAATGATGTCATGGTACTTTCATTTATACCAAATTTATTTCTAATGTTGCTACTACTCAATACTGTTCTTCTGTTGACATTATAGTTGATGCCTAGCAGAATTTGTTAAGGTGTACAAGGTAGTACAAACTATGTTAAATATGTTTCATTGTGTTATTTAGTGTTTTAATCGGTTTAATGTGTTACATCTTTTTTTTTCTTGCATCCGTCGCATGTTTATTCTGGTTGATTGATGTTTAGGTAATTTTGGTAGCACAGAATAGTCAGTTCTAATGATAAGCTTCTTACATTTGTTTTTAATGATCTCACAATTATTTGTGTCATCTGCTGAACTTAAAATATATCTTTGCAGCATTGGAATATACTGGTGGAGTTCCATTTGATCTCCTCAAACCTGTCCTTACTCATGCTACTCCTGAACAGCTATTTACTTTGGAACATTATAATCCGTATCTTGTGGAAGATACAGACGGGTTATGGCAATCACATGTTCAACGAAAGTTTCGTAATAAATCAAGACTTGATCTTGAAACATATAGAGAAATGTATCAGGTAAGGTTTCCTGTATTTATTTTAAAAGTGCCAGTAGAAATATACATTACCTTCCGTATTTACCCGAATATACCCCCCCCCTAAATATAGTCCCCCCAGTTATTTTAGGAGGCAAAATTTAGAGAAAAGAAATGAAGTTGAGTTAAATCAATTTTCTAAAAAGTATTTCTGAAGGGAAATGCTCATTCAAAATTCCATGTGAAATGGTTGGCTCTGGTAAGTATAATTAAAAGTACTTGAAAAGCTAACTGATGCAGTTCAACTTCTCCTCTTGACATCGCCAGATCGACGCGGACTTCGGATCTACTTCGAATTCTCGTTCTGCTGCTTTATTTCTATGTATCTCAGCATTATTTAGAACTCGCAGTTTGATGTTAGCGTCGAAGCATCTTTGATCGCCCAACTTTCGTTGTTTCGAAGAAGATCCCCGTCTCTCGAAAAAATGGTGTGTCACGATCGGCACAGTGACGGCAGTCGGTCATTCCTGGACGGCGTGGACCAGTTCAGTTTCCATTTTGAATGAACGTCAAATCCCGCCATCATCGATCGATGTTCTTTGTGTTGCGTTACGTATAGGGCTTGTGTTCGCTTAACTCGTTATCACCCACGAAACTTTGAATTAGCAGTTTCCCCGTCCTAAACTCCTAATATNTTTTGGGCGATTTTTCAGGGAAGAAGGGGGGGACTATATTCGAGTAAATACGGTAGTATTTTTCTACGTTGCTATGCATGATTTATGTATTTTCTTATAAATGTTACAATTAAATTCCAATTAAATAACGTTTGCAATGTACAACTGTGGCATCTAAACAATTTTTGGAAATTTAGATGAATTGTTCTCCGATTTCAGACCCTAGCAACATGAAAGAATGTTTGAGTAATGTAGATATTTAAATGTGTACTCTTGATCAATGCTTGAATGAACAGATACAATTCTTCAATGAATTGTCATTATTGTTAATACAGTATCTTAAATGCTGTTCAACATGACTGTTGCAAAGAAATTTTTCTTAATACTCTCATTCGTTCGATTTTTTTGACAATAAATTTATTTATTTATGTCAGTCAAATTGTCCTGCAACAAGCCCCAAAGGTACCCAAGGGGTTCATGGAGGGTAGAGCTCTGCAATTATTAGACCTCTTCCCTAGGAGGAGGAGATGTGGCTAGCTACTTGTTCTGGCCTGTTTGACCCCGGGAGACCCGGACTCATTTTACAGCAGGCTCATTAGACCTGGGAGTCAGTCTGGATGTTGAGATGTGATGAAAAATCCCAACTCCACTGAAGATCGAACCTTGGCCATCTAGCCAGAAACTGGCTGCTGTACCCAATGAGCCATGCTGACTACTTTTTGTTATAAGCCGCGCGACATGACTCCCGCTGTCACCCAGCAACTACTATCAGGTCTGCAAACTATGGCTGGGTCTGCTAATGGCTTTACTGTCCCTTCGAAGTACACTGCCCTTCATTGCACTTCGGTGGTCGGTGGGGAAATACGGGACAAGTTTGCCGGATAAGTAGACTTGTCACTTCGAATGACAAATTTTTTCAGAAGTATTTTTCTTCTCATTCGACCCCACAACCACACTTTCAGCTAGGCAGCCAGAGCGAGAGTTACGTTGTGCGAGTTATAGCAAACGATTAAAACAAACTAATATTTTCCATATGTTCATGGGACAATTGGTTTTCTTGAAGTTGATAGTTAAATTAAGTTTAAATAATTTATATGCTAAGCATCCCATTTTTCTCAGTTCCTCTTTTCTCTCTTTCTACTTTTTATTTTCCACTTGGATCTCTCAATCTTGTTTTGAAAGCAGTGGAAAAATATTAAGGTCGTTTAGCTGACAGAATGAGGTATTAAAAATGTCTTAAATTTTGTATGCGGAACAATTATTGTATGCTTATATCAATTCTAGCTTTTAAAACACACCTTGCCAGCCTTTTAAATGAGAAATAATCTGTTAAATATGTGGATGAAATGCATTGTATCTTGTGAGAAAAGAACATATTTTCAAAACAAAACTACTTTCCAAACACTAAAAAAACAGAATTTTTGTACAAAATGTAGTCTAATGTCTATATTAATTTTTAAAAGAAATTTTGATAGTGATCACTGGGCATTCTGAAAAAATATTTGACTTTTTGCAGTGTCTTGTTTGCGATTTAAGACTCGGAGAGCTGTTTGCCATTGTTTCGATGTCATGAGAATGCCTTGACAACACAGCACTACTGAACTGCATTACTAAATGTTTACCTCTCTATTTTTGCATTTTTTCTTTTATTGAGTCAATGTTTTAACTTCAATATGAGGCAAACTTTTCAAGACTGGTCAAATCAAATGATCAAAAATTCCTCTCTCTAAGTTCTGTGATTATGAAATTTGAATATCTTAACAAAAATTAAAATTAAATCTTTTTGTGTGACATTTTGTGTGTTTATAGATTAAGGGGTAAATTCTACAGAAAAATGGAGAAAAGCAAAAGTTAAGTTTGATTAATTTGAAAGAATTGGGAAAATTTTGTTCTGGATTTGGAAGACTGCTCTTTTATTTCAGCTTTCTTTTAATCTTTTTTATTTGTTGATTCTTAAAATTCCTTTCTGCTCCTCTTTTTCATATAATTTGTGCAAATAATATTTTCTGCTACCAACCTGTAGTCAACTAATTAAACTATCCCTGTACTGGAGTCTAGTCCTCTGTGATGTATGCTCTACAGCATTTAATCAGACAAGAATATTTTCTACGTGTGTTACTTTATGTGTATTTAGTGGATTTCATTTTCATAATAAATTTTCCTGTATCATTGTTTTTGTTCTTTAGCGCTGTGTTGAAGAATCAGAAGCAAAGTTGAAAGCGCTTACTATGAATATCCAAAATTCCATGGCAAAATCAGTACCTGTTCGACAGACTAAGCTAGCATTTGTTGATAGCATGGTTAAACCACCTCGACAAATTGCACGGAAGCAGGTAAGGATAGTAATGTACCTGCATTTCAGTTTATTGTAGGATGCTCTAGTACTTAATTTATTTTTAATAGACAAATTTAAATTCCAATTTGTATATTTGACTTCATCTGTGAGAAATATGTGGAGTGATTTACTGTAAAAATGGAAAATTTCTTGGCTGCTATGGTACAACCTCTTTTAACATACTTGAAATAAAATTTTGTAGTTGTACTAAGAAGGATACTATCATTATTGTTTGATTATATTGTAGCTGAAATCTAAGCTCATTGGTTTGTTTTTTGGGGAAATATATTGAAGATGTTCTCGAACTATTATGGCTTTCTGTGAATAATTGTGGGTGTCAAGAAATTAGGCACATTAGATCAAGAGAAGTTTGTTGACAAATATTCAGAGAGCATTTATTATTTTCTATTATTTGAGTTTTAAGTTAAGTGAGTTTATTCAAAACTTAAGAGTTTTTTTTTCTCTCAGCAAATTTAGTACAGTAGTATTTATTGGTACCATGCATTCCTTGGCAATGGAACATCTCTCCTTCCCAATTTCTGTACCCAAATCGTGTGGTTGGATTGAAGAACAGGTCTGATGGCCTTAACGTAAAATCCATGGCCACATCGTAAACTAAGACAATACATAATAAATAGAGGTTAATGGGAATCTTGACAGCGAGATTTAATTGTTATCTGAACCTCTCTCTTTTGTATTTTAACAGTTTTTATTTTCTGTGCTGAATGTCGCTAATTGTAATGCCATTCTATAAATGCTAGAATGTGTCGACCTTGAACATTAATTAGAATTCAGGAAATATGGCACAATTTAGCTGAATTTGAATATTAGATTATTAATGTGGTAGTACTAAATGAGTTTGCTTTCAATGTGGAGAACTAAACATTTTATTTTTTTAACAGTCATTAATTGGGTTTTGGGTATCAAAATTACACCTAGCAGAAAGATTTGGTAACTCTTATGGAAAGATATGTGATAACATATGTCAATGTTTACAATGAGANTGCTATTGTATATCTCTGGACTATCAGAGGCCAATTCACACCATAAAATATTGCAGAATAACATCCAAACATAGTCACCTCAACTTTTGAGCATTACTCTGATAGATCAGAGATTATTGAATGGAAAAATATTGATAGCAATTCAGTTAATAGTTGTTCTTTAGCTCAGTACAATTTTGTATTTATTTTTCTTCTACTGCTTGTTTCACATTTGTAATTATGTTTCACATTTGTAATTATTTTGGACCTGGATGGTGAGCCACAGGTCCTATGACTGGGAGAATATCTTGTTATTGAGTGGCATATTGCACACATTTCTGTCTTGCTCAACTAATCGTCTTTTAGGTATTTATTAAATTCTACACCTAAAATAGACACCATGATTAGTATATGACTAAGATAAATGAATAAATAAACAAATTGCCAACTTACAGCCATTTTTTTGGATAATTTCGATATTGTAATCGTCCAAAAAAGGTTGTAAGTTGTAATTTATTTATCTTGATTGTATAATGGATGTTAATAATATTTGTATTATGGATGTTTATGAGTCTTGAGCCTCTGACTTATATGGATCTCGCAAGAATCGTGGATGTCTGTGTCCAATCAACAGCAAATCGTACATTAATTGTTTATATGGTTAATATATATTTGAAATTAATGTTGAAAACTTTAAAATTACTCCTGGAATAAAATTTAAAGTGGAAAAGGGTATCATAGCTGGAATCTACCACATAACATCAAATTGAAATAAAAAAAGTAAAATGACAGATTTTTATTTCTTTTCAGAATTGTCATTTTGAAAACTGTAAGAAATGGCATAAGATATATTGTGTTATTTAATATTTTATTAAATAGTTATACTTTCAGGATTTTATTATGTTGCAACCTTTAAATGATCAGATATAATATGAAACCAAAACCTTTTACAATATTTTCTTCTTTCATATCATTATATAACATTATATTTTATTCTTTCACGTTAGATTAAATGATCATATTATGTGAAAATTTTTAGGCCAAGTTTGGTACAGCTCATGCTACACCCACCACTCCAATGGCAAAAATCCAGAAACTTGCGAGTCCTGCTGCATCAGCAGGCGGAAATAATTCCACTATAACTACTGTTCCTGCTCCTCGTGCTAGTCATGCAGGTGAGTCTTCCATGATAATTTTATATTTATCTATCTACTGATATCATTTTTGAACTAAATTTAAGTTCACCTCCATAATATCTTGTATTAACAATTTTTAATTTATTTCATACGAACAACTTATTGTTCTATATTATTTCATGTAATATTATTGGAAATAAAAGCAGCAACTAGATAGTATTAAAGTAGGAGAAATTTATGGTGGTTAAGTGAAAGAGCAAATAATGGTGTGTATCTCAATATTCATTCATTCATGTGTGTATTTATTTATTTATATATTTGTTTGATTGTAATTTTTTTCATCCATGTTTGTTTTTAGAATAATACATACATAAAGAAATAAAATTGTAAAATCTGGTTTAAATTATGTAAAAAGTTTCTTAAAACATTCTCTAAACCATCCTAATATACCAAAGAATTTACACAGTATTTTAGTTTGTATGGAAATATTTCTGATGTATTAATTTCATTTCTGTTGCAGGTCCCAAGGCTAAACCAAGAGTAGCACCTTTAATGATGAAGACATTGAAATTTGCTAAAAGTTTTAAACGATGATGAATAATTTATTTTGTATAGTCGCAGGTATTGATTTATAAGATTTTAGAAGAATTGACTGGATGTGGCAAACATTGATTGCCTGTAATTCTGAGAGTAAACAAATTTTAATGAAGTACTGAGAAAGTTGTTGACTGGTGTAAGTTAAAGTGTGTTGGGTAGTTTGTGAAATATTAATGTAAAAATGTTTGCTAGTCAGATTAGACTGTATCATATAATTATTCAATGGGCACTATTGCTGTATTTTTATTATTCAGTACTGGTTCTTGAGTCCAACACTTCATTTAAGGTGGACACAAGTACCTTCTTCCTCAGAAGTATCACTTATTGAGCAAATTAACTTATGAAAATTTGGCTTATTGATATTGTATAATTATTGAGCTTTGAATATTGAAATTTTTTTAGATCCTATTACCAAAACTTATATCAACATAAATCAATTCAATTAAATATTTAATCTGAAAATAATGAAATAATTATTTAATTGAATATATTAGAAAAACAAATACCAATTGAAGAAGAATACTGTGGATTTAATTCATAGTTGCCACTAATGAACTATCCTCTGACCAACGAGGAAATAATCCCTGTAACTTGTGAATAGAATTTACTCATTAAATGAGAGTTCCCCCTTGATGAAATGCGTGTGTGTGAATTATTTTATAATATTTACTTTGATTCTGAACAGAAGTAATGCTTCAGAAAACTTTTATCATACAGTGACCAATTTATAACATTTTAATGGTGTATTGTATATTTTATTTTCAAATTATATATCATAAAAACGCTTATTTTTGTCATTTGCATTGATTGTTTAAAATTGGGTGTATTGACATAAATTTCTTTAGGAACTTCAAGCAGAGTCATTGCAATAAAATATTAGTGAGTAATATTAGCCACACACTCCAACTATATTAGTCCACTTAATGGAAGTAGTATGCGTTGTGGATCTCACTCAATTAATATTTTATGAATACATTGATATTATTTTTCAATACCAAGTTGTTTTATTTATATTAATGATATTCCTAAAAGACTGAAGTACTTGAAACTTTTGAAAAAAATTGAAAAAAAAGGGAATATTTAAACCATGTGGAAAACTATTTTGTCTCATCCTTAGTTATGTCATACTTCGTTATGTATACAGAGAATAATTCTATTAGGGTACAATTAACTAAAGTGTTCTAGTTAAGTAAATTGTTAGCTGGAGAAAGAAATTAAAGATAAAGTTCTTATTGCTCATTGCAATATAGACATGTATCTCAAAATAGTTTCATACAGTCTTTTTCTGTTTTCTTCTTAGTATCAAAGCAACGCTATTGATACATTTGAAACTTTATTTAAAAAATTTATTTTAATTCATACATCAATGAATGTTAAATATGAGTAATATTTTTTATTGTATTGGAGAATAGAAACCTTCAAGAAAATAATAGAATATTGAAGAACGACCTTCAGAAACGACCTTCAGAACTGAAGTATCGTTTCTATCAAAGAGCTTGAATGCTTCTTTGCAACCAATTAACTTGTTAGCATAGGAAACTACTTTTGTGTTTATAGTCTCTTTTGTATACCCAGAAACTGTGTAAAAGCATTTTAGTGTTGATTGGGGTCCTTTTTTTACCTTTTTGTGGAACACGTTTGGAGTTTGCCTATCTGTGATTGTTGCATCTTCTGATTCCATAGATAAAATCGGTAGTTAATTGTGTATGTTTTGCAACTTTGCATCAAAACTCTAAGTTCTTGGAACCACTTTAAAATCCTTAACTGTTTTCTTCTTCTTCTCATCATTCCTGCTTTGTTATGACTTTCCATATTTTCCTCTTTTCTGCCAAACTCTTCATCTGGTAGTGAGACTTTGTCTCAAAGGCCTTCACAATTTGTTTTATGTATTTTGGTTTTGATTGCCCTTTGCTGCCTTCTATCATTCCTTCCAGTGTAGTTTTAAGAATTCTTTCATGTCTTAAAATATTTTGTTGTTCTTGTTCTATCTACTACTTACACTCTCAGTAAGAAGTAGATGAAATTTTATTTTTACCATCCTTCTAAAGCACCACAACTAGAAAGCTCTTCTCCTCTTTGCTCACCGTGTATGAAAATTGTCTCTTCTCCTCTTTGCTCACTGTGTATGAAAATTGTCTCTTCTCCTCTTTGCTCACTGTGTATGAAAATTGTCTCTTCTCCTCTTTGCTCACTCTCTATGCCTCCAAACCATGTGTAGCTTTATTTTTTTTAAAAGTTCAAGTTATTTATTGTTATATTATTGGTCATTTGAAAAGAGCTTGTCTTCTGTAGTACCGTATTTACTCGAATCCCCCCCTTCTTTATCGAAAAATTCGCACAAAAATCCTGGGGGGGGGGACCTATATTAGGAGTTTAGGACGGGGAAACTGCTAATTCAAGGTTTCGTGGGTGATAACGAGTAACGCGAACACATACCGTATACGTAACGTAACACAAAGAACATCGATCGATGATGGCGGGATTTGACGCTTATTCGAAGTGGAAACCAAACTGGTCCACGTCGTATAGGAATGACCTACTGCCGTCACCGTGCCGACCGTGCCACACGACTTTTTTGGGAGACGGGGATTTTCTTCGACACAACGAAAGTTGGGCGATCGATGATGTTTCGATGCCAACATCAAACTGCAAGTTCTGAATAATGCTCAGACACACAGATATAAAGCAGTGGTATGAGAATTTGAAGTAGAACCGAAGTACGTGTGGATCTGGCGATGTCAAGAGGAGAAGTGTAACTACACCACTTAGTTTTTCAAGTACTTTTGATTATACTTACCAGAGCCAACCATTTCACATGGAATTTTGAACGAGCATTTCCCTTCAGAAATACTTTTTAGAAAATTGATTTTACTCGACTTCATTTTTTTTTCCTTCTAAATTTTACCTCCTAAAATAAGGGGGCGACTATATTCGGGTAAATATGGTATTACTCAACACCTAGTGGCAATAGTATTTAAACCCACAGTATGTAAATTGTTGTTAAACAATTATTTTGTTAGTAAAATCATGAAAGAAGAAGAATAAAGAAAAACCACGAGAATAAAGGGATAATTTTGGGACTTCTTGATCTGTATTTTCTGAGGATTGTGTGTTATATTGTCTTATGATCATTACTGCTATATATTAGCATGAAAATTGCATCAGGATGCTATTAATTACTACATTCAGCAACTTTTTAAATGTGATTTTTGTTGAATCTTGTGTGTTTTAAATCGCTTTGGAGGATGGGGTTCAAGAAGTTGTAAAATCTTAATTAAGGTTTAATGAAAATGGATTGAACCAAGTTGGATTTTAGTGAGCATTTTGTCTGAAGATTATATTAGTATATTAAATATTCTAAGAGCAAATTACAGCATTTTCTGAAAGAAAAGCAACAAAAATTAATTCGTGCTCCCTGAATATATATTTGATTAATTTTGTTCCCTAAATTATTTATTTGAAATGAACATAT
Source organism: Laupala kohalensis (assembly GCA_002313205.1). Lineage (NCBI taxonomy): Eukaryota > Metazoa > Arthropoda > Insecta > Orthoptera > Trigonidiidae > Laupala > Laupala kohalensis. The sequence continues at coordinate 986,961 of NNCF01132066.1, forward strand.
ACCACCTTACTTCTTTTTGTGTACTTCTGCTTATGTTTTTAATGATTTATGATTCAATCAACACTTCTTAATAACTTTTAAATTGTGTAAATAGTTTTTTCTTCAGAAATATATTTGTTGGTGGCCCATCAAAAATAGTTTTTTGCTATTTTGGTAAGTTATTATGATGAATTTTGGTATGCTTTTGTAGTATAATACTCCTTATTTTACTATTTTGTTTGTTGATAGATATTTACATCTGTTACAAAATCTAGGAAAATCTTCCATTGTTTACATACGTTCAGGTTCACTGTCTTGGTCATAATTTTCTAACAAAATTTTTTGCTAAAATATTTATCTCTATATGAATATAATTAATTATAATTATGCAGTTTTTTTGTTACCGCATGTACTTGCACATTTTCTCCTCATTCATGTACCCCCATCTCAGTTTTTGAGAAAATAAAAAAAGAAAAATTTCCATGCTTGAGTTCCTGCATTTTTGGGACAAAACAAGCACTACCAAAAACAACAATGAAATAAAGTGCATGGGGTCGAAATTGTACAAGTAAATACGGTGTTAAACGTGGAAAAAAGGAGTATTAGAAAAGCTCTTCTTTGAAATTTAACATTGTTAATTTTAATTGCTGCCTTATGATTACTGTGATAAATGGTAGATCTTCATTATGTCTTAATTTATTTTGAAGAGATCTTTGTTTTGATTTATTTTTGTTTCACCATTTCTTATTCTGGCATAAATTTCATGTTAGTAGTTTATTAGCATGGAATTTGTTATGAAATGTATGAACAAATTATTGAAGCTGTACATTTTATTTTATTATACTCAGGCAAGTGTTATGGGAGACTCAAAATTTGGGCATGATTTTTTCTAAGATTTTCTAGAGATTGATTCTTCAATGAAGTAATAATAATAATAATCTTAAATGTCCTATTGAAATCATTTTGTATTTTTAGAAAGAGAAAAATCAAATAATTAATTATCAGCATCCATGTAAACAGATTGTAAAAATTCCAGAATTAATATTGTAAAAATTCCAGAATTAATATTATTTATTTTTATGGTTGTTATTTTATTTTAATAACCTTAACCATCCAATCAATTAACTATTCATTTATTAAATTGTCTACTGAGCCCTTGTATTTGAAATATCCTGCATACAGAAATTTAGATGTTGATTAACCTGGTAAGTAAGGGTACAGGCCTCCTATCGAAGTGTGAAAAAAAAAACTGTTTAAAATAATGCTAGAGTTCTACTTGAAGTTTGTATTGTGGTCTGTAGGCACCAATTCGTATGGCGCCTTAATGTAGTGAAGGAGCTGTCGGTTCATATTTGGTTTAAAATATTGTGCATTTTTTTGGTAAAATGTTTTCTTGTTCAATTGAAGTTGGATTTTTTAAATAATCATCGTCTGACATTTGGGTGAGTTATGTATTCTTATTGTCTGCATTATTTCATTTATACAACTTCGTGTTACGGATTGCATGCAGACGGCTAATTCTGCATAACGCGAATGACGCAAAATGAAAAAATAAAATAAAAATTTCTGAACAATCGGAGGGAGTAGAGAACTTAATTTAAGAGAGAACCGTTACCCGTGACAACTTCGAGCAAGTATTTCTCATAATACCTATATTTACTACACTACACACAAATTCTCGTGGCCTCTTTGGTGCCAGCTATTACTCGGTGATAACTTCTTATTGGTGCGGGAGGGAGACACTATAATCAAGTGACCAACTACAGCTTATTGACAACACAGTACTTTTCATTCGGAACTACCATGGTAAACCATAGTTAACTATGGTAGATCCAATGTGTTCATCAATGTAATCCATGTATATCCAAATCAATGTCCTCCAATTATATCCACCCACGTACCTAATTTTATGTTCACTTCCGAAACTAACGCTAGTGAAGTCATGAGAATCATCAGCTCATTAAAAAACACATTTTCAACAGGCGTAGATGACATACCTGAGTTTATTGTTAAATTTTCGTCCCATGCTATATTAAATCCACTCATAAATATTTTTAATAGTTCTTTATCGGAAGGAGTGTTTCCTAAAATATTTAAGAGAGCTAAAGTGAAACCTTTACACAAGAAAGGAAACAAACTTAATATTGGAAATTACCGACCAATATCTCTACTACCCACTTTCTCAAAAATCCTAGAAAAATTGTTCTATAAGCGTCTTCTAGATTTTTTATCAAAATATAACATTCTCTCTGACGATCAACACGGTTTTAGGAAATCCTTTTCCACTACAAGCGCCATATTTTCCTTCTTAAACGATGTTACCACATCTCTAGACAGTGGAGAAAATCCTCAGGGTGTTTTTCTTGACTTATCCAAAGCATTCGATGTCATCGATCACGGAATTCTCCTTACCAAATTGCATTCTTTAGGCATTCGTGGACTTCCACATCAATGGCTAACTTCTTATTTAAAAGATAGATATCAACAAGTAGAAATATCCTATACTAAAAATAAAATACTTGAGCGTTGTCTTTCAGAAACAAAGCCACTTACTTGCGGAGTACCCCAAGGATCAATTCTCGGCCCTATACTCTTTTTATTGTATGTGAACGACATGTCATCATCCACATCAGATTGCAAAATGGTTCTTTTTGCTGATGACACTAATTTACTATGTAAACACGCCAATGCTCAAAAAGTTTTGTCTAACCTTTCGACTTGGTTCCATGCAAATCGTCTCATTGTAAACACTGACAAAACAGTGTCTATGTCATTTCACAATAGTATCACAAAATCTTTACCCCAGGTTTCTCTTTCTTTAAACGGAACACAATTAAAAACTGTTACAAATACAAAATTCTTAGGTCTCCATATTCAAGACAACCTCAAATGGAATTGTCACATTGACAATCTTAATTCCCAATTAAGCAAATTGTGTTACGCATTCCGAATCTTAGTTAACGCAGTTAGTCCACGTATTTCCCGTTGCGTATATTTTGCAAACGTTTACTCCCATTTACGTTACGGCATTACCTTCTGGGGTAATTCCGGTCAGAGTATTCAAACTTTCAGAATTCAGAAGAGGATAGTTCGGATAATTTGTAAATCTCACCCCCGAAACTCTTGTAAACCTTTATTCAAGGAATTAAATATCTTAACACTTCCCTGCATTTATATTTATGAAACAGTCGTGTTTGTTAAGACCGAATTACTGAAGTGCCACCCTTTCTTTATACGAAACAGTCTCGTTCACGAACACTATACACGCAATAGTAGTAATATTCATCGCCCTAGAGTGTCAACCACTCTTTGCCAAAAAGGACCTTATCATTCGGGAATCGTTCTATATAATTCCCTGCCCAAGAATATAAAAGACATTATGAAATTGAATATCTTCAAATCCGCGGTTAAAAACTACCTCCTGCACCAGTGCTTCTACACTGTAAAAGAATTTATTGATTTTAATAAAAGTTAAATTCGTCTTGTACTTTATCACGCCATTGCTGTAGCACTTTTTAAATAACTTATAACAATTTCAAAAACTATTTTCTTGCATGGTTGTGTTGCCGTATGGCTCATATTAATTTAGTTTTATGTGTACTCAACTTTGGCACGGTTGTGTACATTAATTCTGTAGCCCCATCCTGGCCCGGGTTTTTCTCCGTTTTTCCTTCGGGTACAGGCGGATTTCTTATACAGGTTCTCTAGGCTTTGTCTAGGGGCGTGTTTATTGTAACGATAAATCGTGAATTTAGTGTTTTTTTAACTCTTATGATTTTTAAACACTATACTCAGAATAATCTATAGTTCGATAATAATTTACATGTAACATGTAAATTTGCAAACATACTTGCGTTAAATTACAAACATATGTATTATAATTCGCAGCTAACTTTCTAGGAACTTTTGCTTAAATTTTTGAATCCGCCTCTGCCTTAGGGCCCTTGATCGGAATTGATGGGATGGTCCCTTGCTTGCTTCCGGAGAGTAAATTAGTTTTTTTTCCTCNGCAGTTTGTACCGTTTTTTGACAATAAATTTATTATTATTTATTATCACATTCAAACCTAGTAAGTGACTCGCTCTATGCCTGGATTCGTTCACAGAACCATTTGAGAACTTCGTGTTCGGGCATGTAGCAATCCACGCCTCCACCATGATGGTGCTCATCGCGGATGGTCGCACGGTTATCTTGGTAACTAGACCTGGAACATAAAATTCAAGCGCCGTGTCCGCCGGAAACCAGCGACTTAGGCACTCTTATATTATTTACAAAGTTATTGGGGGTATAGAGGAAGTGAAATGAACGTCTGAGAAGAAAAGGAAAGAATGAAGATGTGAATGTTTTGAGAAGAGGAGTTTTTAGGGGTAAAACGTGTGAATGGGTAATTTGAGAATATCTGAGGGGTATTTTCGGCGTGCAGCAAGATTGACTCTGCATGCAAGATGATGTGAATATTTTTTGAAGATGTCAGGGGAGGGGTCGTGGAACGCCTTCCGGAGGTGTTTCCGGGTATGATGGAAAATAAATTTTGTGATGGTTTCAAATTAGATAAAGAATGGAGATAAGAATTGGGAGTGCGCATCGGCGATCGTACACTCATCCGCAGGAACCGGTTCTCGATGTGAAGGCGATGATGGTAAGGCCTAGAATCAGGCGTAAAGCTCAATACTGCAAATGCAGGCTTTATAGATAAGAAGTTTGACCTTGAACCGGATCCTGGGATTAGTGAAGATTGGAGAAAGGCGGGCAAGCGTGCTATGCATTTTGGAATGGATAGAATTTACACGATCTTGTCAGCGAAATTTCCTGTCCATCGTAACCCCAATGTACTCGACACTTGTGGACCAGACCACAGTGGTGTCCTTGACCTTGAGCGACGGCAGGTTTTGGAAGGACTTGGTGGTAAGATGGCGGAAAGTGAAGATAATTGCCTGGCATTTGGAGGGGTTCAAGGTGGCCCATTAGAAGAACTCCAAGTTTCCAGACGAGAAGTAGCAGATTGAAGGTTAGAGATAGCGAAGGAAGATTGAATGCACGTGCCGCATACGCTATGTCATCAGCGTAAAGGAATTGGGAAACATGCCGAGGGTCAGGAAGATCGTGAAGAAAAAGTGAGAAAAGGGAGGGTGTCCAGACACTACACTGGGGAACCCCAGCACAGATGCGTCGGATGGTGGAAAGGGAACGGTTGTAACGAACCTGAAATGTTCGCCTGGAAAGGTAAATGCGCAGGTGGTGCAAAACGGGAGGAACTTAGGAATTGGTTTTATGAAGAAGTAGATCGTGATGGAGTATCAAAAGCGAAAGAGAAGTCAAAGAAGATTGCAGGAATGGCAATTCTCTGAGAGAGGATGGGGGTTAATTCGAGTGCCAGACGCAAGGTCTGCAGAGCTGCAGACATGCGCCGGAATCCGAATTGGATGGGTCGAATAGCATGAGAGGATTCAAGGAGAGGAGTAAGTTCGGCAATGACAAGGCGCTCGAAGAGTTTACCAAGAAGAGAAAGAAGGCTGATGGGACGATAGTTGTTAGAGTCCCGAAGATTTTTCCCCGGTTTGTGGATAAGAATTATAGTGGCATGTTTCCATGGAAGAGGAAAGTAACTGATAGAAATGCAAGAATTGAAGATATTAGAGAGGACAGCATTGTGAGGAAGATGGCACCACGGATCTTGTCGAAGCCACCCAACTTCTTGGTGTTGACTCGCTTCAGTGCGGCCTTCACTTCTCAGACACCCAAGGTCCACTCATCGTCTGGGACAACTGGGGTAGAAGAGCTCAAGGTACGGGAATGGGACACAATGACAGGAGGAGAGAGACGGGTTTCTAGGATATCACCGGAGCCCACAACTTTCCAGGTCGGGTCGTATGTGGGAGTAGGCGTGCAAGGAATGAGGAGGAGTGGTGGCAGTGAAAGGGTTTCAGAGGGTCCTCTGGATCATCCACACGTCGTCGAAGGAGGAAACATTGGCCCCGGCAAGATTGCTGGGCATGGAAGTCACGGAGTCTGTCTCGTAATATCCGCCTCATGTGGAGGAAGTCAGAAGGATCCCTGGTGCGATAGAATCAACGCTGTGCAGGGGGAGGATGAGATCGGGGTGTTGAGCAAAGTAGGTGGCGAGAGCCGGGGTTACAAACGTTACAACTCCATCGTTGTGCTTGTTGAGATCGCCAGCGATGACGATGCAGTCACGTAGGCCTCGCAGAGAGTCAAGATTCGCACCGTCGAGAACCTTGTGAGGTGTCCGATAGGCAGAAGTTAAATTCCAAGACCGAGACTTCAAGAGAAGTAAGAGAGGAAGTTGGAAGACGAGTGTGAGGGATAGACTTACGAATGGCAATGGCTGTACCGCCACGAGGATTAAGGTTGGGGGTGGCGTAGGGTCTATCATCGCGATAAACGTGATAACCCGGAAGAGAGAAAGATAAAGACGGGGTTAGCCATGTCTCCTGAAGGAGAAGGACATGGATAGAGAAATCAGAGAGGTATTGCCGGATTTCGGCGGTCTTCTAGATGGTGATGCCACGGCAGTTCCACGACGCGAAAGAGGTAATAGATTGGGAAGCCATTTAGAATAGGGAAGACAGAGTTTCAAGGTCTTGGGGAGGAACGGGCCAGGAGCTGACAGAATTGGAAGAACGTTTTTGATTGTGTCAAGAATGACAAGCAGATCAAAACGCTGGAAAATTGACAGAAGTTCAAATATGGTCTGAATGTCCACAGGGGAGATACCCGTCCTCACACTCCATAGACGAATTGTCGCGAGGTCGGGCACGGGGAATGATTCGCATGACACACTTAGGTAATAGTGAAGGTGACGCGTCACCGGACTTACCTGGAAGGTCCAGAAACTGGGTCGTGTCGACCTGGAAGCTGGTGTTGCCGTGTTGATCTCACCCGACTTGGCAGCGACTGAAGTAGAGATGTCAGCACCTGCGCAGAATGAGAATCCAGTAGGCAGCAACGCGGGAACGGACAGTATAGTTGAGGTAGAAGACGCCATTAGGGTAGAAATCGGGAAAGCAGGCCGCCTCGACACGGGACGATTCTTCATCCAAATGCGCCGAGACGAAGAGAGTCATTTCTGGGCGACGGAGTCAGCTGGAGAGCCGGAGGCAGCACCAGATGTCGGCGACGGCTCGGGAGTTCAACTTCCTGCGGCCGGATCCAGAGAAAGTCCTCAAAAATAGCCGGTCGAACTCAGAATGCCATTCGAGAAGGCACAAGCAGATCAAAACGCTGGAAAATTGACAGAAGTTCAAATATGGTCTGAATGTCCGCAGGGGAGATTCCACAGAACAAGTAAGATGCCAGTGGAGTAGAAGCAGGAGGGGGAGACGGAAGAATCAGAGACACGAACCAAACTTAGTGTGATCAGTGTGATTCAGATCCTATACTCAATCGGTTCAAATAGTAATCACAATCGGTTCTTCAAGATAAAAATAAATACATTAGCAAATTTCCATTTCAATTCTGCCTACAATCGTGTGGAGGAAATACACTACTTAAATTAATTAAAATTAGTAAGGAAAGAAATAGATACTGTTACAATACATATAATTCTCAAGAACGCAGGAGAGGAAACAAACACAAGACAAAATTATCTAGTTGACGTTTTCTGATTATCTATTTTATTGTTAATATTCACTATCAAACTCCGCCGTGTTTGCGTGTCAATTTTTTAGACAATCAATTTTACTTACTATTTTACATTATCACTTCACCTTCAATATATTTCTAAAAAGAAAGAAGACATTCCTCTCTATTACTTTATTTTGCCAACGTTTTGAGATTAGGTTTATCTCTTCATTGGGGCCAGACTGAGGTGCAGATACAATTAAAATCATATTATTAAAATTATCAGTGATTCGTCATAGACGTAACCTTCTCTGTCATTATCTTATTGAATACTCGTAATTGCATGTAGGTCTCTATAACACTGGAGAGATAACACGTCCCATCCATAGTGTACTCGATTAGCCGTATTACAAAGGGAAGAATCAGTATTCTCCTAGTTTTTTTAGATATTCGAAGAACGGGACACGGAAGTCGGGTTGTACCATCGGTTTCAAGCCAGTAATTAAGGCAGACATTGTCATCGGACACCAACTTGTGGGTCTACCACGAGAAATGCTTTCGAAAAGACACGGAGGCATCCGCCGACCATCGAGTCTGCGAGATAGTGAATGGTCATGATTGTACGCGTGAATTGTCATGGTAGTCCGTGAAGCTCTTCTAGAAAATTCAACGCCTGCTAAGATCGGGGATGAATCAAAGACGTTTCGAACCCCGTCACGGTAAGAGGTCTACTTATCTCCTGACGTCTGTCTAGTAAGGTATGCACACAGATTATATAAGGTACAGATGGATCACTCGTAGTAGCGCTCCACTAGCAAGGTGCCGAACGATCTAGCCCCCACCACCCGTTCAACTGGTTGATCGCGTAGTGAGGGTTGTCGTTCACGGCAAGCACATGCTCTTCATGTGGCGACTGCGACTAATTGAAGCTACTCGAGCACTGCTTGGTGTTGAATTGTGGGTGTTTTAGTTCGACTCACGCATTTGGTATTGCTGGTTCTGAGTTTCCACTGCAGATTAATTGTTTGTAGACTGCTGCAGAATATGGCAGCGGGTACTCGATTAAAATTATGCGATGTAAAAGGAGGAAAAGGGAGGGGTGTTGGGCGCAATTGTGACGATAGTTCTCGGCCTTCCCCGTGGCGCGCAGGGGTGCATCTAAAGTAACCATTGAGAGTGAAGTATCTGTACCTCCTATAATCTGTGGGTCTGCAATTTATCTCATTTCCTTGTGTTCCAAAGACTATTTAGAACGTGTCAACGAGAATTGTTTGAGTGCATCGCCGTAGTTACAGCACAGTACAAAGAGTGATATTCTTTCTTGAAAATATTAGTAGTCACTAGTAGTCTACGCAAATTTATTATTGTGTAACTATTTAAAGTCACCGAGGAAGACCTCTAAACTAAAAAATCGGGTGCAGACTATATGCGCGGAAGCAGCGATTGTGAATTAGATTAAAAGTCATAAAATTTAGGCAGCTCATTAAGAGACAGCATCAATCTCCCTGCCAAAGCTAAATAATTAGTGAAATCGAATCTTCCATTTTGTGTAGAATTTCAGCTAATATGATGTGTTTGCAGCAATTAATAAATGTATTTATTATTATTATTGAACAAAGCTGTGTTGTCTTTCCCAAAGGAGGGATTTAGTTTTGCAGTGCCCTATATGAATGAGTGTGGAGATCCTGGAACTCTTCACGTTTATTAATAGAATTTTTTGTTTCTAAATTATTATTTTAATAGTAAGATAAAATATCTGAATATGTAGGTTGCGTAGCCAATAATTGCATTTTGCCCCATTGCGTAACTTCCACAATACCCCGCTAGGTCGAACTGGCTGAGGTTTTCAGCTGAGGTATCCCTCACTTACTCCAGGTGGTACTTAAAAATTCCCCGGCAACTTACATCATAAATATAAGAAGAAATAAATAATTAAAATTCAGTTAAGCGAATTCCAGTTATTCAAGCACTTCTCTATCGTCCTCTCCAGCTTTCTCACTGGAAAAAATCATCAGCAAACCTTCTGTATGGACGGGAGAGACATCTACAGCTTTTAATCAGTTGCAGCTGAGAAAAACTATTGAGCCCAGTGACGTTCTGACGCCAAAGTGGTGGCGTTTTTTTGCCGGATTTTCAAAGATTTAAATATGTTATAGATCCAGCGGTCTCATGTACCAGTTGTCCGAAGGGGAAAACAAAATTAAGAGTCTCTCTCGCACATCGACTTGGGGGAACGGTAGGTGTAGAAATGGATTTATACAACAAATGCCGTTAAGTTCAAGTGATCACAAAGGGGTACTTTATTCTTAGAGTTGGGGGTGTGAGGGACGTGACGTAAAAATTACGTTAAGAGATCGCTATTGGGGTCGGTTGCATGGGTTTTGTGTATTCTGAGATGAATAACCAGTATTTCCAGTGACTGAAATTCCAATTCAAGCATAAGAAACACTAGAAAGGAAAACTGGAAAATATTTTTAACCATACTAAAGACTCCAGAAATTGAAGTACATTACGTTTCACAAGACTTAATTTTTGCGGTAGCATAAATAGTGACCAATACTAGCTCTGTCCTTCAAAACGCCCACAACTAGTTTTGTGCAAAGTGAAACGTCAAAAACTAGTATTTGTCGTTTTGAAAACGCAGAGAACTAGTTTAGGCAAAAACGCATCTACCAAAACTAGATTTGGTCGTTTTCTTTCGTCCAATGGCCGAATTCGGGTTTTGTCCGTTCACGGACACTACTGACGTTTCTCTCCGTAATGAAGGATTCTAATTACTTCTGGCTGTTATTGTGAAATCTGGCAACTACAGATTATGCTGGCAATGCTGTTGGAGAAAGGTCTTTGATCATCTTACTCCGTGTGGTTTCGGGATGTAAAAGCGCCATCATTCCAGGCAACGATTAACAATTTGAGAATTTATGTTCTCAGGACTTAACTTAATTACAACTTTTTGTACTCATCCTACCTTTCAAACATTCTTGAAATACTGTCATGTCCTTAATCTCAGTTCGAGGCGTGTTACCTGATCGCTGTGCGTATTTTGACGATCAGCTGTCCTCTCTATCACGCGTATGCAAGTCACTCAAGATAAAAGTTCCGTAGCTAAGTGTGAGTTTGGAGGTAATATGAATACCTTTTGTGTTCGATTGTAGTCTTCGTCTGTCCCTGAATTAGTGAGATCAGTAAACAACACTGACACGAAAAACATGTCATCATTTGCAAAAGGTATTTAGTTAGTACTAATGTTTCGTTCTGTTTGATGTGGTAAGTGTGTCATTATCGGACTCGGTTAAACTTAATCTCTCCACTTTTTTCAGTCTCAACCAAACAGCCGTTGCTTTCACCGGGCAGAACTCAAGGAGATGGTATGGAGAGTGAATCAGAAACTCCACCAGAAGTTGCGGTTCGAAAAAAATCCGAGAAAGTAGGAAGCCTTGGTGATAAATTAATATACCGACCTCCTGATCTCAAACAGTATTCATCTACTCCACCAATAATCACAGGAAAAATTGTGAACTTGGTACCTAAGCAAATAGCATCAACTCGGAAAAATACTTCTATTGTGTTAGGGCTTAAAGGTAGAGAGCCCAAGTTTATCCCGTATGAACCCTACAAAGCAGCAGTTAAACCTATTATTCCTTTCGAAAAGAAGAAAGCTGAGCGTAAAACTTCCAAAAAGAACAATGAATTACCTATTGTATCGCAAGTTAGAACAGACTGTATTTTAGCAAATATAAGTGATAACACAAAAGAAGTGAATAGTGGGACTCAACCATGGGATGAAGAAAAGAAGTCATTTCAGGACGAAGTTAAAAAGTTGAAAGATGAAAATGCTCAATTAGAGAGTCAACTTAAATTTCAAGCACAGGTAATACAGATTAGAATAATAACAGAAGAAGTTTTATATTAAAAAACCCCGCATTTTGATTGTACTTTGTTACGACAAAATAAAAATTAATTTTGCTTTCCGTTTTGAATAATAGATTGATCAAATTTTAACTGGCCTTTACCTAGCAATGGTTTAGTTGTAAGTGTGGTACCAATACAGAGAAGTTACTTTTAATTCTTTTTTTATTTTATAACCTTCGGGCTCCTCTTCAGTAAAATATATCTCTTTATTGAAATGTAACATTATTCAGAATACATTTTATGTACAATTATTTCCTTAATGATAATACCAACCAGAAAGTAAAATTGTTTTTCCTTCCCTTTTTCTACTCTTTCCTCACTTTGTTTTCTTTTGGTTCAGTCTGTTGTTGTCACATAATATTAATATTACATTCTTGCAATCTTCTATACAATGTTTAATAAAGAAAAATGTCACTTTTAATTCTAGATCTGTATCTTGTGAAATCCAATGACATTCAAGGTGTAATTCGACTTCGAAATTCCTCCTAAAAATTGCAGAGTGATTTTGTTAAATTTTTAAAACACATTTAATATTTTAAAACTAGAATCTCTATTATTTAAAAATATTTGAAATATATGAATCACTATGTTCTTAATTAAGTTAGTCTCCAAAAAATAAAATAAAAGTACATTAAATATTTTTTACTTCAAATTTCACATAGCAAAGGATTTGTTAAGTATTTGTGTTTGTTTTTTTAGAAACCTTGCAGCAAAGTTGCATATAAATTTGTTTTTTTAAATAAGTTGTTAATTTCCAGGTGAATGGGGAGCTTAAAGCTCTTCTTGTTGCTGCTGTTGGAGAAGATTTGGAGACTCGAGTTCATATCTTAACTGAGGATAAATTACAACTTGCTCGAGCTTTACTTTCCTCATCCCAGAGATTGTCAACCCATCAAGAACAAACTGAATGGCTTGCTGGTCAGTGTGAAGTTTGGAGAAGCAAATTTTTGGCTAGCAGGTACATGATTATTTAATTTATTTGATGACCATGAGAAGTATGTTCAAAAAGTGAATGTAAAGATTATGCTATTACAAATCAAAAGAATAGCTACTTGCATGCAAGAAAATATAATACTGGAACAATTGTAAAAATTGACTGGGCAGTAGAAACATGAATTGGAAGTTAAGACATACTAGGACTAGTCCATGAACAAAATAAATAAAATTAAATATATGAGGAATAAATACTTTCAACAATTCAAAACTTGACTTCATTTAAGAAAACAATTAGGGAGTTTGTCCGTACTCTGCTAGGTTGTTTTCAGGAGGCAGCAGCATGTAAATCCAGTATAAACTTAGGGAAATGTCCCTCAATACATGTTTTCTGAGAAAAAATTAATTTATTACTTAGCTGAACCAACCTGATGTGTCCCAGGAGTATGAATTGGTTATCCAATTAAGAACTTTGTTTGTTTCTACATTCACATCTTCACTATTTTGATTATATCTTCTTATTGAATGTTTATTTAACTGCAGTCACCTTTTTATGCACCATTGTAGTATCTACTTCCCATTATCTTAGTGCGACCCTTTTGCCTATACCCTGAAGTTTCAGATTGGAAAATGAGGTACACCTACACAATACTGGTGGTGCTGGACTAGGAGTGCAAGGTGAACATAATTCGAAATGTCATTGTTCATCTTAATGATCTCAAGAACTATGGACTTGATGGACACTTACGTTACTACTTCCCAACCTCCAACACATTGAAAGTACTACTTTTCATTTAGACTGCCCCAAATTTGTATTCAATCAATTATATAGTTTTTTCCCATTATTTTTACATGTCATCTCCTTCCCCTGTCCTTTTGGGGTGACTTATCTCTACCATATTTATTTTCCAATAGTTAGTTATCTATGTTCCAAGTTTGGGTGAAATTCATTCATGTATTCCAAAGTTATGGTGGAACATATACCTATACATACACATACCCACACAGCTGTGAAAGCTGTGAAGCAGTTCCACCAAACAATTCTGCTGCAACAAATCTATCGTGAAAGTCACATTTGGTTTTGCAGAAGTCTTTTGTTGTAATGAGTGTGACATTATTCGTAGGTGGCACACTATGCTGTGTGCACTTTTACCGGTTTCACATGTACCTATGTGTTAAGGTTTGTTATGTACATATTTCTTCTGTGTATCCTACACGTGAAGAAGATATGTGATATTTTTCTACCTGTGAAACTGGTAATAAAGTGCACACAGTCTAGTGTGCCACCTGGTTCACTTATCTCCTGTATGGGGATGTGTCTCAGGTCTTCCAGGGTTTAGGTCTGGGTGGAAATGGTGTACGGTTGTGGAAGGCGAAGTGGTTAACACCCCTGTGATCAAAGCAGGAGTCCTGGGTTCGATTTCTGGCTCGTCGTCATTTTCACCTGACCAAAAGTTATAAATAGCTCCTGTTCAGTCCCAGAGGATCCACCTCTAAACATGATAGCATGCACCGTTGTCTTAGTAACTACTTATGACAGCTATGGGTACATGGAACAGTGGATGGCGAATCCTCCTTTTAGCAGATATTACGTTTCACTGACCGTGAATGTTATAATTGCTGACCTAATTGTAACTAAGAAAACTGATGCTGTGTGTGAATGTTATACGTGTATTATTATGCTCAATGTAGCAAAAGAATAATAATGAGAAGGGGCTAGGGCATGGCATTGTCAAATGGCTGCTGTGTGGGGTAAGTTGGCGTAGCTCCACCCAGTCATTTCAATGAGGGCAGATTCATTTATCTTTAGTCAGTCTAATATCAAAACTTGATATTTCTGTTTTATTTATATTTCTGTTAAGGGCTAATTTTTTAATGACAATTACTATGAAGATTGATTTTTGAATTATTGAAAATTTCCTGGTCATTCAACTATGAACACGCAGGATATATATGGTGAACATGCAAGAGGTACCATATTTGATTGAGAATCTATAAAATTATAGTTGATCAGGATCATACCCAGTCACCTGCTTATACTCCCATCTTTCTACATTTGCTGACTAATATTTTGGCAAAACATTTGTGAGGTAGATGAATTCTGGAATTAAAGGTTTTTCTAGATACTCTATTAGAATTTGCCTCTTTGTGTTTTGAAAAGTGGAAATTTTAGGAAGGCAAATGCTCTAGTTTACTTTTTATATCCATTCAACACAGAAGATTGGACTTTTTGCTCTATTTCATCATGTTAATAATTCCAGGAGATAAAAGACCGTTTGTTTCAGGAGTAGACTTTCGTAATAATAAAGAAAGATGCAAGGTTTTTCTTTTGAAGAGCATTTCCAAAATTTAATACATTTATCAGTAGACAGCTGCCATTCTTGCTTTAACTGTTCTTAAATATTTTCTTCAATTATATGAATTAAAATTTTATAAATATTGTACCTCTGAAAGAGATTCTAGATTTCCATAAAAAGAACTGAAGTACTATAATTTTTCATTATGTCCCTTTCACCAACCCCTTCACCTTCATCAATTACTGCACAAATTCAGAAAAAACACGTTTATTTACTTAACGACTAGATGAATTGCTGTTTTTGAAAACACCCTGACCCTGATTGTTTTCTTGATATATACTTGTCTTACATAAATACAAAATTTGTTATAAAATTAAAAAATCCTTGCTAACACGCAATGTTAGCTCCTGAGAGTTAATTACTTCAACACATTGAATTAAATGTTAATGTATTTAATTTTGATTTCTCTTCAGATTTTTCTTCTTCTTCTGAACCGTTGTAACCTTTGTTTTCAGTCTCATCGTAGAAGAACTAGCCAAGTGGAAAGCAGCATTGTGCCAACGATCCACTGAACTACAGGAAGCAATGAAACGATTGCTTGAGGAGAGAAGTGTTGTTCGAGATTCGTTACTCCACTCATTCAGGTGAAATATTTTCTCTCTGAATTTATTATTATTGTGTGTTATGTATTCCAGTTGAGAAGATAATATTAACAATGTAAAACAAGGTGTGATATTGTTTCATTGGTTAATGTTGTTGATTAACGAGGAGACAAGATAAATGTAACTAGCACAAACAACACAAACATTTCAGTGGAGAGAGTTTTAGCAATGTCTGCTTTTTATTGCAAAAATATTTCCTGAAATAATGTTTCTGACAATGAGTTATTCGGTGAAGTCTCTGTACAAAAGCAGGTGAGTTTAAATGACTATGCTTATGTATCAGAGAACATTATTAAGACTGAAGGGTTTTTATTTTATTTTTATTTTATGCATCAATGGGCGCTGGACCCTTACATTCATAATTGATTACATAAAATAATAAAGAGAGTAATCAAAAGATACATCGAACTTAAAGCATACATCTATGTACATATTAATTAAATGATCATATAATTATAATTGAAAAAAAATTATATTATACACTAAAACCGTAAATAAACACAATTAAATATAATATTTCACACAATGTTTTTTGGTATGAATTTTGAAAGATCATTTTTATACTGTCAGGAAGTTAGTTCCAAGTTCTATGTAATCTAGCTACTTAACTAAATTACACGCAATTGGTGCAGTCAGTGTTTTCACATAATATTCGAAAGATCCTTACACTGCCTCACTTATCTCTAGTTACATACAAGTTACATAGGTCTGAACTTTTAATTGTCATTTAAAAATTTGTAAGTGAAAATTATATCATTATTTATCTATTTATTTATTTACAACAATGGACTAAAAGTCCTCAAATTACAAAATAAAGAAAAGTAAATAGCAGAATTATAATGCATTTAGTTCAGTCTGCATTGAACAGTCACTATTATCAGCTCATTCATATTTTAGAATATACTCATAAATTACATTTGTAATATCGCGTGATCAATGTTAAATTAATTAATAAGTTTGCACATTCGATTGATTGGATTATTTACAGTGTAATTGTCATATATTGCCTCAAGTAAAATGTTTTATTTGATATTAATATCCTAGACGGAACTCTAATATTTAATAATTTCAATAAATCTTGGCTGTCAATAATGTTATTGCACAACTTGTGGATAAATTTTAAGCCTAATGATTTTCGCGATGATTCTGAAGAAGATATATTTAAAATATAAGAAATGTCTTCCTAATTGTGGTTTATATATGGATTAGAAAGATGTAATCTGAATGACAATATCCTGAAAAATTTATGTTGAATACTTTGTATTGTTTTTATATGAACAGAAGTATGAAGAGACCAGACCACTGATCCAAACATTAAGATATGTTTCACGAGAAGTAAATGTAAAAGTCTAAATATTGATGGTGATTGAAAATATTTACAGGTTCTCTTTATGAGACCATCAATTTGTATTGATTTATTAACACATTTATCAATATGTAAATTGAAACTCATTGTAGAATCAAATATTACACCCAAGTCCCTAATGGAATTTACATTTTCCAAATAAATGTTTTAAGATTATTTATAGATCTGGAAAACGTAATGGTTTTACGTTTTTGAATATTTAGTTGCATATTGTTATCTACACACCAAGTATGAATTACATATAGAGAAAGTTAAACATTTTCAATATCAGAGACAGATATGCTGTTTTATATAGTTTTAAATATCTGTGAATAACAAGAAATGTACATTATGTAAAACTAAGGTAATATCATTTATAAAAATGTTAAACAAAAACTGTTCAACATGTGAACCTTCTGGAACACCCGACAATACTACAGTTTCTCCAGATATTAAAATATCGTGGTTGACTGAATCAAAAGCTTGGAAAAACCAGTGTAAATAGTATCAACTTGATGTTCATTATTTTATTCTTCTAATATGTATTATTAGTTTCAGTTTCATATTGGAAATGTAAATAAAAACATGTTCCACTTTAACAGTAGATTTCAATAGAGAGCTATGACGAATATTTCTCACTACAACAAGGACACAATCTCTTTTTTCAAATGAGCTGTTATAATTATTTCTGTTAAGTCTGTAAATGACAAAATTTGGAAGTTTTATTTTAGTATCAAGGATATTTCAAAAATGCTAATTAAATTTTATGTTGATGATAAATTGATCATGCTGATGCATTCAGTTTCATCAAGACCTAGATTCATTAACATGCTGTGTATTGTACAAATTGTGTAAATATGTGTGTACAAATTACTCAATCCTGAACAAATTTCATTGTAGTGGATTTTCATTGACAATAAATCACTGGATGTCTTCCAGTATGTGAGATATTGCCTGTCATTTGATATCATCCTTTTTTTGAACAGAATACACATTTGCTAGTTAGTAATGTTTAGTTTTTTGAAACCCATATATGTGGCAAAGTGACAGAAGTGAAAGTATATTTAAGGGTCTATAAGTATATCTGTTTTTAAGCCTTGAACATTACTTCTAATTTTTTTGTGTGTATTGAAATTTGTAGAATATCATGTTTATTGCTTCTTTTAATTTTTTATTTGTGGTTGAGAGAGGGTGGTAGTGTAAAATACTTGTTCTGTTGCATCAAATTAGAACTCATGAAATTTTTTATGGTACATTTGGTATGTTCCTAAACTATTACTTTCACTATTTAGCATATTTTGAATTTGATTATAAACAATTTTGGGGATAATTTCAGCATGGTGTTTCAAATAATATTACATAAATAAAAGTAATAACAATTCAAAACTTCATGTATTTTCAACCCCATTATTAATTCTATGATTCTACATTCTATGAGGGAATTCTGTCACCTTCTCATCAACCCAACAATATTGTAGTCATATTGTTTGTATGACTAATATTCAGTGATAGTGAGAAATAATTAATTGTAGAAATTTGTTTTGTCTAACCCTGAAGAAGGAATTATAATATTCCAAACTGTTGGCAGTATATAAATAGTTTTATTTATGACCTATTTTCAAATAAAAAACCAATCGTTTAGTGATGACAATTGACTCTCAGAAAAGCTTACAGGAACTTGTTAATGATGAGAAGAACAGAGTTCCTGAAGAATCTCAAAATCCACTCTTATTTCTCCCAATCTTCAATTAATTTAGATTGATGTTAAATTGTTTATCAAGGTTGTTAAATTGGCTTTAAAGTGAATATTTCATTGTCAGGAATGTCATTTCCAATTTTAGTTGGGAGCCTGTTAATTAATCCGACAACAAATTATTTTGCACATTTCTATTTGATAAGCATTTTACATTATTTGAACATAATATCTATATTATTAGGCATCTATCCAACAAAAAATACTAAAGAACCAACGATATAATTATGTCTGATTTCATTTATACAGTGATACCTTAACAAACAAATGTTATTCATTCAGGAATGACTTTAATTTACCGAAATCTTCATTATCCAAAACTTGATTTCCCGTAGGATTCTATACAAAATCATTTAATTTTTTCTGGATGCTTTCCACTTTTCAAAGATATGTTTTATAAACTAGTTAATTTTTTTTGTTTTTGTTTTATTCAAGAGAAAAACAATAATTATATTCAGGAGTCTTTGACTGTTTCAAACTGTTAATTAAGGCAAAATTGAATCTAAATGATGAAAGGTTTCTTCTTTAATATTTCGAAGTTCCTGTCACTGCAGTTTTAAATATGCAAATATGTGTGTATGGCTTGCAAGGTATTTGATATCACTGTCCATACTTGTTTGTTCACATTCCTTCATATTCTGTTTGTTCTTGTTCATTCAAATTTGCTGCTTTCTGTTAGTGTGCATAACAACATCATGTATAAGGACTTACATAAATATAATTTATTACAGAACAATTGTTGCTTTATTTGTTCTTTCTCCAATGGTGTCAGAATATTAAGTATCATTACTACAGATTAATTCTTTTTTTCTTATTTCATTTACATTTTGGTTTTATATTCTTCTTATTCATGAAATAATTTTTTGTTTCAGAGATCTGAGCATTTTGCGTCACCATTTTGACCCCAATAAGATAGGTTGCAGTGACCTGCCCTCTACCAGTGTTGTTGACCTAGCTGCTGGTTGTCAACATCTGGGCCAAGTCTTGAGGCAACAGCTGCTTGGTTCCACACCAGGAGCTGGTGGCGTTCGTGGTGCAGAGCCTGACTTCACTGGCCTCGATATGCATACTGTGGTTGAGAAAAATGCAGAAAATGTAAAGTTTGTTTTATGTGTTTTATTTAATTGTTTATGGATAAATATATGGATATAATAAAAATAATAAGTAATTGAACAAATTATAATATTTTAGGACAAGTTACTTTAAAGTTATTATCAATAAATTTTTAGTGTGAAATAATTCCTGGCAACAGGCCAGTATGCAAGTAAAGTTTAATATTTCTGTAAGCTATCTAGAATGCAATTTAACTACTCTTCAGACTGGAAATGTGAGCTGCAATCTAAAAGTCATAAACATACATATGTTCCATGTTTCATCGAGAACTGGTAACGTAGATGTTAATGTATTATCAAGATACCTGTAATACATATTCCTGGCAACTATTGGAAGGTAGTGGGTGGCCTTGTATAGCACAACTTTTCGCAGCGTCAACTTAATGCAGCAAAAAGTGCAGAATAAAGTGTTACAAAATGTAAATTTTAGAAAATCAATGCTCATGGGGTAAAATACAAAGGGGAAAACCCCAGAAAGATACTCATTTAATGTTACTATGTAATAATAAAATATACTCTCCTAATGAGTTTGGAAAAGGGAAATATATTTCCTTATGTATTACAGGGAATTATTGTAGGGATTTGAAACATGTACTTACTGTTGAAAAGTATGCAAAATTTAAGTCTATTGTATAGATGTTTAACTGTAGTTTGAAATTTTTCCAATATGAATTTAAAGTGTCATATTTAATATTATATAATTAAATTATGAACTTGAACAATATACAAAGAATCACAAAGAGGAGTTTGAACTCACCTGAGAACACAGAGAAACTGATTTATGAACTTTATGACAATTTGTGTATAGTTTATGTTCTTTTATTTCATTGTTTTTATTTTTGTTGTTGTTAAATTTTGTGTATTTTTATTGTAACTAGGACTAACTAGAACTTGACGTAAAACTAGGACTAATACCTGACAAAGTTGCAGTGACAAAACGTGGTTGAAATATATTTTTTGGTCTGAGAAGGTTGCTAAAGTTGATAATTTTTAAATGCTCATGATTCTTGTTACATTTTTCTTTACTTGTAAACCTGAAAGAAAAATGAACTATTTTGCATATGATAATATCTGCATGTTGAAAAATTGAAATTTATTTCTGAGCAAATATTTCATTTTAAATTGTTTTAGTTGCTGCTGACTCCGAACACACTCCTTTTGGCTGGCCCTGATGTTGCGTGTAGTGCAGTTGTTGGTGCTGCAGTGGCTGTAGAGGCCCTTGGCCCAGCAACAATGGCTAGCAAGTGCTGTGGTCACTGTACTGGAGAAATCAAGATGGTCTGAGCCTCGGGATCTTTCAAATTACTCTTCCACACCATTTACGTGCCAAGTATAAGTGCATATCAGTATTGAATGAACTATTCTGTGGAATTATTTTATTTAGTTTATACTCTTTCCATTAAGATATATTTGTAGGGTTATATCTCAACTGTTATTTCAAAGACAAATCATAAAAGATGACTAATTTTCCTGTGCATCCCTCTTTAAAACATTTATCTGTGTATAAGGTTGACTAAATATGCCCTTGTCTGTTTTAAGTTATAAATTATGTAAAATTATCTGAAATATTTATAAGGATATTTATATACTAACATTTTTATTAATAAGAATATTGAAAACTCTGTGTTGATTATTTCTGTATTTCCTTTATGAATGATTGGAAAGGTTTTAATATAAGTTAGTGCCAGTGTTAGTAGAATTCAATCAAAATTTATTTGGATTTGGACTTTGAAAACATATGCATATATTTCTTTCTTGTACCTACATGTGGAGAAGATAAGTGATAACTTTCGGTCAGATAAAAATGACGATGAGCTGGTAATCACTCGGTACTCCTAGTAGAAGTGTTGGCCACATATTCTAGGTCTGGGTGAAAATGGTGTACAGTTGTAGAAGGCGAATGGGTGTTGTAGTGGTTAACACCTTTGCGAACAAAGCAGGAGTCCCAGATTCAGTTCCTGTCTCTTCGCCTTTTTCATCTGATTAAAAGTTTCTTGAAAACTTACTTTGCTGACTGTCTTAATAAAATAGATATAATAATTGGTGGTAAAATACATTGTATCATATTGAGAAAATACTTATTTTCAAATATAAACTAAACTACACATCAGCAAATGTCTTATTGAAGTGCCACAGAAATTGTCAAACTCAGTTTCAACCTGAATACTCTTTGATATGTGGCCAGAAACATGGCTGCATTAATCATGTTACGTCGAATGAAAATGGGAGACGGGACCGGGGTTCGAACCCGGGACCTTGAGCTCTGCGCGCTCATGCGCCTACCGACTGCGCCATCCCGTTCGCCACCCGGGCCCGTCTACCATTCTCATTCAACTTGTGAAACCCAAAGAC
>NNCF01132066.1:1008925-1028089 GCA_002313205.1 Laupala kohalensis
GTCTCCCATTTTCATTCGACGTAACATGATTAATCTGTTACCTGGTGGTGAGGTTCACCGCAATCTAAGAGATTTCTATGGCTGCATTGCAAGGATGATTATGTACGTGTTGGCTTTAGTTCCGATTTTTGTTGTTGTGGCCTAGTAGTTGTGAAGCATATGAAAGTTCTTTCTCAGTTCCAAATTGTCCTTTTTGGCCAACTTGAATGACTGCATGAAAATATTAATTTCAGATGTGTGTTCACTGCTTAATGAAAACCTTAAAGAAAACTTATTGAAATGAATATATCAAAGTAAATCATACATTGCTGACATACAATCCTCCTGGAAACTTGTATGTGTTTCAATGGACTAATGAGTTCCTAAATTATGTTAATATTTTACTATTAATCTATAAAAACTGCATTTTTATTCATTGTTATTCCTGATTCTGTTTTTAAACTGAATGAAATCAAAGTGGAGCTTACTAAAACCTAGAAATTAAGTCTAGCCAGTTAGAATGTGGTGTTGTCATATGTCAACTATCAGTGGGTAGGCTAATGTAGCCTCATGGATTCCAGTCAGCATCCCGACAATGACACCTACTTTATATATTATAGCTCCCTGATTTTCATGTAATCTGTTGACCCCTCTCTCAATACTCACTTCCTCCTGTAATTATTATTGTTAGTCATTCCAATTTTTTTTGCTCTATAAATAGACAATTGCAGTAATTTTGTTTCCTTTTTTATTTGCAACTTCAAGTTAAATAAGATTTTTAATGAACTGGATCACTTCGAAATCATTTAACAGTGTCTTGGAAGATTTACATGATATCTTTAAGTATTCTTTTTTTCTAAATATTTTTAAAATGGTTTTTTATTATAATTCACAAAATATTTTTAAATTATGTTAGTTTACATGTCAATATTTTGTGACAACCATATCATCATGCAAATTTCTATTATTTTCTAATAAGAAATCATTTGTTGATAAAAAGAGTTCGAATTTTTTGTGAATTCTTTCTCCTTGGCATCATTTATTAACTTATTTAAATAATATATTTCTGATGAACTTGGACATCACAAAGAAAATCTGTATGTGCCCACAACCAGTAGATATGAATTTGGTCTGTTGGGATTTGATGATGAGGAAAATATCCTTTATACCATATTTGAGTTATGAAATTGTGTACAAGTAGAATTTACAAAAGTGTATTCAATGATACCTCCGTAATATTTCTTATTTAATTTATTTCATAACTTCATTGTACAATGAGTGTAAACCAAAATTGCTATTGAATGAAATTTCTTATATGTGAGGAATGTCTAACAGACTAGTGTCTAATGATGTTCTCACACTTAAAATTAAATTACCTTTAAACATGTAAAATATGTGTAGTGTCTGCAGATCTCATATGAAGTAAAGTAGTTTGTTTCTATTTGCTCCAGCTTCTTCAATGTAATTTTTTTAATGGGGTTTTAGGGCTCGTCAACATCAAGGTCATTAGAGCCTTTGAATGTAATACTATAAGTTGTGGAAAAATACTTATATTTTAGGAAAAGGTTTTCTGAGGTGCTGGAGGTATGCGTTCTTGAAGACTTGATACTGTATTTGTGATACTTATTAAATGACAACAGTTCAGGGGCAGCTGAGCTGGTCGTACCTATCTAAGTAAATTTACTTCTTAAGTGATATTGAATTTCGGTCTTCAATATCGGACATGATAACTTCTACTTCCATTCTTATGATGTTTTTATATTTCATGCTGAAGATACTATTTGCATACTGTTATTCTTTATAAAAGTTTATAAATAAGGTTTATGATTGAATTAGTAAAGATAAATGTTATTGTATTTTATTTAAAAAAATAAACTAACAGCAAGTGTGATAACCAAGTGGTTGGAGATAATGTATTCAATTATTGTACTTGTTACATTAATAGATACAAAAAAAAACAACCTTTTTTTGCATTCCAGGAATTTTTTTTGCCGTAATTTTTTGGTCCCCTAAATTTTCCCATGTACAGTAGTGAATCTGGACTGATATCAAGGGGTGGGGTGCTAACCAGGGAGGGATCTGGGGAGCATATCATTTGTTTGAGAATTATGGTTTACAACACATAATATTTATAAAATTTTATGAGTTGATCTATTTTAATAAAAGTACATGATATGTAAATGATAATCCATACTCCATACTAATATATAAATGCATAACGCAAAAGCATGTGTCTGTTTGTTACTTAATCATGACCAAACCACAGAACTGATTGTGATGAAATTTAGCAAGGAGATAGTTTAGATGTCCAGGATGAACGTAGGCTAATTTTTATTTTTTAAAATATATGACAAGAAAGATAAACAATGAAGTTGAAGATAAATGTCGAAGTCGGGAAAATATCGGCCATGTTTACTTATGCTGCCTAAGCGGTTAGAGATAGATGACAACTATGAGTGGTAATATTGTTCGTCTCAAAGAAGTCTGCGACAGCATATGTTTATTTACAAAAATTAACATAAATTATCGAAAAAAACGTAATGAAAAATAGATGTTGAACTACTTCAATTTGAGTGAGGAATTTAAGAAGGAAAAAACCAATCATCAAAATTAAAATTGGACGAATGGTTTAGATTTTATAAGCGTTTTAATGAAATTGTGCAATCGTGCTGCCGCAGTTGTATCTTGCATCACAAGCAATAATTCGACCTGCAAGACTTCCGGTGAGTGGGTTCGTTGGTCTAACGAGTAAAAAAAACTTCCTTGTAATCAGCTAGTATTTATAATATATATTATGTATTTATAATATACCGATACCGAACTAATAGGGTACAACGTATATAGGGATAATACAATGCATGTAAGGGAAATGGCATACCATAAATGAATAGAAATTCGCTGGCCGTCAATAGATAGCATGTAGTAAAGACATATTTTGAACGTCACAAGACCACCCCATCCCTTGAAAAGTAGGTACAGGTCCCGTAACGAAAGACTTTGCCTACTGCCTCACAACGTGTTAACTATATTGGAGTAACTGAGTTGTGCTGTCCGTAATGCAGTGGTGTTGCATTGCTTATACAGGGTTGGGCAGGGAGGTATGGATGATTTGAAATAACACACTCTCATTTTTAAACGAAACTCAAAATTTATTTTTTTAATGTGTACCTTAGATGTTGCCATTACAAAAATTAAATTAAATTAAAATTAAATTAAAGAGGAAAAAATTGAAACATTGATTACGTACGAAAAATAACATCTGTTAAATGCTGTCCGTTTTTGTCCATACACTCCTGTAGACGTTGTGAGAAGTTGTCCATACTCCTCTGAAGCATTGCACGTGGTACTGCTCGAATTTCTTGTGTTATTGTTTCACTCAGGGCTTCAAGTGTACGTGGTTTGTTTATGTATACACGTGCTTTTAGGTAGCCCCATAAAAAATAGTCACAAGGTGACAGGTCCGGTGACCGAGGAGGCCATTCCACATCTCCACGCAACGAAATGAGGCGCCCAGGGAAGGTCTGCCTCAAAAATTCCATAGCTGCTCTCGATGTATGGCATGTCGCCCCATCTTGTTGAAACCATACTGTGTTGAGGTTGATACGTCGTCTTCTCAATTGTGGCAGAAAAAACTCACGCAGCATCGTTAGGTAACGATCTGTATTGACAGTGACGGTTCGACCGTTTTCTTGGAAAAAGTAAGGGCCAATGATGAAGTTTCGACTAACGCCACACCAAACAGTCAATTTGTCGCTGTGTAGAGGTTTTTCATGGAGTTGACGTGGATTTTCAGAAGCCCAATACCTAAAGTTCTGCTTGTTTACCACTCCTGACAAATGAAAATGGGCTTCGTCACTCATAATCAAAACAATATCATCAGTCATGTTTTCCACCATTGTTTCTGCAAATCTGAATCGTCTTCCGTAGTCGTTTTGCTGCAATTGTTGGACAACCATCAGCTTAAATGGATGAAAATGCAGGTCCAAATGTAAAATCCGGCGAACTGATCGGTTCGACATGCGAAGAGCACGAGCATGTCGCACAGCCGAACGACGAGGGCTTGCTTCAACTGCTTGACGCACTCTTTCAATGTTTTCCGGGGTTCGTACCGTTCGTTCACCACCTCGTGCAGTTCCAGGTCTCAAGGAACCTGTTCGTTGAAAGTTATTCACCCACTTCATTATTGTTTCAAACCTCGGAACACGACCATGACGACCAACGTTGAAATGATTCCGGAACCGTCTCTGAGTTTGAATGACGGAACGGCCCGTTTCAATAAAGGTGTTGTACACAAACACGCGATGCTCCATCGACCACGTCTCCATTGCTACTAAAATGGCAACTCATAACAAACAGATACCCCCACTCTTTATCCGCCAAGGTTATCCCCACCTTGCACGACGCCCCGTTCAAATCATCCATACCTCCCTGCCTAACCCTGTACAAGTATTGCAGATTTTGGCCTGTATTGAATGTGCCTAGTGTTGCAAGTAATTTCAACCAGTACGTGTGATACGCAGAAATTATAATACAATTTGTATTACGTTTGCCTAAAACATGTAAACTTAGAGAGTGAAATATCTGGTAACAGTTTTACAAAGTTTGCCTTTCCTCAATTTCAATTTTATCTGTTGAGAGTTCAGATCCAATGGGGAGGCGGGGCTATAACCCTTCCCCTCATAGATCCACCACTTCCTACGTGTAATGAGTTATCGTTAATTTTAATAATTCGCATTTAGAGTTCTTTCAAAGCGCGGACGACGCATATAAAGGGGCTAGTGAATGCTACTTTTCAACACATCGTTTCTTTTTTTTTGTGGGACTTAACGGCTCATGTCGACATCAAAGGTCATTGGAGCCCGAAAAACTTGTACAGGTAGGGAAAAAGCAGTTACGCACTAGGGAGAGCCAACATGACTCTCCCCATGTGTAGGACTCGTCGAATGACTCAACCCTACCCACTAAAAACCCTCCTGATCAACAACACACCAAAACATATCTCACAACATACATCAAAACAAAAATGGAGGGGGGGCAAAGAATAAGGGAGGACAAAAAATGAGGGTTAGGACAAAAATGAGAGTAGTCTCAGCTTGGGGCCCCGTGTTCGCCAAACACGTACTTACTAGATGTTAGTTCCCTGGGGCGAGATAGGAAAATGAAAGATACCATAGCCCTAATAGTGTCGGGATCGAAAAGAACAAGAGGTGACCAAGGGAGGTCAGGAAAGAGAAAGGAAGGAGCATGGCACAAGTAAGTGGAAGTAATGCCAGACTCAGCTCGGGGCCCCGTGTTCGCCAAACACGTACTTACTAGATGTTAGTCCCCTGGGGGGGAACACACATCTTCGTGTCTCCGCACAATGGAGTATATCGAGGCGAAACCTGGCCAAACGTTTTTTATCCATTTATTCACTTATTCGTTGAACACTCATGAATCGGGTGCGATGCGACGATAGTGTGCAGTAGTGGCGATGGGAAATCAAAAGTGTGTGTGGAGGGGGGCATAAAAATATTGACAGTTTTCATTAACACGACATTTTCTGTATGTTTCCATTAAGTATGATTTAAATAATGAAATAAATCAAAGGAAAGACAATTGGTGATGACTACATCAAGGATGGTGTAATTTTGTTTATAGTTCCCAGTTTTAGACAGTTAAAATGTTTTTTAAAATCTTTCCTTAAAAAATGGGTTTGGGTGGGGGACGGCTGTCTCCCACTTCCCCCCTAATCGCCGCCACTGATAGTGTGGCCTGTCATTTAACGTAAATAAACGTGCATATAAGTGCCAGTCCTATAGCATCACATCGTCCGTGGCAGGTGCGATTTTTGTTTTTAGTCTACTGAAATATAGGTAAAATAGCACGATTACATACCAAAATCGTGATAATATATCAATTTGTTCGAAAGATGTTGCAAAAATTCGAAAAATTACATTTCACATCTAGTAAAAATGACCATATGTTATTGCCAATGGTGGTGTCTTGAAATGAATGGGCGTTTGGTGCTAACAAATGGCCACTAAAGTTTTACCAGAGACCCTTAATCGCCTCATTAAAATTAAGATTTCCAAAAATCTTTGCTTAGTGAGCAACTACAAAACACATTGATGTTATTATTATGATTTTGAAACACTATACTCAGAATAATCTATAGTTCGATAATAATTTGTACATGTAAGTTTTTGCGTAAAATTACAAACATATTGACATTCTATTAGTATTATAACTCGCAGCTAACTTTTTATCTTATCTAGGAACTTATGCTGAATTTTTTTGAATCCGCCTCTGCGTTAGGGCCCTTGATCGGAATTGATGGGATGGTCCCTTGCTTGCTTGCGGAGAGTAAATTAGTTTATTGTCCTCCACGTGGTCATACGCAGTTTGTACTGTTTTTTGACAATAAATTTATTATTATTATAACATATTTCAAAATACCATAACACTTAAAAATTTCAAGCTCCTCTCTTATATTTCTCCAAATACCCCTCGGTCACCCTCTTCCTCAATGACCATGGGTTCCAGTTCAGCGCTTGTCCCTCAATTGCATCGGCAGGCTTTCTAAGAGCATGACCTATCCATCTCCATTTTCGTTTTTTACTTTGTTTCTCGATAGGTTCTTCCTCAGCCAATTTCCACAGTGCATCATTTCTTATTTTTTCAGACCAGTATATCTTATGGATTTTCCGCAAGCATTATTAACAAATGTTTGCAACCTATATTGTGTGAAGGTATTCCATCTCTGTGTCTCTGCTTCATATAATAAGGTTTTAACTACACTTCTGAAGATCTTAATTTTTTTTTCTTTGAGATGCCCTGGTTTCTCCAAATGGGGTACAGACTTATAAATGCTACATTGGAATTGTTTATTCTTTGGAGTTCATCTTCATCAGAGCCTCCAGTTTTTGATATAATACTACCAAGGTACACAAACTTATCAACACTCTCTATTTGTTCATCTGACACTTTCATTTGCCGGTTAGTTCTTGCATTGATTCTAAGTTCTTTCGTTACATTCACTTTGAGGCCTGCACCCGTTGATTCCTTGCACAGAGAGTCCACTTTTTCCTGCATATCACTAAAACGTTGGGTAAGTAGACACAGATCGTCGGTATATTCAAGATCCCCCAGCATCTCCATAAGCGTTCATCTAATTCCACGTTTTGTCGTTGTTGCCTTTTTCATTACATCATCAAGTACCAAAAGAAACAGAAATGGCGATAAAATGCATTCTTGATGAACACCGGATGTTACATTAATTGGTTTGGACAATTTTCCACTGTGGATTACTTGACAGGTGTATCCATTGTACATGTCTTGTAAGATATTTACTATTTTGGTGGTATTCCATACCTGTTTAATACCCTCCAGGTATTTTGATGAACGAGGAATTAAATTCCTGTTCAAAATCAATGAACATAAGGTATTGTGTGGAGTTCTGTTCTATGCTCTGTTCTACAATTATACGTAGGATGTTTATGTGATCCAGGCAACTACGGTTCTTCCTAAAACCCGCTTGTTCCTTCCGTAGCTTCTTCTCCAATGAGCCTTCAATTCGGGTTAAAATAATTCTTGACAATACTCCCGGGTACAGACTACAGTGATAATTTTTACATTGCATTTTGTCTCCTTTCTTTGGTATTTTAGTTACCAATCCAATCTTCCAATCAGCAGGCACTTTTTCCTGCATCCACACTTTCTTAATATGAGAATGTAACATACGTGTTGTCGTGTCAATGTCAGCTGTGAGTTTTTCGGGGCATAGATTGTCCTTCCCCGGAGTTTTCCTATTCTTTATAGATTTCAGGGCTGCTTTGACTTCATTTTGACTAGGGCATGTTGTATTGATATCTGATTCTATCAGCTGAGAATTTGTTCAGAGCTATCATTCCCATTGACCATTGCAACCGATCCGTTCAGCAAGTCTTGATAAAATTCTGTCCATCTGGTCGTCGTCTTCTGTGAGCAGTGTACCCTCTTTGCTTTTTACTCGATAGATGTGCTGTTTTCTTCCGCTAGACAGTTACAGCGTTATTCGATAAAGCTCCTTTAAGTCGCCTTTACCTGCAACCACCTCAGCCTGTTCTGAACCATTATTCACCCATTTCCGCTTCTCTCTCTTTGCACTTATTTTAATAGATTTGTTAATTGAGTTACAGTCTGAAGTGACTTTTCCTTCTGACTTCTTGTTTTGCAAGAGTTATGTTTTTGCTTCAGAAGTTCTTTTGCTCGAGGAGATTCCATGTTTCATTGCTCATCCAATCCTTCTTGAGGTTGGCTTTGTATCCCATGGTATTTTTACTGACGTCCAGTCTCCCAATTTTGAGAGTCTCCCAATTTGTTTCCACATCTTCATCCTCTGTGTTCGTTTCACTTAACGCCTGGTACCTACTTCACAACTCGAGTTTGATGTGGTTTCTAACCTCCTTCTCTCAGATTTTAGCGGTATCGAATCTCTTGTCTCTTGATTCAAATTTTCGTTTGTGGGTTAGTATTTTCAACCTGACGTTAGCTACCAAGTGATGGTCACTCCCAATATCTGAGCCTTGTTTATTGCGTACATCTAGGAGAGATTTTCTCAATGCTTTCTTAATAGCAAAGTGATCTATCTGGTTTTCGGTATTTTCATCAGGAGAGACCCAGGTAATTTTGTGGCATAATTTATACCTCCTCCTATGATTAGATCTTGATCAACACACAAGTTAATTAGTAGTTCTACATTTACATTCTTTTCCCCTACGCCATGAGGATCTATCACCTGTTGAATCCCACGATTGTCACAACCCACATTTGGCATTTATCGTCTCCCATTACAATAATAATATCTCGTTTCTTAGCCTTATTGATAGTGTCTTTCAATTTCATATAGAAATCAGTTTTGCTCACTAGGTCACTTGTTTCAGTGGGGGTATAACACTGTATTAAAAGAAGGTTCTGTTTAGTTAGGGTTTAATTTGCCATCAGACTGAATAGGTTGTAGCTTTTACAAGGCGCGGTAGATGGATACTTTTCTTGTATTTAATGTGTATATAGAAATAGTTCCAATTGAAATTTAATGTAAAACAGAAATGGATGAAGTCAATGACGTCCGAGGGAAGCCTTTTGCATGGTAGTGTTGACAAACGTATGCGACATCGAATGGTGGATGAAAGAAATCGAAACGTTGCGGTGCGAGGGATGGTCTAATCTCAATTCTCATGCACTATTTGACAATCTTGACCGTGCCTCATCTGAGCGTCACTAGCTCATCCCCGCGACTTCTCGGACCCGATATTTCATGCCAGTGTATTATCACGAGCCAAGTCTCATGACACTGACCTTGGCTTTTAATATATGTATGGAATTTGATGTCCCACTTGTCCAGCAATCGCACAGCGTATTTATTTTTGCACAATGTTACAAGCGCTCGCGTAACTCAGCTCGCCAGTGCGACATCGATGGAAGATTATTTGAAGAACTTGGAGGTTCGTTGAAATAAAAGTTAAATTCATCACAAATTTCACAACTTGGGGATAATTGACAGGCTCTGTGAGAATGATCTCCGGAAATTTCAATCCTCTTGATGGAATAACTAATGTTTCTAAGACACACTTAGGAAATTAGTAAAGGGCATGAGCCAAGTGAAAGAAATTTGATACATAACGTATCGAAGAGATTTGGCGATAAACTATTACTGTCGAAGTTTAGGAATCATAATATCTTTACAGCTGCGTGGGGAGTATTAATGCTACTATTATTTCATGTCAAATGTATTGAGAGTTTCGAAGCGCATTTCGAAGCGTATTGAGAGTTTCGAAAGGAGATTGTTTTTACTTTATCATATAGTTAGTATAAAGAAAGTTTTGTAATAGTGAAAGAATTGGAAAGCGAGATTTCGACAGAAATATCCGTTTTGGCGAACACTGATTCTGAAAAAGTGGCTTTTGGCATAATGTCCGTCCGTCTGTTCGTCTGTGCGCAGCGATTCTGAGCAAATGGATGAAGCAATTTACTTCGTATTTCGTATTTACGGTACAATTTACTTGTTGTCGATGTACGTGCTCTAATGTTTTTACTTTAAAATAAAGGGAACTTCACATGAAAGTCAAAGTTCTCTTTTGAATGTTTCTCAAAAACGTCTTCAATGGTTTTATTTAAAAATTTTGTACGTAAAGTACAATTAGTATGCATTCCTTCCGCATTAGTGGTGTTTCGCTTGAAAGTTTAATATAGACGCAGTAAAATAATTTCTGTCTGCTACACTTACACATTAGTTAACTGTTTCAATAAGCTTGAATAATATTTAGCAGTGTAAATGGACCAAGCTGACAGAATACACTTTTCGTAAACTGAAATGAAATAAATGATACAGATAAAATACATAGGAGGACAGCAAACGCACTGCAAATACGAAAAAACATCTATTTCTGTCTACAACGAAATTACATTCACATAACACTTTTACGATATTTATAAGACTGATATGTTGCTATAAGTTTTGAAATAACATTCTGAATATTTATTTTACTTTCAAATTTCAAATAAAAGACAGTAATAGGTTCATCTAGCGACTTTGAGCATGAATACTAGAAGACGACCGAAACACGAGTATAGAGGACTAAGCCAAAAATGACCTTTTCACTATAGAATTTTTTCTCACTCTATGCTACAGACGGAGAAACGTATATAAGAAAGTATGTGCAACTTTTTCAAGACTAGTTTGGGAATGGGAGAGTTTCCGTGGGTTGTTTTGAAAGAGGGAATAACCGCTTAATTGTGAGAGAATACAGAGATTCGAGAAAATGGAGGGATTTAATGCTCAAAGGAGTTTTAATTACAATTAGGGAAGTCTCCATTGAGGTGGACCTGGTACTAAGGATGGAATTATGCTCTTTTAAGTTTTAAAATCTTTCATACAATGAGGGCTGACGGTAGACCTAACATCTGCTTTGTGGTTACCTTCAGAAGTTACTAATTGGAATATTAGTTTTATCGAGTAAATTATTTCATCAAACCCAGAGCAGATTGCTCAAACTACAAACACGCTACTTCAAATCTTTTTAGAATCACGTGACACTTTGTGAATTAGTTAGGCGATTTTTTTCTTTTTTGTCTTCTTCACGTGAGAAATTTCACAGAATTTATACTTACGTGTACTATATACTTCGTGATATACGACTCATTTTATGAATTCCATATATTTAGGATTTATAAACTTTCCAGCAAACACTGGAATTGGTTAACACTCCTATCGAGCCAAGAGATCTTTTGAATGGAGCAAAAATTTGTGAAAGAATGAGTGTTTGATATTTTATTATGACTTTTTAACATAAAATAACATAATAACTTGTTGTTTTAACATATATTCATTACAATCTTTTAATGGCAGAAGAAACGAGTTAAATGTTTCATTTCTTAAATTTATTGTTTCATAATTTGTATTGTTAGTAGCGGACACCTTTGCTTTCAACTTTCATAATTCTATGAAAACCTTTTTACCCATTTAAATTTTGGATCTGTTCATGATCGCTTGTAACAGATTCTGCATCAGGATAGTCGGTCATAAAATATATTATTTGTAGGAGTTGAGTGTTTGATAAGAATTACTTCTTTAGAACCAATCGTATCACAGCGTTTCTCCTTTCTTGAGAGTTTGAGTTGGTCTAACACTGTGAAGCGCATGTTCTTTAGAGAACCGAACGGTTGTTATTAAACTGAAGCAGTGCCACTTTACACTAGAGTTCGTTGCTGGCGCGGATACAAGGGGGGTGGGGTCAAGGGGGTCATCCCACTCAATCCCACAGAGAATGAGTTTCTAATCGCAGAAAAGTACGTAAAGAGAAAATATTAGCCGTATTTTTGAAACTGCGGTTTTTGAAACATTAAGTACAAGTGCTGTATACGACAGGGACTGTGAAAATACGGCTAATATTTTCTCTTTATACACAATGTCAAGTTACGATGGCACTCGTTCGTGTAGTAAATTTTATTCTTCCATCCTTATTGTTACGTTCGCGTTATACCCAGTGGTTGTTCATACTTCCGCCACGGATTGGAGACATTCGTCAACGTACTATCAATGTTAATAGATAATACTGTTCAAATAGTGAGGGACTGGTCTCTAATTAATATAATTTACATGGAAGATATTTTATTTATCTCATCATGCAGCAGTTTGCTTATGAGAATCTTCGTGTGATAACAAATGCAGCTGCATAACATCGCAAAGCGTTCCGCTATAACACAACCGCCGTTCGTAAGTCATGGACCTCCGAAGACGACTCTCTTCCCACGAGCGTATCATCTGTCATGCACATCGACATCCATTCTCACAATCAAGGCACGTTGTGCGTTGCTAAATCGTTTCCACAAATATACTGCAGTACTAATTACTGATTAAAAATCGTTCAAATGCGTCAACGTCTTTGAAAATCAAAAACTTTTCTGCGATTAGAAACTCATTCTCTGTGGGATTGAGTGGGATGACCCCCTTGACCCCACCCCCCTTGTATCCGCGCCATCTTTTACCAGTAATTTTGTTCAGGGGCGCACCCAGGATTTATTTATGGGGGAGGGGACTTGAGGAATGTAAACATGACTTCATTGATGTGTTAGATAGGATATGAATGAAAACAATGGTTAAAAACGTAACGATGCGAAGTCTTATCATAACAGGCGATCGTAGAAGGCCAGTCGATGTAGAACAGAAAAGACAATTTAAATATACTGAGAAATGAAAAGTACACTTCCTTAGTAAAAAAACGCTCTTTCTAGAAAAATAGCTTATAAGAAAAAAATTCCATGATCGATTTTTCAGTAAATCACATCTTTCTTATCGTATTGTAGATTGTGTGATGTATTGTGACTATAAATCGCAACAAAGGAGCCAAACACATTTTAAAAGACTCATTTCCTTAAATGAATATTACGCATTGATTATTGTTCTATAGCAACGCTATAGAACAACGTTATAGCAACGCTAGACGTTAGTTCCTTAGTCCTTGTCACCAGTCACCTTGTCACCAGTTAGTCCTTGTCACCAGTTGTCGCTAGACGTTAGTTCCTTGTCACCAGTTAGTTCCTTAGCTTTCTACTAATTCGTAATGAAGCGGAGACCATAAGATTATTCACCCGCCACATTTGACAATTTGCTATTGACCATTATTCTGAAATCATTGAGTTTTCAGGAATCGGAAACGAATTTGGAATGAAGGTAAAAAAAACAACCTGGAATCGAGATTAGAATCGAAAAAAATCTTTCATTATTATCAGTACTTCAACTAATTGACCTACTAATTTAATGTTTTTGTATGGAAATTTTTTAAAGTGTTTTTTAATGAAACTAGAAAATTACTGTACAATAATCACTATTAGTCTCTAGACTTGACTCTAGTAAAATACTGCGGCCTACAAACCTGGAGGTTGATTAAATTAAGTTAGAACTCACCAATTGTGCGGTATTTGTTTGACAACAATGATTTTTTTAAAAACTCCTTTGACCATTCACATCAGCAATATGATTTGTATTAGTTTCTCTAAAATTATCGTTTAATGCCCGTTTCATGGCTAATTGTATTTTTAAGAAGTTTTACTACACAGATTACCTTCACGAAAAGAACGAGCATTCCGGAGACAAGATTTACAGAGACCCAGGTAGAGAGGAGAATTCGTGGCTGGAACCTGGGTTCGACAAAAATTTCATAGTTTACTCGAAGTTGGAGAATTTGCATAAATCAATTTTGATCATAAAATTATGCTCTATGTAGTTACGATTTGGAACATTTTTTGCTTTTTTCCTTATAACAGAATAATTATTTAGAATTTAAGAACATCCCGTGGATGCGCCCCTGATTATATTCTTGCCCTTGAAAAATCAAATGTACATGAAAAAGTTGAATAAAAGTTTTGCATCTTTAATCAGAATAAAAGTTTTGCATCTATTACTTCGCACAAAAATTTAAAACTAATCTCGAAAGTAGGGCGTGACTGTACCGAACTGTACATTAATTAACACTTAGATGACCTGAACTTACGACTCGCTTTAGAATTTTCAATTTTTTTCTGAAGTAGTGATGTTTTCTGGGACATACTATATTCTTTTGTCATGACCCCCTCCCCCCTAAAACATAAGTCTGTATCCGCCCCTGGTTCGTTGCACTGATAATACAATGTCAAAAATGCAGTTAATAACTCTGTCTGATCGTAGGAAGTTCAATGAGCCACTTCATACACTGGAATCAAGGAAAGCATCTCGTACCCGATCAATGTGCTCAAACGGAACTCGGAATGAGGTTACACATGTAATGTTGTGCCAAGTTCTTGTGTGTAGAGTTAATACATATATTCACGAAATGATTATAAACATGTAAGAAATAAAAAGTATTAAAAGTTCTTCCTTCTTTTAATTATGTTAATCAGTATAGCGACTGCGATAGCGTAGTGGACAAATACTCATTATCGTGTACACCCCTACTTTCAATAAAATATCATACAATAATTAAAACTATTATTTTTTAAAACTTCATTTACTGTATTAAATGGAATTACGGAAGCTAATTCATCAGGCATACTTCGTTGAAGACATTTAAAAGCAGAAATTAGTTGCTGCGTTCTGGAGTTGATTTGTGAATAACACACACCTGATTGCATAGTTGGTTCTGAATTCGACGATTGAACATCTCGTGCAGCGTGAACAAAATCTCGGAGCGGAACGGTGTGAAATGATATTCACAGTCGAGAAATTGCGTTCGTTTTCATGCTGTGTCCAGGGATGGAATAATTCAGTAGCACGTATAATCACTGTAGTAGGGATGTTGAAAAAATATCGATATATGAACGGTATTTTTCTTTCGATATATCGACATTATTGACCGATATATTTTTTAACGATATATCGATCTATCAATATTAAAATTCCAATATGGTCCTCCAATATTTTTTTTGAAATTTTAATGTTTTAGGAATTTTAATTGTTATATTATTTTAAAGAATATTGAAAATATTAAACATAAACAGTGTAAGAGATAACAGTCTAAAACCGAGTGAGATTGATATCTCAATTGGCTGGCATTAGTTACAACTGAATTAACGTAAGAAAGTTATTGGAATATCTTCTGGGTGGCGTGAGAACAAGTACACGCGTTGTCTCACGGGCTGTCGATCCTGTCAACCCGAGTTGTCAAGGTCACCGGAATCTTCTCATCGGGTTGAAATATTCACAATCCCATTGCACCGCAACTTCCTTGACTGGCAAAATACCTGTCAATCTATTATAACATTCTCCGATCGTGAAGTGCAAATTCTTGACTTCTTCAACCTTTGCTATCATTGTGGATGTATGAACAGAGAAGTCAGTAGATCTACAGGTGGTGGAACGTCCAGATCGTTGTCAAGTCAGTCACTCGTATGTATTTTCTATTAAAAAAATAAATAATATCTTTAAATTTATTGTTTAAAACTTTGTTATTAAAGACATCAAACTATTTTAAAATCACGGTATATAGAGTATGTCACGGGTGTAGTTAAATCCATGAACCATTATTGTTATACAAGAATTTAGGTATGGAACTAATGTTTGAAACTAATGGTAACTTGGAAATGGGACATCCTCAGAGCGCAAACATTATCATGACACTATTTTTCTTAATTATTTTTTATTAGACTCTTTCTAAGTTTAGAAACAAAAGAATGATGTCATTTTTGGACCCAATTTAGTATGATGCGAATATTTCAGATATTAGAAAACTGTTTCGTTAAAAATAAAAAATAGAAGGTTGTAGATTGTCATGTAATACCCATTGTGGTTGAAACCGTTATAATTATGAATACTTGAATTAATATTTAAATAGAAAGTAACTGAGAAGGCCCGAAGGAAAGATATATTCCAAAATTGAGCTTATTCTGTTCTGCGCAGACTTTTTAGAAACTATTTTTTGTAGTGACTGTCTGATTTATTATAATATAGATAGAAAAAAATATTTTCTCGGCACAACTCGTACTCTGTAGGTTTATAATATGAGAAATATTGCATCGATTGAAATAAAATTTTAATATTTTGATGAGCAAGACTTATTTTGAAAATGTATATGTAAATGTAAAACATTCAACCAAAAAATAGCTTACTGCATAGTTATAAATAGTTATAAACTATCGTATCCCCGTTGACAGATGGTCGTAAAAATTTTAATTTGGTTTCATTAGAAAAAATTACATTCCAGGTGCTCAAGTCTGTTAATCTTTATTGATTTATAAGGAATTTGCTTTATTTCTGCGAGGATTTTATACAGATTTATATCTAATACTGTTCTTATAGGCGATGGAAACTCCCGTTTCGTGGCATTAAATGTAAATCCGTTTAAAACCGTACAATGGCACTGTACCTCTCATAAACGAATAACTATTACTTTCAGTATTAATCTGCGACGAAGCCTAAACGCGCATCACAATGTTTAAAATGTGAAATTTGTGTCGAAATGTACTCGCAAAAGTGTCGGAGTTGGTGTTTGATTTAACACTCACATTTCAAGAAGATATGTTTCGACCTTCATCAGCCCATAAGAGTTGAAGCATCTTATTTTGAAATCTATGAATTTAATGAGTTTTTTTTTCATTTTCTTTGACACTATATAAGACGCTTACGGAAACGTTTATGTGACATCAGTCGTATCGCCTTTGCTCTACGGGTCATTTCACGTGAAGCGGATAACAAAAAGTACTTAAGTCTTTCAAATTGTTCCCCTTTTACTTGAGTTGTACTTATGAAAGTTCTTAACACAAATATATAGTTTTTTTTATGTACGAAGCCTAGTTACTGATTTACGGGCTTTTAAAGATTTGGCACCATATGAAGTAGAGCTAGTTTCGAGAACAATTCTTTAGTCAAACAAACAAAAGAATAAATTAGAGATATTTGTATGGGAAATAAAACGATATTCTCTGTAATGATAATAATTTTGAAGCTAATTGTCTTTCGCGCAGAAAAACTGAATTTCTCAGAACCTGAAAAAACTCTCAGGACACTGAGTTTTTCAAAATCCTTGGCTCAAATAAATGGTAAAATTCCTTAATGGCATCTGGAAAGTATATTAACATTATTATCTCTTAGTTGATAACTTATAAATTATGTCACTGATAAATTATCTACTAAAGGAAGTATTTATTCGTTAATAAAGACAATATACATTTGTTAATATCATATAGTCTAGCGTATAAAAAAGTTTTGATAATTTGTTTGTAAATTTTTTTAATCGCGATATTTGTCATAAGCAAACATAATGAAATGTTCTTTTNGTCAGTGAGTAGTTTGAACGATTACCTTTCCCGATCTCCATAACAGAGTTCAATGTTTATATATATATATATATATATATATATATATATATATATATATATATATATATATATTGTAATAAATAATTAATTCATTACTTTTAATTACAATTTATTCTGAAAATTATTAAAAGAATAGGATCATAAATAAATTTCACACCCGAGTAGGTAGGGGACCGTAGGCTAGGGAAAGAAAATTGAATAGATGGGAGAGATGATTGAGCAGATACGTTGTTGACATGTTGACAGCTGCGTAAAGGATCTGGGGATGGAAAGAAGTGTCAATGATCGGGGACAGAGGCATTGGAATAAAGTGTCACTGGCTAGATCAAAGAGGGACGAGGGTAACTTTCTGGTATTAAATATCACCTTGTGAAAAGATGAGAGTCACGAGACTGCGTAGTGCCAGAGCAAGGGGCTCGATAGGAAAAACACTAAGATTTCGGAGACAACGAAGAATCAAACCTTGCTATTCGACAAAATAAATAGATTCTAAATTAACCAACCAAATATACTGCACGTGGAGTGAAAAAAGTGCAATTATTGGCCTATGTAAATAATGAAGTCACGAAGCGTGGAGTACTATCGCTAAGTTTTTGGGACGTTAAGTGGGGAGAGAGCTACTTAAACAAGGGAGCAGAGTCGCTCCACTTTATTAATTTTGATTGATGGAGAGGGGAGAGACTGAGAGATCATCATCAGAAGAGTATTATTATTATATCATTATCATTTGCATTACGAGACTTTAAGAGATCATTATTTTCTGAGCTACAACATTCTGAGTTGTTTTCTGAGTTAGATCGACTGTTCTGAGTTATTCTACCTGAATTATTCTGAGAGAAGACATAGCTACTTTTTGATATATGATGAGATGAAATAATGAACTTATTTTTTTAGATGACTCAGTAACCATTAGTCGATCGGTTTTATTTTCAAGTGTCGGCCGATCTCCGACATATGTTTTCGGTCGTGTGACATCAACCTTTTGAGAGAAAGAAATGTCCATGAACTTTAATTAACGCCATTAACTCGTCGTCACGTTGAGCTGATAATAACTGCAATGGTATTTCGTAACGCTACGCTGAGGGTCATTTGGTTCTGGAAGCGGTGAAGGCGAATGGTACCTACGGGGTGGAGCAGTGAATGGTCTGGCAGTATCGAGGGGACATTCATCCTTAAGGAACTCGCCACGCCCACGTCGTTTTGACAACTGGTGGTCCAGCTTCAATTACAAACTGTAAGGTAATTAGCATGCCTGACTGCGCTCAGTGTATCTGCTGTAGAGTCAAGTTGCGGTGAACTGACATGCGTGTGCAACGATTCCAAAGACTCTTGTGGGGTTTGTGAATGTTTAATTAGCAATAATCATCAAGGACAATTAGTTATTGCTGATGGTTATATTTTAGGTATCATGTTTAAATTAAATCAAGACTGGAGCAAATAATTAACCAATACTATAAGAAATTGAATAAAACGGCAAACCTATTATTATGGTTTACAACATATGTGATTTTTTTGGGAATATGTTAGGGAAGTGTATGCATGAGTAGCATAGGGCATAACGTAAAAGTAATTTTCCATGTATTGAATAATTAAACCAATTTGATCGAAGTTGCATTTTCTTTGAATAAGAAACAGTACGGGTATTTTTTCATGATAATAAAATGGGCCGAACCCCGACCTATTAAATTTTAATACCTAATTCAAATTAAATGTAGGGTTTCCAGCCGAGTTGCTGAGTGGGTTAGGTAAGTCTTTTTAATTAATTAAATCCCCTCTGACTTGTCACAATTGGCTCTCCCAATTTAAAATCGTTACAATTGGCTTTCCCAACGTGGGGCCAGACTACCATAGCACCCCCACTATTAAAAATGTTAC
>NNCF01132066.1:1028142-1105473 GCA_002313205.1 Laupala kohalensis
ATAATATTTTTTTCTCTTTTTCGATATCTCCATTCCTATCTACTTCAATGATCTTGAGGTTACTTAATTATATTTTCTCAAAAAACGGAAAGAAACTATCAGACTTCTTCGTTAAAAATTCGTATACCAATTGATCTGTATTTATTATTTTTGGAGTTTTGTGACAACTTTTTTTGTTGATAATGTCTCAAAATATACTCCATTGCAGGCAAATTATTTACTTCTTTCAGTTGAAAATTACTTGTTCATGCAGACAAAATATAAAAATTGTTGTTATTATCATATTTTATAATCTAGTCTATAAATACGTTTTTATGACTGTTTGTTAATTTTCTATATATTTACATATAGCATATTTCATTAATAATTCTTTGCGAAATATGATTTTTGGTACTGTTAAACAATTAATGCATGTTTGTAACTATTTTGCAAAATTATCCCGATATATCGATATTTTCTTTCGATATATCAAATGATCGATGCTTTCCAGTTACGCTAACTGCTGACTAGTCGACTATAGGCAACTTTACGAGCAATCCACTCATGAAAAAAGTTGACTGTAGTCATCTTCGCTTGACTTCACTGAAGAGGAGAGTTAAGCGCACTCAGAATAATCGATAGTATCATAAAGACTCAGAAGAATTGCGCTGAGATGAGGATGAGATTTGAGTCCAGTCAGAAGATTCGAATTAGAAGAATCGCCAAGTAATAATTGTTTATTAAGCATTTTGTGACTGTTTACCTCACAAGTTATTAACCCAACGCACATGCGCCAACCCAGAAGTTGACTTCTGCACCACTTTTGTATTCCATTCACGTTTCCGAGAATAATTGACTACAGTCAACTTTTCTGGTTGTGACTGGAAAGCACCAATAATACATTTTGGAAATATCGATATGATATACATCGATATTTTATTTCGATATCAACATCCCTAGTACGGGAACAAGTGTTTTGGAATGACTCATGTCCTTGAATGTTATCATGTAATAGCACTGTAAAGTAAAATAA
Organism: Laupala kohalensis; assembly: GCA_002313205.1. Classification (NCBI taxonomy): domain Eukaryota; kingdom Metazoa; phylum Arthropoda; class Insecta; order Orthoptera; family Trigonidiidae; genus Laupala; species Laupala kohalensis. Next base: position 1,029,155 of record NNCF01132066.1, read on the forward strand.
TACGGTGCAATTAGACTGTGCATCGAGTTCGTTGAGCCGTTACTACTATGAACATGGCAGGTGGCAACCTCAGAGGTACTCTTCCTTATCTGCGACTCGCCTTCCCCTTATCTAGCGCTCGGTGACGTATATCGAGAGTGCTACATTAACAGGACGAATATTCTGTTATGATACCTTAATCGCATTTTTCTGTATTCATTATATACGCAACTTATTTAGGGTCTAAATAAGTTGCTAAATAAGTTGGAGAGTGAAATCCGACAACGTAATGTAACTAATAAAAAAATACTTCGAGGAGGAGAAATTCGTCTAAATTTCCTTTATATTGTTTTGATGGAATATTATTAGAAGTGCTGTATAAAATTTTCATGTCACTTCTCCCACGCGCTCCCGCTCCATACTCCCCTGCTGAACGCATTATTCGACTTTTTAACATGTCAACGACAATTTTATCATATTTAAATCTGGTTATAACTAGATTGATTTTGTGTCAAATTAATTCATGAAAATTCAAAAACATTCTATCAAATTAATTAATGAAGGTAAATATTAAAATTAAAATCAAAGAATTAGTAATGGTAAACCTTTCTTTGCGATATTCATTGACAGTTATTTAGTTTAGCTAAGATAGTATAAAAATAAAGATTTTGTTTATAAGAAAATACGGATCATTTTTAACTAATTGCGATGGCGTATTTTAATTTTGTAAAAATTTAATTCTTAAGTGTTCGAGGGTTTGAAATAGGATCTTTCCGCGCAAGATTCGAAATTTTTGATATCTGCGGAAGTGCTTCACAACGTCAGAATGAGCAATTGCATAAGAGTGTGTGATTAATTTTGGGAAAATACCATTAACTGCTTCCTAGTCTGCTGGTAAACTTTCTCTTCTTCCATAAAGAAATTAAATAGTTTCCGGGGTACCTTACGTAAGTACTTCATATTTTCGTCGATTAGGAAATAACTTCTGACAGCAATTAAGTTTCTTCTGAAATACGAATTAATTTTTATTAACTCTTTTTATTACGTTACCATTAAAAAATGGTAACTTCAAATTAATATCAACTCTACTCAAGATACAGCTGAAATTCGATCCAACTAGTAGTTTGAACATTTAATGATGGTATTTAAATTGAAATAACTAGTGTATACTCTTTATCAATAATTTAAAGATAAGAACATTTTTAATAAGTAATTGTAAAGTAATTTGGAAATTAGTCTGCATAAACAAATATCGGCGTGAGTTGTTTACCAAATTAAAGTCATAAATATGAAGCGTTATTTATAGTTATTTGGATGTATTCAATGGGTTTTGGAAAGTAAAAAATTGCTGATTAATTTATAAGATCAAGAAATGAAACATATTTTACGAAGACGTTATTTTTATCCACTAATGTGAAATAACATTTTCTATTACTTTACTGTCCTGGTGGGCGGACTTAGGAATTCATACTTCGTATCTCGAAACATCTCGCATTATGATATCCGAGAGATGAAAACGGCGAAAGAGTTTGCCTACAATATCTTTCGAAATGTTAACGAGTTACCTACGAGCCCTAGTAGTATGAAATAAAATTTCAATTACATCTTGAAGGAAATAATATAATATTTACAAATATTCAATTGCATTTGTGATAATAATATCCTATTGCGATGAATGCCCTATCTTTAGGTAGCTACTGCTTACTGTCAGACTAGAAGCTATGAGTTCAAGCTTGAATAGTAAGTGACCTAAAAGATCACATGTAAGATATGCTAATATTAAGCGTATTATATTATTTTGACCTATAAGAAGGATAATTTTAATTAAGGTAGACTGATTTATTTAAATTGTGGTAAAACTACAAAATAGTTTTGTGCCATTACTCAACGAAAAGTGTACTTTACAAATATATAATTTGAGATAATTGTATTGATTGAAACCAAAATTTTATCAGTTTGTTGAGAAGAGTCATGTTAAAATATATTTTAGATTCAAAATACTGAACCTTAAAATTATTTTCGTGCAAAGTTGTGAACGAGGATATCCTCGTCGGTGGATGGTCGTAAAACGTCAAAATTAGTCTTGTAGAAAAGCTTTTTTCTAAATAGCCAGCTGTATTAATCTTAATAAGCCTAGCTGAGTTTATACGAATTTTCTTCAATACTGCAATACAACCGTAGAATACTTTCGTTCGCGACATAGAATGTAGCCCTCTCTTATAAGTGCATATATAATTGTTAACAAGATAAATCTCAACAAAATGTTGAAATTTTAACAATAAAATAATGCAATGATATAGTCTTCTCAGTCAAGATAGTTTTATTACGTAAAAAGGTTTTTTCCCTCGCTTAGCGATCATCATCAGTCCTTTAAAACACACGATTTCAGCAATATTTCGGCTTAAGTTTTAGTAATGCAAATTTTTAAAGTACATTTTGAAAAAAGAGTCTAAAAAGACTCTTCTTGTTGTCTTAGCTATCATGAAAAATAAATGCAGTCATGATAAAATGTTTGCTTCTTATCAGTTAACGTAGAATATACTAAACTAAATTCCATATAATTTTAGATATTAAGATAAATAAAACGACCCAATTCTTGTTATAGTCACTGTATTACACAACTTGTGTATTCACATTGAGTATAGTGCAAAACTGTCTGTTACAAGAAGTGGACTGTATTATTGACTTTAAAATAAGCTAAATTTTGATATATGTCTTTTATGTATTTCTATTCCAACTGAAACTCGGATGGATATAGTTTGAATTGTGTCAGTCAAGGCAAGTAGCACTCCGCAGCGTGTTCGCAAAGTGTTGGGTCGTTTCTGTCCAGCCCCGACTCGTTTCATTCCATCTCGAACTGTTCATGGGACACGTGCTGCTTAAGAAAAGGTTGTTCATTCTTTGGAGAGTGGTATTAGAGTTTCAGTGCAAGTGCTTTCAAGAAATGTGATAAGTGAAGTTGTTCAACAGTCCCTCCTGATTTCAACGAAAACAATATCCTTCAACTAGCTTCTCTTCATGCGGTGCTCTCATCTGACACGTCATGAGATCAGAATTGAGGTTAGTTTAAACAGTCGTTGAAGGATGTTAACCTTGTGATACAATCAGATCAGCTAAAATTATGTTTTTCTATACAGTCATATTTTCTTCGCGACTGGTCCATGTTGTTTATTACCCTTGCAACAGGGACATAATTAAAACTTTTACAAAATTGTCGTTAATCCTAAAATGGATTATTTAGTTAGCCTATGTAATATTATTTGTGCAGTCCCGTGCAGTCGTCATTTCATTTTCTTCAAGAGTTGTTTCTCTTTCATTTTACTCGTTTTATTTGCGCAATATTTTCATGTGTTTCCTTTTACTGCGTCTGGAAAAGTTTACATTGTTTTCATTCAAATGAACTTTCGTATCAATAGATCTTTCAAAATAAACGATGATATCTTCTATTACTTCAAGATGATTCCGTTATTTTAATTTCTTCTATCTTCCTAAAGATGTATTACTCCTTTTGCTTGCGGTATTATATCATACAATGCTATAAATATATCATATACAACTTTAGCTTTACACATTTCACAATAAATTGTCTAGACACGTTTTCTCCTGTGAAATCATTAATTTCGGTAAAAGGTGTAAAAGAATTACGTGTTAACTAATATACGCGTTGAATAACATGATGAGGTGTTAAGTAATATAATAAAAAATAACATTCCATCTACTAACACTAAAATTACATTTAATGAGTCATTCTCTGAAGTGAAAGACAAACAGATAACTGTTGGAATTTAAGGCTCATTTTTCTAGCGATGAAGTTTCATTTAAGTTAAACAGCACTTTCACTTTAACGCTTTACATTCGACCGGAGGTTTACAGAATGGACACAATTTATCGAAGTTTTGTGAAAGGAATGTAAACTGACTTTTCTAAATTTCAAAGGAATAATAAAGATACATTGCTTTAAATTGGTTCATAATTTTTTGTTTTTGAACTGTAAGTGATGAATATAATTACGCAAGACTAAAGAATTGTAGAATACAGTAAAACTGGAGGATAAATGTAGACTAATGCATCTACACTATAACGAAACCCTGATGAAAGTAAAATTAGTTGTCGGAACGTTGAAAAGACAATTTTATTAACGTTTAGCAAAATGGCAAAATATTATTTCACAAAATCAATTTGCATTTATAAGAAGAAATTTAAGCTGAAATGAAAGTTGTGCAGTGACAAATTGCTTCTAGTTCTGACTGTACTATTACTACTTGAAATAGAATATCTTGGTATCAGATACGACCTCAATTATCCCTATAAATAAAATGATCATGTATAGAACAAAAAATTGCCAGTGAAGAAGCAGACTTAATGTGACTATGCTCTCAACAGATTTTTTTTCTAAGTGAAGAGAAACTCAAGGAAATCACGTCCAATCATTATCATGTGTAACATTATCATATAAATTGGTCGATTTTGTATTAAGATCAAATACATTGCGAGGAGATGATAAATTTTTAATGGAAACCCTCGGACATGTATTATTTAATGATGGATAAATATTCCTATGGTTCTTTTCTTTGAAAACTCATTTTTAAGGACCAAAAGTACATTAATGCATAAATTTTGCATTCTGCATCTGAACATTATATTTATTTATAGTTAGCATACAATAATCTCAATTCTGTTCAAATACCTTCATATTTTTTCACGATTGGAAGTAAAGGATGACGTAACCAGCTGTCCAACAAAGATGGCGATATTTCAAGCACTTGCAAAAACAATTCTCTGGTTTCTGGTTTGTAGGTTGGTTCACGTATTCTCAAGAGAACGAACTTGACCTCACTGGACATCGAAAACAGGTTTCTCTGAATGCAATTGCTATGAGAATTTTTGGGGAAATTATATCTTTAAATCATGAGTAATCAGAAAGCAAACAATGTCATGTTATCCAAATGAGTTTTTGACCAATTAGCAGCATTCACACATTTAACTTCTTAATAAATACCATTTCCAATCTTGAGATTATTGTGAGAGTTAGATAACGAGTAGACTTTTGCCACACATTTAAATAGTAATTGGTGAATAAAGTTCTCAATATGATGACATAAAGTAAAATTAATTGTAATTGTCACAGATTATGGGAGTGAAACGTAGACTAGGTTAGTAGAGTATGGACGTCTGCCTGTGAAGAAGGTGAATGAAACCCCTGTTGATCCGACAAAACTGGTTGGAGACGCGTTTTTACAGAGTTATCTCTTTGGATCTGTGACAAAAACCCACAGTGACATAACCCCAAACGACAAAATGGGTGACCAAACCCCACATGCCTTTACTGCGTCAAAGAAAATACCCTCCGAAGGGTCACTAGCAGGTAGTCCTAGTACATATCGCTATGAAATGAACCATTAATCTTACATTATTAAGTGACGACTCACGTTTCTCGTATGAGATAGACGAATAAAACATAATTTGTATCACATTTGTATCACCGTTCCCTTGATTGCATTCTTTCTTTTTTAAGGTTGGGTTACCATTCAAAACACAGACAAATGTAGCAAAGAAATTAACTACACTGGTATCGATACTCAGGTAGTCCCGCCTTTCCTTATCAGTCGTGGTCAATTATTTCCTTTATTCCCAAGTTCAAAGTTCTAGTTCATATTTCTATTAAATTTACTAATAATCTTACATTATGAAGTTACCGCTCATTATACTCCTGCGAGATTGACAAACAACTTAAAATTTGAATCACAGTCCTACGACGTCGCATTCCCGAAATGTTAAATTCCTTTTAATGTAGAGTTACCATTCTTAAATAGATGAACGCTGAGAATAAATCTGCAAAAACGCTACTCTACTCGAACAAAACATCAGTTCTCTTAGTGCTACAGCGTTCGTCGCAGAGTTCAAGTACCTCATGAATTTATTTCAATTTAATTGGCATAAACTAATGATTAGGAGGATTTGAATGGTTATACGAGAAATAAAACTATTAATTATTTTAAATCTTAAAACATAGTATGTTGTCATTATTTATATTATGCTTACAATGAAATATCTTAGCAGGGTTAATGTATTTTATTTTTGTATCGGGAGAAAAACTCTCGGAAAGTTATTGAGAATATTCTGAATTTTAGAGTAATTAAGGAGTTACACTTGTACTGCCAGCTACGCAGTGGAGTTATATTACTTTCGGTTATACTAGAGAGTGGACAGAAATTTAGAGTTCATTATATTAAATTTTTCTGAAGAACTGTCAAAAACCCTTCAGTATTGAGGCTTTTGATGGCAAATTTTCTTGGAAAATAATTTAACTTTTTTGCACCACTGCTTGACGCCGGTCGAACGCGACTCCGACGCCGCGTACGAGACGCACAGCTGCGACCTGTAGAACCTGTAGAAATGTCACAATTTTTATCTTTTTTAGAAAACAAACAAACATATTTAATTTGTTTAGGATTTTCTGACATTAATTAATCACTTAAGGTAAAGTATTTTAACATGTCTATTTTAAAACCATTTTCTTAGAAAAAGTGTGTTAACCTTATTAGATAAATATATAACACAGACTTTTCAGTAAAAATATCTTAGATGAACAATAGATCTATACGTTATTTTCACTTATCTATATTTAAGCAGAGCACGCGGAAACATCTTTCAAACGGTTTTCTTTGCGACTTCATCGGCGTTCACCGTCACAGGTCAGCTAATTTACACCAAATAATACCCATGTGCGTGAAAAAGGATTCGTGAAAACGAGTAAAACCTTATAGTAGTTGCTGAGAAAATTATACACAGAAACAATGGGTGACCTCGTTTCACACTGTACGTCAAGAAAACACTCCGAAACTTTCTTGTGCTATATGTAAAGATATGCTGCTCTTGCAAGGCATGAAAGACATGATTTTATAAATAAATCAGTCAAATATATACAATAGTCGATATTTACGACACGGTATTCTTTCGGACTGCAAAAATTAATATTAAATAATAATATTAATAATAATAAAAAATAATATTTATTTAATGTTTTCTTATAAGGGAATAAAACGTGTGAAACACGAATGAAGAGTTTACATTTTCGGGAGTACACAAGATAGTCCCAGTAACTTGTCGATTATCTCAGTAACTAGGCATCGTAGAAATGTGATTCGAGTTTTATTTCACACGTGCGTCTTAGACGAGAAAAATGATTCGACACTTACACATATGAGATTAATAGTTACGTTTTTAGGAACTTGTATTGGGAGTTCTTAATAGGAAGTGAATATAACAGGAGGGCCAGACTAATTACTTCCCCCTTCCCCCTCCTAACCAGTGATAAACCGGAAGGGTCTTCTACCCGACTTGTGGGGTTTTGTCGCTGCGGGATTTTGGAGCTGTGGGATTCTGTCTCCACACTATCCGTGTTTCCTAATCCACTCTTAATTCTCCATCATCACCTATGATGGGGCCCCTTGAATGGACAAGGAGTAGGTGCAACAAGAAGAGAAGCATGCCGCAACTAGGACATTGGTAAACCGCCTCCACGTAGTGTCCCCTGGGTAACGCTGAAGGTTTACCACTATAGGCAATCCAAACCGTCTTTTCGACCTCTTGGAAACATACACTATAAATGCTAAATTTTCAAATGGTTCTCTTAAGAACCATCAGACAAAACTCTTGGTCTCTCACTAAGAATCTGCCAATTGAATATTGAAGGCATAAACACGTCAAAGAGCGAATGTCTCTCAAAATTACTTTTGGAACGTAATATAGATGTAGTCCTACTACAAGAAACACACGCTAGCGACGAATCACAGCTCCAGAAAAGAGGGAAAATAAATGGATATAAAGTAATGGGTGGCACGTATCATTCCCAATACGGCACAACTACGTACGGAAAAATTTAGAAAATGTAAACTTTATCTCATCCAGTCTAATAATATTTGTACTGATACAATAATAGCAGCTGGGTTAAAAATAGTAAATGTGTATAAACCACCCTATACTCCTTGGCCATACCCACCACTACCATCTGGAACTCATTCAACCTTGTATGCAGGGGACTTCAGTACCCATCATATCCAATGGAAGTACAGATAAAGTGATGATAATGGGCGGAAACTGGTGCAATAGTCTGAGACTATGAATACGCACCTTATATTTAGTGCTAAACAACAATACACATTCCGATCAGCGAGGTCGAAGTCTGAGACGAACCCTTACCTGTGTGTTGTATCTGCTGACCAACAGAACCCGCCAGTGCCTGTCGCCCGCAGCGTTCTCACAAGGAACTTCCCCCACAGCCAACATCGACCTGTATTCCTGGTGGTGGGAACACAAATCCCGATTATTAGGAGCTCCCAGTATCCAAGATGGAACTTTGTTAAGGCGAACTGATCAAAATATACTCCTGATATCGATTCAAATATTCGATTCATCACTCCAAAGGCAGAGAACTATCACAAATTTGTAAAATGGTCATAACAGCCAAGAAACATGTACCAAGAGGAGTGAGGAAGGAACATATACCGTGCTGGAGTGAAGCTAATGAACTTCTGTACGCAGATTATATGAACGCTAAAACAGACGTTGCAGATGCTTTACTGCAAAATCTCGATGAGGCTCGAAAAGAGAAATGGAATGAAACCACCCGGAAGGTAAATTTCAAACATCCAGCAGGAAAGCCTGGAGAAACCTTGCGCCGACTCACATACCAGTAGGAAACTACCTAACATCAATGGGGACCACATCGCCAACCGTAATGTTGACATATCCAGAGCTGTGAAGGACAAGACACACTCCACTAGGGTTAAAAGAGAATTTACGAATTTGAAACACAGCCTCACATCAGTACAAACTTTATCAGATAAATTCACCGTTACTGAAATATGCTGTCAAATTTATGGAAAACAGCAAGGCGCCCGGATTTGACAATATTCACCCTGAGTTCCTAACACATTGTGGTAAGCGCACAATGCACTGACTGACTATATTTTTCTCCGATATCCTTAATTTCCAAAGACTACCTAAGGAGTTTAAAAGGACAAAAATCATCACCATTCTCAAAACTAGGGCAGCCTGCTGACCTCCCTAAGAGCTAAAGATCAATTTCATTACTGTTACTTATAAAGTATTAGCACGTCTAATTTATAATAGTCCATTGGTCCTGAACACATTAACAATAGAGCAAGCTGGTTTCCGGCCAAATCGCAGCTGCGAGGATCAGGTGTTGGCATTAATCACGCACATTGAAAGAGGATACGAAGAGAGAAAGAAAACAGGGGCGGTATTTATAGACCTCTCTGCGGCATATGATACGGTATGGAGAGAAGGGTTATTATACAAACTTTTGAAGGTCACTAACATGGGACCTTTCAACAAGCGCGGTCGAAAGTGGTCCAAATTTTTTTACTGAAACATATTGACTATATGTCCGGTCAAAATATTGGCGACGATGGCACACAGGAAGGCACTGAAAAAAAAAATCGAGAAGTTTACCAATTTTTGGCGTCTACTTTCGGCTCACACTTTGGACAATCATGAGGAAAGACAACCGTTTCCTCTACCGGCCGAAACTGTTTCTGTAATGGAAGGTCACCGCCTGCTGCCATAAACAGCGAGATATCACGTCAGTATCCTTAACCGATATGGAACTAATTAATAAAAGAAAACACGAATATTTGTAGCATCTTTTATACATTCGTGGGACCTTAATTTTAATTTTTTATTTCTTTGTTTCTTATTGAAATATCGAAACAAGTTTTGCTTTTATTTTATTGATTAAACTATCAACAGTATCTTACTGCAACACAAGAAAAGTGAGGTAAGCCATACCAAACATGTTTTGTTAATAGTTCGCTTTAATGTATTAAGACTCTCCTAAACACTACAAGTTTTTATGCTATTCCAATTTCAGATATTTACATTTCTACTTAAAATTATTTATATTGAGAGAAGTTTGGTTGTGAATGAAGCGAATGAAGAAATAAATACAAAACAATATTTCATATAGTATTTAAACTTTCATGCACTAAACAAATGGTAAGAATTGTATTGAAATACGTTCTTTCGATAAACATCAAGACACGTGACGAGAATGAAATACATACATTTTATATTGATGATTAAAAGTTTGTGTTCTATTAAAAATATTTGTTTAATTATTTTATTTTTCTTTCAGAAGTTTTTGAAAATGTTAATTAAACTGATGTCTTAGGCAAAATTGGAAATCGTTTTGTTATTGCGTTGGTTAGATGAATCATTGTGCTAAGTAAACAAATAAATGTATTGTCATTGCACGTTTCTGCCTATTCCATGTTATGCACTAAAATAGTACTTGCTGCAGAATATAAATTGTACATTATTACGTTGTCATCATCTTTTCACAGACGTGGAAGCCAGTAAATGTTTTGCGTCTTGCCACGACACACTACAAGGAACGTGGTGTATAATTGACGCATGAAAATTCTTCGCAAGATATTCTCATGCGTGATATGTTGATACACCTAGCATAAGAATGATGTAGTCAAGTTTTCCGAAACTAAAGAAACCCTTGACATCTTAGATAGTGAGTGTGAAGGGGAAACAGATATTTTGTCAGGATATATGAAACGGATCCACAAACATACATCAAGAGTATATGCCGAGTCCCCAAAAAAGAACTAAATATATCGTTCCTTTAGAAAATCAACAAAATGCGGTAAAATTCTGGCTGAATGAAAGTGGCAAAAAGCGTTTATGTTTGAGTACAGTGCAAAACAAATACCGTTTCGTGAAATCAGAGCGCGAACTGTATAGATGGAAAAAAGAAATTGAATCAATCACCAAATGTCCTCAAAATATTGAAAGCAGTAATTTACTAAATAACAGACATTACCAGCAGTTTTCTCAGGCTAGAGGGAGACGCTGCATAGTAAGTGATGAGGATTTAAGAAATTTGACTATCATTAGCTCAATGCCTAAAATTAAATGACTTTCAGGGTTCACCAAGCTGGATATATGGTTTCAAAGGAGTCATACAATTGGCAGTAGGAAAATTACTAAATTTGTTTCTGTGAAACATTTGCAGGACAAAGTGGCAAAAGATGAGTTAATCAGCAACTTTCTTGAACTTGCGAAATAACAAATTAAACATTTCAATGAAATAGGAGTGTACAATACAGATCAGTCTGGACTTGAAAAAGAAATGCGTTCTAGACGAACGCTTTCTTTGAGAGGGGAAAAACTAACGGAGTGTTTCGCCCAGTCGGTCTCATACTTACATTACCATGCCTATCATAAGTGTGGATGGGACTCTTCTTCCGAAATTGTACATATGTCCTCAAGAACCGACTGGTAAAATAGGCCCTCGTGTCAAGGAAACATTATTCACGGCACCTAACATTTGAATAGATGTGTCGAAATCGTGTTACATGGGAAAGAAGAATATGGAAGCATTCATCAAGAATGCTTTCTTGCCTTACTGTGAGAGTTATTCCTTGCTATTGCTTGATTCCTCGCCAGGACGTAGCAACATTGGTGGTCAGGAATCGGAACATGAAAACCCGGTCGAAATTTTAAAGTTTCCTCCCGGTACAACAAATCAAATTCAATCCCTTGACAGAGAGTTCTTTCGGCAATGGAAAGCATTGCAAAGAAAATGTACTGACAAAATTATTGGTGAAAATAACGTTGGATATAAAGTGTTCCAGCGAAACAGTATTCTTAAGTTGCAATATTTTATTCACAATCAATTTTCTTCCTCAAGATTCAGATATATGATCGAGTACGTATGGCTCTCTGCACAATGGACAGATAAACGTCCCGATGAGTTTCTTACACCCGCGCAAATTTGCACGAAAATTTCACGTAGTATTTGTGACGAGCAAAGGCTGCGAAATATCTTCGTTCATTCGATGTGCATGGTGTAAGATGAATAAGTGTCTTGAACACTATTAATACAGGGCATTTTTGTAAAACGTTTGTAGAATAAATAGCTTGAATATAAGAATTATTATTTTTTCTTTATTGAAATGTTTCAGGTGTGCAAGGAATACGTATTTTTCTACAAGAAAATTCACGGGTAAAGATATCCTAAAAATCCATATTAACACGAATTAAATAATACATAAAAAGAGGTGAAAATTTTGTGGTACTAGTTAAATTACTCCTTTTTATCTGCCAAAAATTAAGTGAAATAAATTGTGATACATTATTAAAATAAAATTGAGTACAATTATAGATCTAATATTTTACTTTAATTCTTCTACAAATAGAGAGAAAAGAAATTGGAAAAAATAACGTAGTTAGCTCAACTTGCTGATTTTTACTATTTGACTCATATGAATCACCTCCTCCTTTTCTCAATGCGCGGGTAACAGCATTGCTTGTTTGCGTTTGCTTTCCTTCCTTGAATGAAGAAATCGGACGAATAAAGGCCTAGCCACGTGATTCAGCTATCGCGGCTTGGTAGTTCAGGGTTGTACAAGACACATAAAAATTAGGAAAAACCTATTCTATTGCAAAAAGAATAGGTTTTTCCTAATTTTTTTCAGTGCCTTCCAGTGTACCATCGTCGCTAAATTTTTGACAGGACATAAATAGCCAACATGTTTCAGTACAAAAAAATCAGGACCACTTTTGACCTGCGCTTGTTGAAAGGTCTCTTGTAAGAACAAGATGATAACAACGCTTGTAAATAATATATCAGGTAGACTGTTTCAAGTGGTAATGGACAAGATGGTGAGCAAACTAAGACCTATTAACAATGGTCTCCCCCAAGGCTCAGTACTGACACTAATTCGAGCACATGTGCACGCGATTTTGCGCGATTAGACGCGATTTTGGACTCCAATACTATAATAAACTCACTCTCCTATTATAAACATATGTCTAACTTGTCAGCAAAATTAATGGCAGGCAATAACATACTCCACGAATTGGCGGGCTCAACCTAGGGGGCCGACCCCACTACTTTACTCATCTCAGCTCTTAGCTTGGTTTTCTCAACTGTAGAATACCGTTCATCAACATGGCGTAACAGCTGCCATGTCCGTAAAGTCGACAGTGTCCTGAATCAGAGAATTAGTGTGGTTTCAGGTTGCATAAAATCCACACCCACCGAATGGTTGCCGGTGATGGCCCACATAGAAACTTGATTTTCGTAGAAAAATAATCTTATTTAATGAATATACGAAGATACAAGAAAACCCAGACCTTCCTATCCACCAGGATATAATAGTTTTTAAAAGACTGAAATAAAAAACCCTGCAGTTAAGACAGCACATCAACTAATAGAACAGAATTTTTAATAGCGGAACCGAATGGGTTACACAGTGGCAAGCGAAAGTCGACCCATTATGACACACTCTACTTAATCCCCCAAAACTATTCCATGGTTTTAATCTCCCCCGCAGAACCTGGGTCCGTCTAAATAGAGTCCGAACGGGCCATGGTAGGTGTGGAGCTATGCTCCATAAGTGGGGATTGATACAGGAGCCCAGGTGTGATTGTGGTGCCGCCCTCCAAACTGTGCGGTATATAACTTATGTGTGTCCACGAATAGCGTTCCCTGGCAGCAAAGACAACCTCTTGATAGCCTCAGTGAGTGCTGTTCAATGGCTGAATTCACTCGACCTAGAGCTGTGATTTATGTTTTAGTCAAGTAATAATGTTTTCCTTTCTTATCACCCTTTCTCTCTGTGTATCTAATGTATTTATTTTGTTGATGTATTTTTATGAAAATATTAAGTGTATGACAAATGCCATAAGTTAAAAAAACCTATGATGTATCATTCGCCTCAGGAAGGGGCGTAAGTTAGGGCTAATGCTCTCTTTTAGCTCTGTAATGTGAGGAGTTAAGAAAATAGATTAATACATTACAACTGCCCAATTGATGAAATCATTTATTTGTACTGTATCAATTCGTTATTTGTTGGTGCCTCATTTAAAAGATGCATTGATTGATTAGAATTGTCTAATGTAAATCTAAAAACTAAAATTAGTGTAAGTTATAAATGCAATGTGAAGTTTGCAATTGTATGTTGAAAAGTGAGCGATGAGATAAATATACGGATGGATAATATACACTGAATTGTGAAATAAGTTTTAACTGTGCTTAATTTATAGGCACCTACATACAATTTTCCGCGAATTGAGATAAATCGATTGGCAATTATTTATTAATTTCATAAATGATCAATTATTTAATACACTGATAAGAGGGAATATTATTAAGCTTCATGGATAAGTTGTAACGATTTAAATATTGCAAGGTAGCTATTTGTTATCCAATTCATAAAAACGATGTATTTTAGATAGTTTAATCACATTTATAGTGCAAAACTAATGAATAATATTTATTTCCTTTTATTTGTTAATAAACCTGATTTGAAACGTAGACAAAAAGCTGTAAATTTTTATAAGCTTGAGGAAAGATAAATCATTTTCTTCACGTTAAGGAACCCCATGAAGACGCAACCTACGTTGAGTTACTGTTTGAGTACTTTGAAGACTAGAAACAATATCATCACAAGTAAAGGACGTTCCAGAGGAACCGAAAGGAAGCCCGCCATAACAAATTATCGATTGTTGCAATGTAGCACAGCGCAAAGCTTAGCCCCGTGCATCGCTGTGCGTGTATTGCACACACGAACGCGTCCGAATCCGTCGTGACGCACAGAGCGAGTGCTGCTACAAGCACTGCGTTTGTTCGTTCGTTCGTAAGGGAGCGATTGGCAGCGCGAGCGAGCGAGCTAGGGAGCGAGCGAGTGCGCAGCGGCGCAAGTCCCGGCGCCGGGGCTCATCGTGCGGTGGGGTGGGGTGCGGAGCGAAGTGCAAGGGCGCCGGCGCACCGCCACGAGCGGGGTCTGCAGGGGCGCCACCCGGCATATTGATCACGCGCGGCGAGCGGGCGGCGTGCGGGTGGACGGGCGGCGCGCGACGTGGAGGAGACGGGCGGTGGCGGGACCGAGAGCGAGCGGCCCGCGTGGTCCCTCCGCCATCTCGTCGTTGCGCGCCGCCATCGATCGCCTGCGCCGCCGCCTCCGTCGCCGCGAGTGACGTGGGCCGCCGCGAGTCGCTCGGTGGCAGCGGCGGCGGCAGCAGCCTCATGCGGGCTCCGCGCGGGCCCCGCGCGCGGCGCGCCCCGGCGGCGGAGGCGCAGGCGGACACGCACGCGACCCTGCGCCCGCCGCAACACGCGCGTCATCGGCGCGCGCCCGCCCGCATCGCCACACCCTCGCCTTCGCCCGCGCATTCGCCGACCGCACGCTCGCCCGTGCCAGCTCCCGCTCGCTGACGAAACTCGTCCGGGCAGCGGAGGAGGCGCCCGCGCCCCGACGCGGCCGCGCCATGTCGCTGCTCAGCGTCGCAGGTGAGTGCGCCGGCGGCCGTCCGGTAGCTCGCGCTCACACGCCCGCGTACGCCTCCTCGTCAGCTGGCTGGCGCGCTCGCGGTCGCTGCCGCCTGCGCGCCCGTCGACCCACCCGTACGTTGCCCGCCCCCCGGAGGCAGCCCTTCGATCGCGCTATTTACGGCGCAGGTGGTGTCCCTCCCCCACTCACTCCTGATCCCACCCGCCTTCACACGCCTTCGTCATCACGCCCGCTTGCTTTGCCAGGGGATCGTGATCCTGCCTCTATCACTTTGTTCCTCTTGTTTCGCTACGTCTTTACTTATTCAACATCTTGTTTTTCACTGCATCGCTCTGTGCTTGTGTCACTCTTTTACTACAGAATGCAGCGCCGCTCAAATGTGCCGACGATCGATTGTTAATAAAGGCCGGAAGCAACGACCGCAGCGTATCCATCATCTGCCTTAAAACCGACCTCGCGTTCCATCGCCGAAGCGACAAAGAGGCGAAGCGTGACGAGAGAGAAAGGGCGAAGAGATTCACACCCCGTCTCAGTAGCAAGGCATCTCGGTCCAGTCAGTCATTCCAGTGCATGAACTCTTGTGCTAGTTGTGATTTAAAATTCATTATTGTTTATTAACACACACACACACATACACACACACACACCTACACACACACACATATATCTCTGTCTCTTATACACATCTAGATGTGTATAAGAGACAGNATACATATGTAGTTTCTATGTCGAATGCTGGAGTATCTTGTGAGTTAATCCCTCCATCGCAACAAATCGAGTCAGCGAACGCATGCCAAGGCGAGATATGTCACGTAGTAGTGGAGGTGGTTGTACGTGGAGGTAGTAATCGTGAACGCTATTACGCGCTGTCCCTGGCCGCAACGCTGCCGGCGCGGCGTCCGTCGCTCGAACCAACGCAGTTCGTCCCGTGCCCCTCCCTCCACCTGCCGACAATCCCCACCGCTGACGCCGCCTGCGCTGCCCGCGTGCTGCGCGGGTGGCATTTCGCCTGGCGAGAGTTGCCTCGCTGGCTCAGAGCGCTTTCGCATAATACTCCGGCTGACAGC
Organism: Laupala kohalensis; assembly: GCA_002313205.1. Classification (NCBI taxonomy): domain Eukaryota; kingdom Metazoa; phylum Arthropoda; class Insecta; order Orthoptera; family Trigonidiidae; genus Laupala; species Laupala kohalensis. The sequence continues at coordinate 1,045,533 of NNCF01132066.1, forward strand.
TTTAAATACCATCGCTTATTTGCATTGAAAAAAAGAGGCGATTACTAACATGTTTTGGTTGCTGACAAAAACGTTTCATTGAATTCTTTAGTAAAGTTTAAATATTTCGTTGTCAATTTCAGGAAGAAATTTCTCTTCTCTGGCAAGATGAATTCCACTGTCATTAAACAATTATATATCAATCACGTTATGTAAGAGATGTTGTGAAGAAAGTAATTATTAAAACATTATTAAGCAAATAATTATTACATGAATTATTCATTTGGAATATTGAAATTAGTGTAGAATAAATGACACATTTATGATAAATACCAGTGATGCAATTGTGATACATAAGTAAATATTTAATTAACTAATAGTTACTTTTCAGTAGGACTTTCTTTTCTGAATCAATTAAAAATTACCAAACAATTAAAGAATTATATCAAAAAATATAAAAAATAAGACTATAATCGCCAAAATCATTTATTATTAAAGTACTTGTAATAGAACTTTATATTGCTTGTTGGTAATACTTAATCTTTCAGCCAAGCCAACAATGTCTTTTATCATTTACACATCGCAATAAACGTCATGAACATATAAATATTCACTGCAGAATGTCTTAAACATATCCCATTTAATCTGAACAACAGAATCCATTTTAATCTAAATCTGCACAGACTCCCAGGCCAACTTAGTCCGCAATAACGTGAGTACCAGGTCTCTCTAGGGGACACATCTCATTGCGCTGAGGTCAAGCAATCAAAGAGCTCTTCTCACCACCCAAGGACATTGCATAGGCCCGTTTGTGCGATAGTGTGACCTTTGTTTGAGGTTTCTCATTTATTTCTCTAAATTACAGACTTTTGATCTCTGAGGAGAGGCCATGTATCCCTTAGGGTACATAAATCCTTTCCTAATTGAATGATTCGTACTGTAGGATAAACTCCGAGAAAGCAATTTTATTTATTCCACTTATCTTTGTTTAGATGATTTAGAGTACTTTTATCCACCATCCGTTACCGAAAAATAGATTTATTAACTCGGAGATATAAAATTATTTAAATAAACTAAATTCACCATAGCTCAAATTTAGGAATGAAGTTTCTGGAGTTTTGATATCCACTTTGCTGAACTGAAACAACAAACAAAGTCTTCCTTATTAGTTAAATGTGTTTAGAGGCTTTTCGTTTGGCCTAGTTATGGATTGGATACCAGAGACATCAGACCCTGTAATTGATTCACCCCATGTCCTCGTTGACGTCAACTCGGGATTAATGGTGATGAATGATGGAAATGCGGAGTCCATTTAGGGGAACGGCTGTGGCTCAGTGGTAAGCTGTTGGTCTCTGACTCGGGGACTCATGAGATCGAATACTGGCGAGGGGGGATTTTCGCTGTCGCTTACAATTTCGTTTCGCACGCCCGAATTACCGACGGTTTGTGTACTTTCCTCTGCTGATCCAGATGGATGCAGGAGTATTATATTGTACAATGAGAAATGGATTTTGCTGCTCGACGTGCCCTTTGCTATAACACTATTTTTAATAGAAACTTTTGTTCAGATGGCGGTCGAGTGATCTGAATGCGCAGGTTACAGGAAATACATCTTCATAACAAAGTACTCCTTCAAGAGACTGCAAAAGTCATGAGAATATACCTAACTTTATGTAGTAGAACAAAATAAGCACATATTTATAGGTTATACTTTCTTTTTCTTTCTTTCTTTCTTTCTTTCTTTCTTTCTTTCTTTCTTTCTTTCTTTCTTTCTTTCTTTCTTTCTTTCTTTCTTTCTTTCTTTCTTTCTTTCTTTCTTTCTTTCTTTCTTTCTTTCTTTCTTTCTTTCTTTCTTTCTTTCTTTCTTTCTTTCTTTCTTTCTTTCTTTCTTTCTTTCTTTCTTTCTTTCTTTCTTTCTTTCTTTCTTTCTTTCTTTCTTTCTTTCTTTCTTTCTTTCTTTCTTTCTTTCTTTCTTTCTTTCTTTCTTTCTTTCTTTCTTTCTTTCTTTCTTTCTTTCTTTCTTTCTTTCTTTCTTTCTTTCTTTCTTTCTTTCTTTCTTTCTTTCTTTCTTTCTTTCTTTCTTTCTTTCTTTCTTTCTTTCTTTCTTTCTTTCTTTCTTTCTTTCTTTCTTTCTTTCTTTCTTTCTTTCTTTCTTTCTTTCTTTCTTTCTTTCTTTCTTTCTTTCTTTCTTTCTTTCTTTCTTTCTTTCTTTCTTTCTTTCTTTCTTTCTTTCTTTCTTTCTTTCTTTCTTTCTTTCTTTCTTTCTTTCTTTCTTTCTTTCTTTCTTTCTTTCTTTCTTTCTTTCTTTCTTTCTTTCTTTCTTTCTTGTTTGTTTGTCCATACGTTTATCTTGGAGGAATCTGTAACGAACGTGTTTCAGATTATATCATATTGGGTTCTGTCATCTTTAACTTCAACTTAACTTTATTCTATTCCAATCAGGCATGTCCCGTTTTTTACAATCGATTTTCATCGCTGACTGTTTATTATCCCGTTTTCTTTTCTTTCGAGTCAAATATTTTGTTTTTAATGAAATTGCAAGACGTAGATCCATTTTCGGGGTCTTGTTCGCGACAAGTGTAAAATGCGATTATTTCGCAAACCGTGCTTCTTTCGAAAATCTTAACTCAATTAGATCGAAATCTACTGATGCTTCTGAATGGTGTTCCTTATAATACGTGAAAATGATTCATATAGGTCACAAGCCTAATATATAAGAAGTACTTTACATGCAAAACTATGTAGTCGGTTTACGTTTCCAATATTTATGATATTCATATTGTCAATGGTGTTTGCAATTGATATTGTAATGCTATTCCTGATCAGTTTTACTTCACTGAATGATGCTAGTGTTTTCTGTCCATCCGATAAATAAATTCAAATGAATATTTTGTCTCTGACATTTTTAATGTATTTTGACTCACTATAATGCAAGAATTCTACTGATTTCTTTGATTACTCGAAAAACAAAGAGATTATTTAAATGTCAAAATCGCTACGTCTTTGTTCCCAAAGTACAATAGACGGAACATTAAAACTTTACCATACTTGAATCTTGTTTCTCTATCGCAGTTCATTTAGCATATTAACACTACGTTGCATGAATAAAACAAAATGCAACGAAATAACCTGTTATCTCACTGTGAGTCTTTTACCGCCACGACTCTCATATTAAGGTTTTATTACCTCTACAACAATAGCTCCATGCAAAGTGGCTTGACAACTCGGTGAATCTAGTCTTTGTACGACTTATTTCTGTAACAAAATATGTACATAGTTTAATACTGTTTTATACACTGCATGAAAAAGATCATTCATTTATACACTTCGTCATTTATCGTTGCTGTTATCGTCTCGAAGAAATTTTAAACTCCGTGACCAGAGAGATTTGGAAAATGGTTCTTGAGCTAACTTAATATTTCTGAACCGATTTTTTTGCCAATATCTCTGGGTAGACAGAGAAAAGTGATGGTATTCTAGTAAATTTGAAATAAGTAAAGTACAGTTTTCGTTTACTCGCAGAAGCTAGCAAAATTTTTTAATTCCCCAGACTATTAACGTAATATACTTGTATAGAATAAGTGAATTATTACAGAATTTCTGTGACAGAAACATAAACCAATATGATACAATTTATAATCAACATTTTAAAGAATATCAAAAATTCACATTCGTAATTCGCAAGATGTAGAACTCTATCCCAACACCAACCCAAAAACTAAAATGCGAGTAAATGTGTCAATATCACGTTCGCTTTACGTTCAATTTTGTGTAAACTATTCTACAAGATGTTCCAAATCTCCGCGTCAATATGAATGGTGAGGAAATAGAGCACCTTAATAAGAACCAAAATCGGATGGAAACACATGTACGGAATGTTGCGCTTTATTAGGGGAATTAAGAAAGTGATCTAGGTTTTGCAACACATGTTCAAAGTTCTGCTCATTAACAGCGATACGTCACTAACGTCGTTTGGATACGCGAGACTCCAGATAGTTTTGAGCATATTTGCCAATCAATGTGATGTCGATCCGAGGCCTGTATCGCTGTTAATAGGCAGAACTTTGAAAATCTGTTAATTTTTATATGCGAGTTTCTCAATTCATATCATAAAGCGCTTTCACACCTATTTAGTCTTGTGTTGTTACACCGTCTGTGTCATCTTATCTCCTCATGGTGACACTTCCGGACATTTGTTCAATGTGTTTTTGGTTCCTATTAATAGGTTCTATCACCCTTTAATTTTTACGTGGAGTTTTCAAACATTGCTTACACGTAATTTGATATTGTGGATCATTAGGTTCATAAATGACCTCCCATGTAGCACTACTCTTGTCTCTACCCCCCAGAGGGGACTTGCATCTAGTAAGTACGTGTTTGGCGAACACGGGGTCCCGAGCTGAGTCTGGCATTACTTCAACTTACTAATGCAAGGCTCCTTCCTTTCTCTTTCCTGGCCTTCCTTGGTCACCTCTTGTTCTTTTCGATTCCGACGCTATTAGGGCTAGGGTATCTTTCATTATCCTAATTTTTGTCCCCTACGTATTTTTTGTCCTCAATGTTTTGATTTTTGGTTTTGAGATATGTTTTGGTATGTTGTAATTCAGGAGGGTTTTTAGTGGGTATGATTGAGTCATTCGGCGAGTCCCACACGCGGGGAGAGTCATGTTGGCTCTCCCTAGTGCGTAACTGCATTTTTCCTACCTGTACAGAATTTTAGGGCTCTAATGACCTAGATGTCGACGAGCCGTAAAGTCCCACAAAAAGAAACTCTTGTCTCTATGTTGTGTCGGTAGAGAGCACTGGCGTTCGACAACCACGTGTAAATAAACGCTTGTATTCTTCTTTGTTACTGTTAAACACCGTTTAACCCTGGTTTGTAAGTATGCAAGTAATTGTAATAATTATATAGTGATATGAAGTAAAAAAACAAGTGCACTTATTCGGATCATTATAGACTGGAATAGCTTACCAACAACAATTTATTGTAAAAAAAAGCAGTTGAAAACGGTGTATGACCACGCGGGAGGCAATAACCTAAGTTACTCTTCGGAAACAAGCAAGGGTCCATCCCATCAATTCCAATTAAGAGCCTATGAGCAGTGGCAGGTTTAATAAAAAATATTTAATCAAATACGTACTATCTATTTATTATTCCTAAATAAATTGTATTTATTTGTGCAGAAAAAATTCAAGGCTTACAAAACAAAAGTATCAATGACATTCCCACCGAGAAAAATCCGCCACTACCCGAAGGAAAACCAGAGAAAAACCCGAGCCAGGATGGGATTTCCGAGATAATGTACATAATCGTGCCAAGTTCGAAATAATCTATTAAAACAAAAGTAGTAAAAACAACATGCACGATAAAAGGAATTTAATCAGTATCTAGAGTACTATAACTATGACGTGATAAAATATAAGAACATCACCCACATCATACGAAGTCACATGGAAAACAATATTTATTAGGAAATTGAAACTCTCATTAACTTTTTTATTAAAATCATTAAATTATTGTATTAAAATAAAAATCTTTAAATTTGAACTCTCTTATTAAAATTCTTTCATATTATAGAAACAATAGCACATTAGAAAGTGGTTTTAAAGAGATTAGATTTGTTAATATCTTTCATATTTTTGTGAAGGGAATTATACAAAATAATTTCTGAATGATGACCTCTTTGGCAAAGAGTTGTTGACACGCCAGGACGATGAATATTATCCTTAGATAAATGTTGTGTTTGTGAACTAGACTGTTTCTTCTAAAGCAGGGGTAGTATTTTGAAGCAAGCCCTGATATGACTAAGGTATATAAAAGATGATCGCAGGCAAATGTATGCGATTAATAGAAATGAATTGTCGAGCGACCTCGTATATTGAGAAAAATATAGGGCCTCAAAGGTTTAGCTTCATAGAGGCGCCTTCATAAAATATTTACAAGAATTAATAATTCATTATTTCTTTATGATAAAAAAAAGGTTCACGATGATTAATGGAACAAAAAACATAGATGTAGCATTACGTGCATTCCCTCTTTGACATTATACTTCGAAAAATTATAATTTAAATAAATGTGGGTTTCATGGTCTAAACGTTTCCAGACGGATGATTAGTGGGAAGAAGACTATTTGATATTAAAAATGAACAATTATTCTTGGTTCCGTCGATTTTATTTCCGAGTGTCACCCCACTCGCACGCTCTGACAAACAGAAAGTTTGTGTTTAATCGAAAATCGAATCTGCGATTCACTACAAAGCGGGAGAGAGATTAGTGTGTAATTAATGGTGCTATGTGAAATTGATTATTCGTGCACACGATTTTTATCAATCTCACCGATCGCAACACACTAATTTTATCCTTTTACCGTTTGAAACATCGTTCCTGTGGAGGATAACGTTGATGAGTTAATATTCATGTATACACTTATTTCCATTTTAATATTTTGATTGATTAAAATTTTTGTGAGTAAATTCTTTGGATTTAACTCCTGCCTAAAATAGTGTCTCCATGATTCTTCAATTTTATATTTACTAAACGTAAAAACAATCAAAATAGCTATAATAATATATTAAAAATTCAAATTTGTTTCAAAAGAATTAAAATTAAAAGTTCGCTTTAGCCATCTTTAATCGGTGACATTATTGAGCTATTCTTTCATTATTTCAAACCTACAAATGGACCCTTGCTATTAATTTTCGCTTGTGTCTGCTCACAACCTTCGCAATCGAGAGATTCTATATGCGTCATTAGTCGCGATGCCATTATGATACACAACACCGATTCGTTAGCACAGCTGAGGGAGGCATGAGCGGTTCCAGTCAATGCCATCCATATTTTGTATGACAGTGTCGTCACAGGCAGTAGCAGCGGTGGGAGAAGTTCGGAACTCCACAACAAATATTACTTTTGAAAATAATTTAACGTTTATTTATCTAATGAAGCGGTCCTTTGTTACTTCTCTATCTATCTAGTTATACGTAAGAAATATAAAAAAAATTATACATGTATGCAACACATGTGGAAGTACTAGCTAAAAAATAGTTTTTTGGCTTAGCACTAAAAGGTTTCTCATATTGAATCGGATTTTGCAGATTAATGGTTTATGAAGTTAATTACCTTTATAAAAAATCATGAGAAAGGAAGCGGTCTTTCTTTGAGGTCTTGCACTGTATTATTCGCCTTTTTACTCATTATTGAGTTTTTCTTTAAACGTTGGAATGCTACGTCAGTGTCAGTTAATCTGCTCCAGTAATTTTGATGTGAATCGTTATATGAATCAATATTCAATCTTAGAGAAGACACGTTTGCCAAATATTATAGACATTATCCCAAACCTCGGTCGTTGACCTAAGTTTCGCCTTTAAACTGTTCTTTGACTTTGCACCTTTCACGGAAATAAACGTTAGTACGTACGTGTGTAAATGTTACAAACAAGTTTTTACTACTAAACCCTTGGCAAAGAAGAAGATGTAACCAAGCTTACTCGCTGGAAAGAAAAGGTCCTGCACGGAAGGTTTGTAAATGAAGTAAGCCGGGATACTGTCGACATACAAGCGTCGTACAATTGGCTAACCCATGGAGAACTACAACCTGAAAATGAAGAGTTCTTTATCGCCATCAGACTAAGTGATCAAGACCAACAATTACTGTAAGTACATCTTGAAAGATGGATTTGAATCGGACTTATGTCGGAGATGCAAAAAGGAAACTGTAACAACACACCATATCACAGGAGGCTGCCAAGCTATAGCACAATGTCATTACAAATTTAGACATGATCAAGTGGGAAAAATCATTCATCAGGAATAAGCTTTGAAATACAAACTACAGGAAAATAAGGTAAACTATTACTAATATGAACCATCCACCATTCTTGAAAATGAAAATTATGAAATTTATTGGGATAGATCCATCATAATAGACAGAAGGTTGGAGAACAATAGACCAGATATAGTAGTCAAGAAAAAAAGGGAGAAAGAAGTATCGCCATCACCAACAACAATAATCTGGAACTACCATACAAAAATAAAATTACAAAGTACATGATCCTTTGCTTCGAAATTAAGGACATGTGGAAATATGACAGTGAGAGTAATCCCAATAATACTGTCAAACATGACAGTAGTATCCAGGAACCTGTTCAAATCGTTGTAAGAACTGGAACTCAAGCCATAAAACGTCCAACTCATGCAAAAATCAGTTATCCTAAACGCAATCCGCACAGTTCGGCGATTCTTATACACGTGATGTTTGATGACGACACCTCGAAGTTTCTCTCCAAAACAAAATTATCATAAATGCGGTTAAGACGAGTCTCTGACTCCTCCAACCACAAGAAACCGACAGAAAGTCGTGAACAAGATGGAAATAATAATAATAATAATAATAATAATAATAATAATAATAATGACAATAATAATAATAATGACAATGATAATAATGACAATAATAATCCTTTTGAGAGCGGATAAGAGCCCGGGATTTGAAACTTCAATCAGATAAAACATCTTTCGAATTGTGAATGAACACCAATCCATCTATGATGATGATATTATTATTATTATTATTATTATTATTATTAATATTCTTTTTTAAGCTGAAAGGTAGATGAAAATGTTAATTTAATTAATTATAAATTTATGATCCATAAAGCAGTTACAAATGAGTATAACCACGCGGAGGACGACCTAATTTACTCTCCGGAAGCAAGCAAGGGACCATCCCACCTATTCCGATCAAATGGTGCATTTATAATTTCTTGATTTTTCAGGAAAGTAATTTTGTAATGTAATCAGTTATTTTTGAAACTACTATAGCAATGAACTTTTTTTTGCAAAGTGTGGATAAGATTCTAAGACAATATTAGCCTTACAGAGGGTCTTGTGTTCGTCAATATGACAGTTTCTTGTGAACCACGGTTGTCACAAGTTATTTCAAACACATTCGTTTCATGAATATAAATACAATGAAGTAGCTCTGAGCGGATTAGCTCCAAAAGATAATGCCGTACAATTAATGGAATTATACATATGCGAAATATACCAATGGGAAATGTGTTGATTAAGATTCGGGATACGTAACATAATTTGCTTAATTCAAAATATAGATTAATGTTACAAATGCGTTTAAAACTTCCTTGAATTTTTCTCCGCAAGTAAAATTCTATTTCACCATGTTTGAAATTGATAATAATTCGCCAATAGGATGTGAATTATTATCCATTTTAAACATTGTGTGATAGATTTTTACTTGTGGAGAAAAATTCAAGAAAACCTCAATTCACATTCTATTGGTGAAATATACCAAATCTATGTAAAATATTGTCCGAAATTGAGATATTACTCGTATTTGTAGATTTTTTGTGTAACATAAATGTAATCACTCACTTCGTAAAGTTTTTTTATTTGTCATTACGCCATACTTGTTAAGAGTTAAAGACCTATATAATTTTTTAAAAATTCATTGATAAAACTTAAGTAAAAGAACAACAACTTTATTCTCGCAGAACGGAAAGAGAGACGATTTATTGTGCAATACACCAATTTATTATGGAAAAATGAAGAGCTTTCAAATAATGCATTACTATTTTTATTGAATTTAACATTTTAATGCAGGTAATATTGCTTTCCCAAATTATTAAATTCGTTGACCAAACATTAGTTTTTAATAATTAGTTCATTCGTTTTAAATAACTTTTATAATGCTTTATTAATCTGTTACAGCGGTGTTATTTTCGTTTATTAACATCGACTGTTTTTGATGAAGTGGAGCGTTCATTAGTTTGTGAATGTATTAACGTCCGATGCGTGACACCCGATATGTTGGAATGTATAGACCATTATAATTTTCTGAAATTTGACGCTCCGTATATCTAATACTGTTTTTTAGTTGCAAGTCGCAACTGCTGTCTACAATTTTACTGCTTCTGAAAATTAAGATTTATTTTTATTGGATAAATATATTTCATTGAATTTCTTCTTAATTAATAGAACATGTAAAACTTTATTTTTATATTTGAAGAGTACTAACTGTAAAACGTAGTTCATTTTTGATTTTTTTTCTATTTTTGTGTCATTGCCACTTTACGAGAGAAAATGTTCAAACACGAACTAAATTTTTAATTACCAATATTATAAATTCGCTATTTATATACTTTTTGAATCGTATAAAAAATATTAACATTTTAAAAGTGATTTTGAGGATTTATTCTTCTTTTGACGAGACGTTGACGATTTTTATTTCTACCACTGATGATTTCATAATTTTAAAATAATATTTTAATTATACCTGTATTCGTCTCATTTAATTTGCAATATCTTGGCAGTCGTACTGGGCTCGGATGAAAATTGCTTGAATCAATTTGCGGAGTTTTAATTGCTGATACCATCCATACCACTGTGATAGTGACACATTTTGTGTGACGAAAAATTGATTCACGAAATTGATTGAATGTTGGCACGTAAATGTCCATAAAATTATGAGCTTTTACGACCTTTTTCAGAGAAAATAACTATTGAATTCGCAACATTTCGTCAACAGTTTTGCGACTTTGTCAGATGCTCAGGTGTTTCTCAATAATGTCAAAACCTTTACATGAACAAGTCACTAGTTCCACAAACGCGTCAACATTTAGAAAAAACTAATAACAATTGATACACGTAAATGTGCATAAAAAGGAAAAGCTACAATTAAACCGGTTGTTTACATGATTTGCGGATTGTCTTCGTGTGTCTATTTAGAGTTTTGTCCTCTGTGTCCCTTAACTAATTTTATACGAAAATAATCCCCAATTCTTTAAGTTCTCAGTCTGCGCATTTTCATATTTTTTTTCGTCAATCCGTGTTTTATATGTGATATAGAGTGGTGGGGAATTCCAAAAATAGCTCCCCTCTGGCTCGCGTCTTCTGTGACACACGTGTCGTTGGTTCGTGACCTCCTCCCCGTAAGAGGCCCTCGCTCCGTTACTCTCGCGCCCTCAGGGGTCCTTAGTGCAGCGAAGCGAGACCGGTGGCGTAGGAGAAGCGCCACCCCGCGTCGCGCCATGTGTGTGAGTCGAGCAAAGACTTCCTCGAGCGCGCCACTGGCGGGTGAAATTCCTAAAGGCAATCACTAACAAACCTCTGTGGAAATGCGCACGCGTCAAGTTATCGGAAGGGAGTTCCCCCACTCCGCGGAAAGCCGTTACTCATCGAGCCAGAGCATTCTCTCTCGTCACAAAATTCACGACAGGATGGAAAGGACGTGCATTAACGCTGCGCTGCGGAGGCGTCGGAGGTGACGGTCACCGCCACCGCGACGTGAAAAGAACCCGAGATGCCACGGACGCTTTAACACATCACTATTAATTAAAAGTCTTTCAATGCTCTCTCTATACGTTTTGTGCTTTCATTAACACTTCGTTTACTTCATTACAATCTCATTTAAAATGTTCTCGCCCTCATGAACGTTTTTCCTTCATTAATGTTCTCTTTAATTGCTGGAGGGTTCATTTAATAGTTTAACTCTGTAAACGTTTTGTAAATTACGGTGCACCTGAGTCTGGGTTCGGGTTGGGAAACAGTACTACAGTGTTTCATTTACTCCTTTTGCTTTTGAATTATGGTTCCCCCTTTAACAAAGTGTTGAAAGCAATTGACCTTACTCTACAACCATGTTGTAATATGTACGTAACGATTTCATTCCGTGATTTCATAATATTAGTTTTTTCTCGTTTTTCGTCTACATAATCCTTTATTTCTTGAGTAATTACCGGTTTAAAATTTATTTTATGATTTCTTTCGAGTAAGGACTGAAATTATATAAACGACTCTCCATCTACTTTAAGATACGGAAAATCTATCTGCAATTTACAAATTTCTTGATCTTCGAAAATGAATTTTTTTAAATTACACAATGTATTGAACAATGTCATCTCTACGCTTTGTATTATTCTGAAATTTGTCTAGAACTGAATAAATGAATAAAAATAAATGAGGAGACGACGAAAGTTCTAATGTAATCATGACTTTTAGTATGATATCAATGTTAAGGGTCATCAGCTTTGATTAAATGTTCAATTGAATTGTGGTAACTACAACATTCACGAGAGATGAAATTTGTGGAAGCATTTTCAAGCGAAAAACGTGATCAGTATATAATAAAAGGAAAGTTGCATTTTACTACGAGGAAAAATGAGAACGAAATTTATCTGTGACATCTTGAACTGAAACAAACGTTTCTGGCTTCATCTCACGCTTCATATTTATCGCTGGATTCCAGCTCATTTTGAAGACATTTATCAGCAAGGTGTTTTGTACTCGATCTTTTGCTGCTCTGTTAAAGCTCGCTAATGCTCATAACCAATTTGTACGCGTCAAATTAGTCAGATCGTTGGATAACATAGTTGCATTGAATTGAATGTACCCTGAATCTCTTGAAAATATGATGATATAATGATATGACTTGAATATATTATAGAATTTGTACGAACTGAAAACATTCCAACTAATACTAAACTATTCGAAACGTAATGTTATATCCTGTATGCAATGTAAAGCTCTTAATCCCTACTACTATTCTATCCATACTTCATACTAATAAATAAATGGGTAATGCGATAGCGTGTCAGTCTGTTTGCTACACGATCACGATTAAACCACGGAACCGATCGTGATGAAATTTGGCAGGGATATAGTCTGAATGTTCAACATGAACATAGGTTTACTTACATTATTAAAATGTGTGAAATGAAAGATAGAAAACGATTTTCACCATAAATGTCTATGAAATCGGGAAAATAATAGAGGTATATTCGTTTACGCTGCATAAACAGTTAGAAATACGTGACAACTGTGAATTTGAAATATTGTTCATCTCAAAGCGTTCTGCAAAAACGTCTGCGACAGTATATGTCTATCTACGAAGGTTAACTTAAATTATTGAAAAGGGATTATTAAAAATTGAAATGTTAAAATATTTTAAATTTAGAGAGTAATTTAAGAAGGAAAAAATCATTTATCATCAAATTTAATGAGTTTTTTGCTTTTTCATTTAACAAAGATTATAAGCGTCTTCAAATCGTAAAATTTGGACAAATGGTTTAGATTTTATAAGCATTTTAATGAAATGCTGCAACCGCACTGCCGCCGTTGTCTCTTGCCTACGAAGTGAAAATTCCCGGCGAGTGGGTTTGACGCTGGAATGAATAGAGATACTTCCGAAGTTATGTCAGAGTTGGGTAACCATTGGCATTAGAGTGGGCACGGCCATAGATTGAAATATCCACATTAGAATCATTATTTTTAGGTTAAAGTTTCTTCGCTCAATTACAGAACATCATTGGATCACTAAATACGATACAGGACATTTGTATGTGAATTGAAGAATGAACAATTGATTAGAAAGGGGGAATACGATTAAGAATATAGAACTATATTATGATAAATCTTCCAGGGAAGAAAATTTGTGTTCTATCATTTGATTGTTCCTATTCTATTTTCTACTTTTGTACATTTTTTACTTCATTTACTGTACCTAATTGTTTCATCTAAATTCTGTATACATTATTGTTAAGTTAATACTTAATATTAGAATCTTCGACATTAGAATAATATGGACGCAAGGCAATGCCTATTCTTTTGTAGAGGGTTACAAATGCGGTTTACTTTTCACAAAGTGAAAACAATGTCTCCATCTTGGTAACTAAAGGATGCGAGATCGTGTGACAACACACCTTAGTTCCATTTACACGTAATTTGTTTGTTACAAGAAGTAAAAGATTTCGTCATTCTGTCATTGTTTATTGATGCAAAAGGTCTTTTCGACCGCATGGCTGCCATCTTCAGTGCTATAAATTTGTTTTTAGAATAAAAAATTACAAAATAAAAATAAATTGAAACATTCTAATAATAATCTACCTCCTTTTCTTTGAAAAGTTAATAATTTTCAATATAGTATGAAATAATAACAGGAAATGAGAAAGGAGGCATACCTGGGTCCTTTGGCAAGCGTGGCTGAAAGCACCGTTATGTCATGAAGGGTCGTATTATGTAGCGAAGTTTCAGGAATCTCCATTCACGTCACGGGTTTTCCGTGTTACGGGTTTCAGTTGTTTCTTACTAATTTTAACAAGGGGAAGGAAATGTCTGGAATTCGATGATTGAATGTGAAAATGTTGAAACAAAGTGAATTGTGAATGTGAATGTTTTGTAGTGTAACTCTTTTCCAGTAATTATTTTCCATTTCTAAAATTTGGAAATCATTGACTGTGGAAAGTGTGATTGTTTTCTATAAAATGTTTGGCGAAATGCGAATGTCCGGTGAGATGTTTGAAAGCGATAATGTGTTCATGTAGTCTTTTATCAAAACTGCGTTTAGTTTGTCCCACGTACATCGCGTTGCACTCACCGCATGTGAGCGCGTACACTCCACTTTATTGCGAGAGGGGTATAGGGTCTTTGTGTGGGAGAGGATGTTTCTCAGGGACTTAGGTGCATGGAAGGAAGTGTAGAGACCGTATTGTTTTAATAAATTTGCCAACCTTAGAGAAAGATTGCCTATGTAAGGTATAGTAATGCGAGGGGTCGTGGTATCTTCATGAAGGGGGGAAGTGTTGTGATTTGTTTTCTGTGTATTGTGTGTTTTTTCTTCTTAATGATGGAATCTATCAAACTGGTATCATAACCATTGTTAAATGCAATTTGTTTTATTGCACAAACTTCTTTCTGAATTTTGTCTGGAGAAAGTGGAATGGAGAACAGTCGATGCATGGAACGCTGCAAGTTTTATGTGTGGGTGTAGTGAGGAGTTATAAATGATCGTATCTCTGTGTGTGGGTTTTCTAAAAACGTTAAATTCGGTGTGGTTGTCAACAAGTGTAATAGGGAGGGCCGAAACGGTCTTTTGCCTTTTGCATCAATAAATAATGACAGAATGGCAAAATATTTTACTTCTTGTAATGTACTTCAAACTGTCAACATCAGACCAATACTTCCAATGATAGAAGCAAGTCAAGCTACTTTAGTGTCTCTACTCTACAAGAAACAATTGAAATTCGGCAAGTCAAAATTACATATTTGGTTCTTGGGCGTATCTTTGAAAAATAATCTTACGACCAAATTTGTCAATCTTCAAACGAAGAACACATCTCGAGTTGCTAGGAAAGCTATTGCAACTGGTCGAACATCCTGGATTATGGCCGAGAGGAATTTATATTTTCTTATTATATTACAAATTATTAACTTTTCGAAGAAGAAGAAAAAGAAGAAAGGGGTAGATTGTTTTTAGAATGTTTCAATTTATATTTATTATGTAATTTATATTTTGAAATTTTTTTGTAGCACTGAAGATGGCCGCTATACGGCCGAAAAGGTCTTTTGCGTCAATAAATAATGACAGAATTACGAAATCTCTTACTTCTTGTAATGTATCTTGTAATCAATCTGTCAAAATCAGACCAATTCCTCCAATATTTGTTTGTTAATGAATTTTACCTTAATTTGTTAAATTTTAAGTTGTAATTATATTTTTATACTCGTTATACATCGTTGGTCGTAAAATTAATTTATATTACAATGAAAGAAATGTAAACCGAGAAAAACCACGGACACTTGCAACACTATACTATCCATAGTTTACCCCATGTGTCACGAAAAAAAAACTTTAGAAAGATAATTTGACCTACTTAAGTTTTGAACACTATTAATATCGATTTATTGATTTAAAAAATTGTTGTATGCAGTTTGAGAAAAGTTAACTGTGACAATAATATTGTGTGGAATGGCTATTTCTGATTACGCATAATTGAAATCATAGTACCAAAGAGGATAAAGCTGATTAGCCAGTTGATCGGTTGGGATTTGAATGTGTATGACGGTGAGATATGTATATGGTCTTGGGATTTTTTTTTCATGCACTAATGTGCAGACCAGTTTAAAGACACCAAATCATATGACTTTCTAATTAGTAACTCGAAATTGTAATATGCCAGTAAGCGTTGCGTTCCATCATACCCTTCCCACGGTATCGATGAAGAAATATTGATCAGTCTTTTGTGAGCCCTAGAGAGCGTATGTCAGAGTCTGTTATTATGGGTCTTTTGTAGAGAACACTAAGCACTATTGAGTTAGAATCTAACTCGTTAGCGATCTAAAGCAAGGCTGAATACATCAGTTTTATTCCTCAATAAGTAGCTATGTTGTATTCTATGAAGTAATAAAAGAAACGAACATCTGCTTATCAAGTACTTGTAACATTCAGGTTATACGACTGTCAATTAATTCAGTGTAGTCCCTACACATTTATTCGTTTTCATCTCATGTTAAAAAATTCTGAGTACACGCGGTCCGCGTGAATATTGTGTTTTTCATACCAATATACTTCCTCAAACCCTTATTTATATCAAGTGAAAAACTTATCTTTAAACTCAAGGTAAAATAACTCTAAAGTAAATACGGGAACGAAAAATAAAAGCTAATACGAAATAGCATGTATATAAAACATGTTTTACTCACTGCAACATTTTTATGTATTCAGAATTATTATTTCTATATTTAAATGTATTTAATATTGAAGACTTTGAAACATATGAAGAAGAAAATGCAATGGTTTTGCACTACTAGGTACTGTGCTATGTGAAACACACACACACACACAAATTATGTCAACTTCATATTTTGTGTGTGAGTGTTGGGAAGATATTAAAAATTGTAAAGATCATTTCTAACGCGTGCTACATAATTTCACCAAGTTAAACTTCTAAAATATTTTGTTGCATGAGTTGCCTGATTTTTGTGTGTTTGTGAATTATGGTTATTAGTGTGAATCTTTATGTGTAATTAGTTTTATGAATTTGCTTGTCTTATTTAAGTTTATTAATTCAAATTAAATAAACCCGTTGTTTTCCTTTGTGTTCAGTTGTTTACTAGAACTGGACTCTTGTTTTCGCTCGGTTTCTCAGGGCTTTCTAACAAATCTAGCAAAGGACTCTTATTGCTTCGGGAGTGTGAAGTTGCTTAACTCCTCCCTTGGGCTAAGTGCACTCTTGACTGCTTTATGAATAAATATCGCATGCTTGGTCAGCCTCAGAGGTCATTAGACTGAATGGTCTAGTTGCCGAAGGGGTACGCACGTACTAAGAAATTCTCTGTTCGGAGAAAATAAGAATAAACTAACTTTTATTTTCCTTGAGAAAAACAACTTATTTAAAAAATGTATGAGTATATGAAAGAGTCCATGTCCCAACAACGCTCTGAAATTACTATTAGAAGTAAAAAAATCAAAATGAAAAATATTTCTTGTGCATTTCATTGCCACAGAAAGTTTAAGTTAAAATCCGTTTTTCGTCGTAAAATTTTCGGAGACAATTTATAATTCAATCTTTTATATTTTTACAATCGTATATAGAATAACAAATCGTATATAATGTAACAAAAACGAGGTAACAAGAAATTACATTGTATGAAAACCAGTGAGCAAGTAATTTTTATTCTTTCCTGCGAGAATATGGTCATCTACTTATTTTTTGTATGAGTGATGATTCGTCGTCTTATAGCATCTATTGATTTACGAGGTAACGAAAAAATATAATAATTCATGTGATATACTCACAAGAGAAGATATCGGCAATTCCAAATCATTTAATCGATAATTCGTTAAAATCTATTCACTCCACTGTTGTCCAAGATCTAAAATAAAAATAAGAACTTCAGTCTCATAGATTCGAATTTTCCTACTTTTGGTCTACTAGGAAAAAAATGAGCACCCGTCATTGCCCGGTAGTTTTCCTTTAAAAGGCAAAGCAGTGCATGATTGTATCTCAACACATCAGTAAAGTGAACAGTTGAATAATTAATAGTTTGTCCCATGAATTGATTAACGCAAACTGTCATAGATCGACAGTGTTAACAAATTGTTGTTTCTATTTCGCATTTTTGTCACCATATCTTTTATTGCTCTTGAATCTTTGTCTGCTGAATCTGTGCGCAATCTAGCGATAAATCAGTGTTAACTCAAACTTGTCTTTTTTTTATATGTTACGGACACACTGTTGAGTCTAAGATTGAATATAGGAGGAAGCTGCTGCAGTAGAGCAGGGATAGTTTTACACGCCCTCCGACGTGTAAGTCGCCCGCCGGTGACATAATAAAAGGGAGAGAAGGGGGCGACGAATGGAGTTCGCGTGGACGCGTGTCGCACGCGAGCTCAGGTCACGCCCCGTGCGACCAACACGATCTCAACAAGTGGAATGAGGATTCTTAATATCTCGTCTCATAAGTGCTTGATCCTGGAAAGTACCTGTGCCACGATACCAGATCGTCTCATAAGTTTTTCCAACCTTTCCTGGTGTTGTATGGGGACGGATGGGGACGTCGATTCGATTCGACTACCTGTTAGGTCCACGATTTGCAGTAGAGAAAAAAATAACTCGCATCCCAAATGAAATATTTTCAAATGACATCAGTGTTAATGTAAATGTAGCTAAACCCGTGTGATTTAATTGAAATTGAATAAAACAAACATATATTAACGTTTACTTATTTCGCTAGACTTTTTTTATACCTGGATTGCAGAAAATACTCTCCTCATATGCCAGTTGTAGGCAAGTTTCACTCTGTATCATATTTAGCATTAACAATGTAAATGGGACATGAGAATAGTTATGACTGCTGTATAATAATGCACAATGGAGCATCTCACGTACACTCATGTACGCCAGCATGGTCAGACGCGTCAGAGCTGTTAGTTGTTAGGACTCCAGTAGTCAAGTAATATTCTTTTCAAATAAATGCGTGAAGTAACTTCTTGTTTTGATGTAATTTTTAAATGCTGTTATCTCGGAAAGGAATAGGTGAAATATTAAATAATAATAAACTGCTGACATATCCCTTAATGCTCTGAAGTATGACACATTTGTGTAATTTGGTCCGTCCGGTTAAGCAGAAAAGGAACGCAAATATTTCTGAGATATTTGCTTATTAATGTATATGATATGTGAAACATGTAATGAATAATATTACAAAATTTTATAAAATAAGTAACTATTACAATTCATGTACATTATGTTCTTTCAAATGTACCCGACCTTAAATAGTAACCGACCCGTATAAAATTTCATGAAGATTGAGCAGATCAAGGTAGAATGATTATGTTATGTACTAATGAAATATGAGGTTTTATTTCATGACTAACTTGAATGCATTATTTTCTCTCTGTGCTTTTGGACTTTTTCTTAATTTTAGGAAACTTTTTTAATACAAATAAATCTACTTTCACACACAAAGTAAAAAATTAAAATTAAATTTACCCTCAATGATTCATATGCTCATTTGCTGTAATATCTTTGAGTTATCGTATCCCTGTTATGATATCTTTGGATTATGATGATGGGGATGTTAGAAAGATACATTAAAGAAATATTGGATAAAATCACTTTATTTCCAATTATCTGTGTTTATCAAATGTATGTTCTAGAGAGTATGAGCTCGCACACAAATGACATTTTCTGATTCGTAGATAATCCGTGACACTCTTTATATTGCACTACTTTAAAACACTGACAAAACTATGTGTTAATATTTCAGACATTCATTTATTATTTATTTTACATTTTCACTTCACATTCACATAAATAATAAAATTTGTAAAATTTATTGAAAAATAATTAGTAATTACCTCAACTTTATATTGCATGTTAATTTAAATAATTGAAGTATATTCTTATAGAAAGCGGAATGTCACGATAAGACTTTCGCAGAAATATGGTAAAAGTATTCTGATGTAAATATTTCTGCATCTAAGTTCTGTAAATGAATGTTGTCAAGGCTCCTGCCAAAGTAAAAAAGGTTTTCTCCCTTCTATTCTACGAATCGAAACTTCTCGTCAAAGGAGAACTACTGTGAGGCCGCTGTAAAGCCGTAATTTTTGTGTCGTTTTTGTTGCTTCGTATATATTGTGTATATCTAGAGAGGTTCTTGTACAGCTAGGGGTCGATAGGTATCTAGTGCTACTACATGGTTCTTAGGTAAAAATCCCCTCGAAATGTACATGATGGCTAAAATCTAAGATTGAATGTTCATGGATTCAGTTTTCTTAAGGTTTAATGTTAACCCGTGATAAAATTTCTAATTTCTATTATAAATAGTAATATATAGATAGATTGCTTTAATATAGAACTTTATTGATAATAAATTGCACAGATATCGAACAATACAATGTATACATAAACATTATAGAAAATATTTCTCTGTATAACGCTCGATGTAATTTATTTGCACCAATAACGTTATCATCGCTATACCGATTATTATTAATGAGGTAAAANAAATATCTATACAATAAGAAGTACTTTTTTCTTCTTTTCTTTCCTGAGATTACAGCGTTACGCCACATCATTGACAAAGATAAAAAAGGAACGATTAGTTACAACAATATGCAGGTATCCACGAAAATCGTATATACGTGCGAAATATAAATTAATTATATAAGACCAAAATAACTGAACATAAAGGGATGCTCCAATAAAAATTTCATTTTAAAAGAGACATGAAAAAAACTGAAAATCAGTTGTAACCAGTGAAAAATGGGCGAATATTGATTAAAAAAATGATATAACATGTATTCGATGAACATTTATAAAACGTAATTTAAAGTAATACGACTTGCTACATGTTTACCTTGAAAAAGAGTACCACATCAACGTGAAAATAATTATCGAACTAGATGCTCACACGTTAAACACACAAGTGAAAATTTCCCCAACGTTGCACATAAGCCGCTGATTTTGAAAGCGTTGTCAAGACAATACTATTAGGTGCATGAGGGACACGTAGCATTACTGATATTTGAACCATCGATAATTATGTTACCCACATATTCGAACAGTGAAAGAGAAATTCAGTTAACGTATCATTTATGGGCTAACTGCACTCCGGAGCTCAAACGATAATACTCGTATAATAAAAGTAGGATTCATGTTACTCGAGAATGAAATTGAGTTTATGGTCCTAATGTGTAATTATTTTCCCATAACAATTCCCATCACAACTCATGCCGAATCACTCAAGTGTATATAAAATGCAAAAACGGAATGTCAAAAATGAAAGCTTTGTTGATGTAACTGATCTAATAAAGATTCATTTTGTTAATTTAAAAATGACTGAAGAATAGTTAAATTCAGGTCATAATTTAAAAATATTTTGTAGTCTCACTAGATCCGCAACGGAAGAAAAATCAATTTTGGTTCCAATACCAATATATATATAACTTCAAATCAATTATGTAGGTATTGCATCATAATTTGTTCTCATTCCGTGAATTAAACTAAAATTATATTTGTTAATAATTAAAAACATATTGTGCTAAAAATCTTACCAATTTTTTTATCTGCTAACACATGAAGTTTGAGTTAAGTTTAGATTTTTCTCCGGATTCTTCTGTTGCACTAAAATTCAAAAACTAAAAATTATCGAGCTACTTCTAAAAATACTAGAGTTTCGCAAATTCACTTTTTGCTTTAGTAATCGACTGAAAATATAAAGTGGTGTTGAAATGTTCTAATGTTGCTTCAGTTGACACGAGTGTTTGAAGCTCTGTGACAAGAAATCGTAATATTATTGACTCGTAATCATTCTCTCTATTTCAACATGTATGTTTCTTCACTGTGTTGGAGAAATATCTTGCGTATCATAAAGTATCATCTACTTTACATTACATTATTCAATGGTGAGATGTAATTAACATATTCAAAAATCAAGCTATCCTCAATATTACATCACATATTACAAATTATTCGTGTTTATTTATTTATTTATTATTTATCTTATTATTTGAAGAATCGTGAAATTGTTTGACACAATAAATTATGACACAAACCTTTTATCTTTAAAATATTTACTTTTGTTCTTATCGCTTCTTTGGTATGGAGATTTCTCATATAATTTGATTTGCTCTTAATTTTGTGTTAATATCGGTCTCTGAAAACATGTGGGCAATTCATCTCTAATAGTCGTCACCTAACATAGTGACTATACAAATCCATCACTGAAACCTACAATTCATTTGGAAAACAACATACTTATGAAGATGAAATGTGAAATGTTTTGCCTGAGAATACGCCTTACTGTCACTTAGGCGTATGACAATACTGGCTGTTTCAAAGGCTTCTCCAATAGCTTCATTCCTGTCATGAGTTGCATAGAATACATATTACCTGATTAAGAAGCTATTTAATATTGCGTCAAAATTAAAATATACCAGAAAAACGTACCCTGAAGCCTTGCTTTTAAAACCCAAAAATTGAGCACTGTTCTCTATTTACCCTAATAGAATGAATTATGTAAATGTACATTAAAGATACTTTATTACGAAACAAAGTAATTCTTTCATACTGAATTAATTTTATTAATTTAATTTGAATATTTATAATTAAATTAACGTTCAGGACATAGGTTAATATCTAGGCAATGGTGCCGTTTTCGACTTATTACACAGTGGAAAGTAATGCGCCTCGCTGGCGATCGCCTTTGAATCGAAAACTTATCCGAGACGAGGTCGAACTCATGAATTCCAATGCAGGAGCGAGCTAGGCTAGCTGCGCTGCGAGTCATGCCAGTCACAGGCAGACTGATATTCGCTCAGCAAAATAACGAACTCTTGCTCCTGTGGAAACGGGATTATATGAATTAGAAATTATAGGAAGGTTGTCAAATAAGAGAACTGGTATTTCGAACATTATAGACACATTTTCGTGCATAGTGACTCTGTGTATCTAATGCCGGCACTTCACTTGGCGTTGTGTATTTGTCAACACGGCAAGTGTTGATGATATATTTGTCTTTATTCGATGTATTTGCTCCACTGTGACAAATGCGCAAATACGTGAACACACGTATCCGTCCTCTTGTCGGTTTTTAGTCGCACATCAAAGGACTCAAATAAGAAATATTTGCGTGAACCGTCCACACTTGGTTTGCCGTGTTTCGCTTAATAGAGCGCGAGTGATAGAGGTTTGTTGATATTCTGGTTCTTTAACCTATATTTTGACTTATCTGATTCTACAATTTCTTTGATATGGACTGTAACATTTATATGGGCTGGGAAAAAGAAACTTAAAACTAATGGGTCATATTTATTTATTTCTAACGTGATATTTTGACTCTCATCGACTAATTTTTATTATTTCAAGCTGGAGAAATTAAATAGTATTTTTCTTAATATTTACAAGTAATTTTTAACATTTACTATTTTAATAAAATATTTTCATATTTGACGGTATGACGGGGTATTTCCGAACACAATGTTCTATTTCCTCACTCCGGATATGTCACGTCTAATATTAATTCTGACTGCAAAGACTTGTAACACTAAGTGGTGCCCCCAACTTGATATTAAATCGTGAGCCTAAAAATAGTTTCGCGGGACTCTAGTTGGACAGGGATAATTTAAATGTAGGTTTGAAAATAATTATTTTTCCAATAGTTGATTTCAGTTTCTGAAGCCATAAGAATATTCCATTTTGGTTGAAACGGAACTGAAATGAGTTAATATTGCAGAAACTACTATCAGACTACTTTGATTAGGTTCTGGTCTACTCCTTTCTTGGTACGGAGTCTTGTACTGAGGAATAAACGAAACAAATTTGTTGAAAATTACAATGCAACTTCATGTTTGTGTTCAGGACATTCCGCCACCTGGCACACATTCAGCCACCTGGTGTTCAATTCTTTGAGGAATTTCACAAAAGGAAGAAAAGAAAAAGTCGTAAGTGGAATGACGTTGATGGATGACAGGCGAAAATGTGTTGGATTTCTCGCATGGGACTAGGTTTCTCTTGAAATTTATGTTAGATAAGAGAACTTTATGATCTGCTACTTCTGGAATGAAAAAATGTAAGCTAATGGTTTTATAAATATATTCTTGACTCGATATTATTCTTTCAAAATATTTCAAATAGTTTAATTAAATATTTTACATCTTGTTGCTCTACTGCCACAGTATAAACTGCTATTCTTTATGACGATTTCTCGAACGTTAGTGTTCTTGAACGTTCTAAAATACTGCAAATTTCTTGAACGTGTCAGGAGCTAAACAAATTTTCTTTATATTCTGATAAATTTTTTGCGGTCTTTAGAGAGTATACTATATTAGGTGACGATGAGGTGTTGAAAGAGTTTTCATACATTATTGAAGAAAACATAGTATCTCTTTCTAAACCATTTATTACAGAAAGCTTTTTCGACCGCGTAGCGGCCGTCTTCTGTGCTACAAAATGAGATAATGAGTTCTATAAAAACCCTTGAAATACACACAAATAAAGGAATACAATAAATTAAATTGCATTTGAATGATAAAATTTAATAAAATACTGTAAATGAAAACAATTTAAATTGTGAAGAGATTTAAAATTCAAGAGAAGTGAAAAGATTAATTGAAGATTCATTGAATATTTTCACTTCCAGATAAATCATACTCCTGCCATTCCAAGAAATCTCATGGAAGATATCATGTTTGACCGGTGCGTATCGTTATTCGTATTTTCGGCGCGAACGTATCTTTCATTTGAAGAATGAACAATGAAATATCAGGTACTTTAATAATGAAACATAAAAGGATTCCCTTTACAGTGAATTTAGTTGCGGGTATGCTGCAGAGAAATTCTGAAAATCCACTTATTTTGTTGTGACCCAAATAACAACCCGACTCGTTCTACGTCATTTCACTCATTTCATCATAACCAGCGAAATGAGGCATTCGTATGGAAGATGTTGACAGAGTAGTGCATGGCATGCGTCGCGACAAGAACAGAGGCGCTCTGTGAATCTTATAATAGAACGAATATTTCCAACAGCGCTTCGTAACGTTGTGTGAATACAATTCAAATGTAACTAAAATTGTCTGATTCCAATGATACCCTTACAAAATATTAGTAATATCCATCGAAAATATCAGTGCAAGATTATCAAATTGCCTGAAAATAAAAAAAATGTTCCTAGGTTCGAAGGAATTTTTCTCCGAAAATGTCTAAATTACTCTGTCAAAACAGTTGTCTGTCATTCGTTGAGACTTTTATTTGTATTGATATTTCAAAAAGCATTGTACGATTGTAGTTTAAAATTCAAATTTCTAGAATATGAAAAATGTTCGAGAAACCGATATTAAACAGCAGATCGCGTTACAGTATCAAGCTTAAGTTTACAAAATAGTACTATGCATTCTTTCTAAAAAGAAAAGTAATATTTTTTAAATTGTTGTCACTTCTGATTCATTGACTTGGAAATTAAATTTTTTAATTTTTTACAAACCTTTGAAAAAGATGATGAATGAAAGAAGTTTTGATGATTAAAAGATTGTAGTGTTTGTTAGTTTACAAGTACATCTCTCGCCCCAAAAAAGAAAATTTTGGCTAAGACTTCTGAAGCCAAAACTTACGTCTAGCGCATTTATGCTTGTACCGTGTATTTCATCACCTGTGAAAATAGTTCTTACAGCCATATTCCAATTAAAGGGTATTCGTTATGTTGCTCACAATGTTTAAATATTAGCACCGATTTAATATTAGAACCTTTGATTTGAAGGAAAGATATCGAGGAAAATACATTCCGAATATTCATCAGTATGTATGTATTCGTTCGGCATATCGATGGGGAGACTACTCAAGGCAGTGTTCCATCGCCGATTAATTCCGAATATTTATCTGATCTAATATGACCAAACTGTGATGAGATGAGAAATAATACAATCTACATGTAATTCTTCCACTTTCTGAAAGGGACAGGTTTTAAAACCGACCATTCGCGTTCTCATGTAAATTCTTTGGCATGCGTTGCGGAGGCATTGAGTTCCTCTGTTTCAGCATCATATTTTACCGAACCCATCGTCGGGTCCAAGAGTTGAAATAATGTACTTTTATTTTAATTAAAAATATCTTACATTAACCTACACCCAACAGATGTTATTATAAGTTATATATCAATATTTTAATGTGTTATTTTATCAATTTTTCATCTGGTTATGAGTCAAGTATTATATAATTTAAAAACTATTTTCAAAATAATTTGAGTCTCATTCTTGTTTTTTGACAATGAAGCTCTGTGATTCAACAGAAAGACACAACAGATTTGATTTTGACTTTATATTGTCATTTCAAATTATTTGTAAAGTAAGGAAAAAATTTCGCGTGACAATCTTTTACGTCATTTTCTTATGAAGAAAAAGAGTCACTCATTATGATGCATTGAAATTCGTTCGTGACAATATCTTGGGGAAATTAAATGAAGATGAAATAAATTGACAGTGTTTCCTATTGTTTAGAAATTGACATTTTTTGCACTTTTTTGCACATTCTTACTTCAGCCGGCTACTCAACAAGGATTCTAGTCTTAAAATATATCCATTACTAGCGCTGCTAAATTATTGAAGTTCTTTAAATAAACAAAAATTAGAATACGTTATTGGCTGTGAATTATTTTTGGTGGCAGACATGCGCAATGGAACAAAGGTAAAACACAATATTTTCATAGAATCTTAGAGGTAGAAGTTTCCGATACACTTCATAAATTCGAAAATGTAACCAGAGAGTCGCCCACAGTGGTATAATTCTGCCACTTTGGATGCGGTGACTGTTCTCTGAGGAAAATAACTTCTCATGTGATACTGACAGGGTTATACGAATGTAAAATTAAGTTGCTTTCAATAAAGATGGTGAAGTCGGCATTTGTGATTTTACATTTGTCGACTCAAAGCGAATGTATGGAGTGTGTAAAATTATAAAGATGGAGAAAAGAAAACGTGTACATTATTATTTGTATATTTATTTTGTGTTATTATTTGTAATAAATCTGTACGTCATTATTTTGAGGAATATTTGTAAGGGAAACTTAATGTTCTACAACTGTTGAAAATCAATAAAGCGATTTTAATATAATATTCCTCTTTTTACTTGTCTTGTCTACGTTGTATCAAGAGCTTCGGATTTGAAAATTCCTTCACTTCGTGTTATTCTCTAGAGTCTACGAATAATTTACAAGTAGGAGAAAATGAACTCCCTTCAATGTTTTACTTTTTAGGTCTAGAGGAACGGTTTTTCTTTTAAGTTATACAGAAATGTATTCTTCCTTTGTAAAACAACCATGAAGAGAAACAATTTAAAAATGTCTCAATTATTTTATTTTCTTTCCTTTAGTGTTGAGGCTAGTATATTAATTTGTACTTGACTAATATTATAAATCGTTTTTATTGGTTCTCTTTGAGGTATATACCTGATAATGTATATGAATACACAACTTATGCACTAAATGTCTGGTAGGAGTGTTCTTACAACGCATTGCTGTATACGGGCCAAGGGAGGAAGGGGTCCTTCTTCCCTGAATACCTAGAAACCAAAATTAAAAAGTAAACAAAAATAGACATAAATGTCATTAAAATTTTTCTGGAGTTAATCACGCACCTGGCCGTTAAATTCACTTGCAAATCTAACACACATTTTATTTATTCGTCACATCTAATAAAATATTGGCAATATGACCGCACTCCAGCATATTGTCAAATAATATCTGTCTTCGTCTGTCATCCACGCCGTCTGGGGAATACCTGGCAAAAAGTTCTAGAATCTATGACGGGTGTTTGTATTACATTTTAGCTTACTTTTTGCAGAGATGAGATGACATACATACTTTGCCCCAAGTACCTTTCTGGCTGCACCCTTCTTGCAGTCCTACGATGTGTTCCGAAAATGATGTATAATTTCATCACTACCCTCTGCAAAAAAAGGAATGAAACAATTACGTAATTAACCACTCACGACTTTGAAAGAATTTTAAAGTGTGTGTCGGGGCTGTTATAAGAAAATTCAAATACTAGCGAGGAGATCACACCTTAACAAAAATAGATATTTCTGGAATCACTTCTGCAGAATCGAGCTCATTACTATTTCGAGACTCCCAGCATGGAAGATATGGAATCTTAAAATTTCGGAGGTTGGGTGAAAGCTTCTTAGAAAAATCAGTTTCCTCAACGAATTCTGGATTGTTGTGAGGCGACGTTCAAGTTCTCAGCCATGCTGTTGTTGCACCTCACTCCAATTAGAGAATGGGCAGATTGTGAGTCGTAGCTTTGCAGCTCTCTCGCCTCGTAATCCTTCTGTTGAAAAGCAACGGAGCGAGTTGGACACTTGCGAGAGGTCTCATGGGAGACGGGGCGGTGGAGGAGGAAGATGGCGTTG
The DNA here is from genome assembly GCA_002313205.1 of Laupala kohalensis. Lineage (NCBI taxonomy): Eukaryota > Metazoa > Arthropoda > Insecta > Orthoptera > Trigonidiidae > Laupala > Laupala kohalensis. The sequence continues at coordinate 1,073,711 of NNCF01132066.1, forward strand.
TGTGCCCTGTTTGCGACGCCGTCGACGCGCTGGCGCAGGCGTCGCATTGAATTTTCTATTTGCCGACGCCCAACGCGTGGGTGGTGGTGCACGACAGCACTGTATGAGTCGTCTGCTTCGACAGGCAGTCTCGCTATTCAACATGCATGCGGTGAATAAGATTATTCGTCTCATAAACATATATATTTCTGCTTCATTTTGTAATATAATGTATCGTATCAGAATTGCTTCTGGAGTAGAGGACTTCTAACAGCATTCGGGGACACCGCGTTGAGGCTCCTCTGTGTCCTGGTCGTTGTTCACGATTACCGCCTGTGCTCAGACGGCCTCCTTAATGACGAGGATGACATGCGAATGAGGCGAATGATAATGAGTAAATGTTGTGGTGGAATGACATGCAGGGGAAATGGGAGAACCCCGAAAAAACCTGCCGCGAACACCGCTTCGTCCACCACCGCGAATTCTACTTGGATCAGACGGGGTTGGAACTCGCGTCACCAGAGGTAGAAGGCGAGTTCGCCTGGCACTACGCCACGGCTCGTCCGCTTTGTAATAAGTCACGTTTATTTATCATCTTGATGAGTGTTACTTTACAATGAACTTCTAGGACAACGCTATTTATATCGTAGGTATGCATGTAAATATCTTTCAAAATACAATTCATACCCAGTCATATATTAGCTTATTGAATAACAATGGTTATTTTTCACTAATCAATGCTTTAACAAGAAGTGCATCTAGCTGCATTGACCACATTTTCATTAAGCACCGTGAGTTAAATTCATTTAAAAGTGCTGTCTTTGACATTGACCTCACTGATCACTGTTTTCTAGGTTTAAGGTATGAATGTGATACAAGAACTGATGCAATTATTAAGAGATCTAATAAGACACGCGATAAATATTTTATAGATATAGAAATGGCTAAAGGATGGAAAGTGGGAAATATGTTACGCATGTACTGAATGTCAATGAATGTTACGAGGCATTTCATAATACCTTATCAGATACAGTAATTTTTTTAAGAAAAAGAGTAGTTATTCTATCAATTCTATCAAAAATTCAAAAAGCTAGAGTAATGAGTCACTGGATAACAAATATAATTTTATATCAGGGGAGATTCAACACAACAATGGAAGTTTATAAATAATATAATCGGTTCAAACAATGAGAAAAGTGAAGAGAAAATTGAATTGGATCATGGATCGATAATAGGAGAACCTAACATTTTAGCGCGAAAGATAAACGAATATTTCATCTATGTGCAAACAGATAACGAGATACCGTTACAACACCAGATTCAAGTGCATGGACGAAAAGATAATAGCTATGAACCGGAAAGCTCAACATTAGTTTGCGTGAACTCATTTTTCATCATGCCGGCCACAGAACTGGAAATATTGGATACTATTATACAATTGAAAAATAAATATCCGGTTTTGACTCATTTACTGTTGCATTGATTCAGGACGTTTCCGTGCATATAACTCCTATATTGACACATAATTAGAGAAAACCATGAACTGCCCAATTCTAAAGAACAATAAATTCCAAATTATTCTTTTTATTTGGTTTACTTCTGACAAAACATCTCAAATTTTCTTTTTACCCTTCTGGTATTTTCATTGAAAGCTTTTTGGCTAATCAAGGAAAAATAATTTGAATAAAGGCCCGGTAAGTGCAATGGCTGATGAGCAAAAAAATTTTTTTTTTTGCAGGCATCGGTAAATTAAGTCCAAACATAGTTTTCTCTTTTCTTTCATATAATTAATTTGAGTTCTGGTATCTTTACAGACAAATTAAAATTAAGTACAATACTACCAATCTATAAAAAAGGGAATTCCATAAAGTTTGATTACCTAAGACCTATCAGTTTACTATCGTTTTTTCAAAAATGTTTGAAAAAATAATGAAAATACGACTTCTTAATTATCTTCCTCAGTGAATATCAATATGGTTTTCGGAAAAGCAAATCGACTGAAGACGCAATAACAAACGTGACAGAAGATATTCATTATTGCTTTAACGAAAACAAGAAATCTACTGGATTATTTATTGACTTCCGGAAAGCATTTGACTTGGTTAACCATGTTATATTAATTAAAAAATTACAGAAGACAGGAATAAGGGGTGTCGCTTTAAGTTGGTTTGAGAGTTTTCTACATAACAGAGTGCAGCAGGTACGTATTAAAGACTATGTGAGTAGTCCCTTGAAAATAAAATCAGGAGTTCCTCAAGGATCTGTTTTATCGACCACCTTATTTTTGGTTTTTATCAATTATTTACTAAAAACATTTTTGGGGTAGAATACGTGCTTTTTCAGACAATATTGCGCTCTTTTTTCTCATCGAAAGATATATTAATATTTTGTGAACTTATAAATGATGACTTAAATACAAAACAACAACAACAACAAAACTGGTGTACTCAGAATGCTATGCAAGTTAATGTTACGGAAACCAAATACATCAACTTTGGATTTAAAGAATTCAACTTTGTAGGAGCTATACAATATCATTTAGAAGCTTGTATCACAAATGATTGGAACTGTCATTGCAGAGAAAAAATTAATAGTTTTAAATACCTTGGTGTAACCGTAGATAACAAATTATCATGGGAAAACCACATCGGAGATTTACATAATAAATTAAGATCGTCAATTAGGATTTTTTACTACCTACGCAACATTTGTGACACTGACCTAATGCGTAAATTGTATTTTGCATTAATTCATTCTAGATTAATGTATGCTATCAACTGTTGGGGAAGTACGTATAAAAAAACTAATTAAGAAGTTAAAAACAACACAAAATCTCTTTGTTCGTATTATGTTATATAAAAATAAATGAATGAGTGCTTTTCCCATTGTAGGTAGAATTAAACATATTGCCCGTTGAACATTTGTTCGTATTTAAAGTTTTAAGAATTTTTTTAATAAGAAGCGGAAATGTAGGAACAAATGATTTATTATACAAAACACGAAATACGGAAAATTGAATTTTCAGAACATCTAAAGTAAGAACAGAACTGTTTAGACAATCCCTTCAGTACATAGGACCTAAGTTGTTTAATCAGTTGCTGTAACCACACACCACAAGCCCAGATGCAGTGTGGGTTCTTTTGGGAAGAAGCGGGATTCACACATGTACCACAACCCTTATGGTAGATAGTCCGCTGCCACCAGCTCGGTTTCCCGGGCAATTAAACACACGTGTAATAACGATGGTTAATGATTTAATACAATTAAATAGAACTCTGGCTATTTACAACTTGCATAAACTCTCAAAATCATCAATACAACATAAATCTGTCATCACACAGCTAATGCTACCTGAAAGCATTAATTACACATTAATAAATTAAGTTGAAGGCAACAAATTCGGAAAACCTCTCTAGGTTATCTGAGTCTCCAAAATTATAAGTGCTTTCGAATAAACAAACTGTTACAAGTTACGTTATTCACAACTAGCTGTAAGTGCGTTCAGATTACTACTGAAGTCTCTTACTGGTCCTGACGACCGTTCAATAGCCAGGTCACATCCTAAGACCTGCGGACTCAGATTACACAGCAAAAGTCTTCGAGGATTCTCAATCTTCCCAATATATACGGAAGCGGAGGTCACGAGACCACGCCTTCGCTGCCACAATGAGCACTCCAAATCGTTGTTCACCCCTTGGCCATTCGGGGAACGCAGATCTGCCATTGTCTGTGCATTCGGCGAAAATACTCCTTTCATATTTTAACATTCTTTCTTTAGGGATTTTACCGGCCTCGCCTCGGTACACATGACAAGCAAGTCCCTCTTACAGAAATAGCATAATACAGCTTACATTTCTTAAGGTGTCTCGCCCCGGTCAGAAATGACGAACAAATGTACTTTCACAGAAATATTATAAGACAAAGGGAGAGGCACGCGCTGATCACACACTTCGGCCGGCATTCTTCGAGGGTACTCTCCTTCCCGAAAAAAAGCAAGGGAATGGTCCACACAATGAATGGAAAGGCTCAGTTTTCGGTCCCAAGTCCGTTGCACTTCCGTCTTAGCGGCATCCGGCTAGACTCCGTAATCTTCTTAACTAGCGGCATCCGACTAGTGGAATGCGTAAAAATATTAATAATTCACAAATCGATATACTGAACTGGTCCTGATGTTACAGTTACCTTATGAAATTAAATCCTCCAATAAACTGAAACAGTATAGTGAAATGCTAAAGTCTTGGCTATTAAGGACATCTGATATTAGATACTTAACTAAGGTAATAAGTTAAATGAATTAAATCATTACAAATATTCATTTAAAATAAATTGTTCTATCTTGTACACTAAATATAAATTAATTTGACTTGAAGTGTCATCTCATTATTGCATCAGTGAATGTAAGCACGTTTATATCTGTATTCTGTTTATACGCATAAGATGTATAGTAGTTAAGATTTTGTTTGTTTGTTTTTCTCAGACTACAAATTAATGTTATTCTTAGTTATTCATAATTTAATAAATTAATTAATTTAAATGTCTTGTAGTTACTCTCTATCAGTGTATTATTCAAGAAATTATGGTTTCGTTAATTAACCTAATAGATTGAATTAATTTTCCATGCAGACGCCACAGATAGCGGCATGTTGACTGTAAAGAAATTTACTGGTGAAACGGACTCATTATTTTCTTGTTGCCATACAATTATATTTTATTCGTGTACTTGACCTGCTACTGGATATTGGTCAGTATTACTAGAAGTTTAAACTGTATCTTCTTTTGTAAATATGATGATGAAAATAAATTTTTATTATATTATTATTATATATTATTGTTAAAAACATGACCGCTATTGCGCCAAACAAGACATATTGACGCAAATGCAAGTTCATTAATTTTTGAGAACACGCACTTAAAGTTTCTGTTCCTTATACATTTGTTGATGATGTTTCATTGATAAATTGAGTGACATATTTTCACATTTGCAAATTTAACATTGAATTTAAAAAAACGCATTTCCTTATGTTATCGTAAAAAAATAATGAAACAAGGCACTTTTCCCATTTCTATCCCTTTTAAACGCATTTAAAGGATGTAGTTTAAAAAAATCCTAAAAATATCAATAAGTATTATAAAAGTATATTATTAGAAACGGGTAATAATGTACATTTTATCTATAAATTTTATTTATGTGTAAGAATCCGTAAAAAAGGAGTGAAGGATCTAATTCCTCTCTTTACATTATATAAAAATCGTTTTAGTCATATTTTTCGTCTGGTTATATTATAAATATCAAATAAGACGATCCCTTGTTAAACACAGACATATTTTCTAAACACAAATGAAATAAAATATTACACAACCTTTCAGTCCTTTTTGTGGATCACCATCAGGCATTGACCTTAAGAGCTGTAAGCTCACGTCAGTTATGATACCTTAGAAAACCAATAACATCAACTAAGGTCAACACACTTTCTTATTTAAATGCATAACTTTTTTTCACAAAAATATTATTATGAATGTTACACGGAATAAAATGTAGCAATTGCATACAATAAAAATAAAACCTATGAGGCAAATTATATTTTCAGTTTTTTTAATATTAAGAAAGGAGAAATTGCATACAACAGAACCAAACATTTGCCGGCATAACATAGGGTGTGAATATTACATTAACGGAAACAAATATACATATAACTTTATATAATAATAAAGTACTAATTACATTAAACATTTATTATTAACTAATTAATTAAGAAAAGGAAAATCACGTTGTACAAACAAACTCACCCCAATAACTTGGTAATTAATATAATATATTTTATACTAAATTTCTTAAACTAAGAATTGAAAATTAAATTATATTCTTCGTGTAATTTCTCCATGTCCATCTGTGAATTAAGAATACATTTAGTACTAGCCAACCCGACAGACGTTTCCGTGTCCAAATTTCAATAAATTTGATTGTGATCGATTTGTGAATTGTGAAAAGCTCTTTTAAATGTGTAAACAAATTACACAAGTAAAAAAAAACAACGTACTTCTCAGTGATCATTGTATATATTAACGACTGTGGCCATGGATATTCAATTTGAGGAGGAGAACATTCAGAAGTACGCTAATGGGAAATTTTACATGCGAGATGAATTCTATCCGCAGTACACCGCTGAAATGCAGGAAATGTGTGATGTGCCTGGAATGAAATCGACTTGGAACCATGCGGTTTTGCTCCTAAATTTAAGTCACAATTCAACTGAAAAACTAAAAAAAAAANTGTCGTTCCTATCATCTCTTATGATCGAGAGTGTATACAAAAATTATGATTCTCGCAGTTTGTCCGAATTTTACTTTTCTTAGTAATTGTCCCGAATTTTATTTTCCTGAAAATTTTTCCAGGACCATAACGAACAATTAAAAAAAAACGCAAATACCCATCGTTTGAATCGTGTGTTATGGTCTTGAGTTCATACAAAAATCCCATGGAAAAAGCACTTCCGGGCAATTTTTTCAATCTTTCTTTACCTAAAAATCTTATTATGACTATTATGAACATTAAAAAAAAATTAGCTAAATCGATCCATCCGTTCTCAAGTGATACGCTTACCAACGAACAGCATTTAATTTTTATTTATATAGATTTCTAATGTATAATACTTCCGAGATGACGCTTTTCTTATAATTATGTACAGCATCAAATATTTCAACATTATACTAGTCAATTTGGAGGCCTTGTATAATTATGAGTTTAGATAACATATTTTGATTGCTGATTTTAAATAATATTTTATCGCATTTGTGTTTAGATAATATGTCTCAATTTACAAAGTGTCGTTTTATTTGATATTGAAAAAAAAATCGTTTTATTTTTCTCATTATCCCTTTCGTATCTTGTATTATCCCTCTCTCCCCTAAGTATCATTTCATTAAATTGAGTAAATAGAGATAAATAAACAAACACTTCTTAACATTGAGAGGAGGCATATAAAGCAAACAAGAAAGTTATTACTAGTTTACATAAAATTGATTAGTTGTATAACTAAATTTGAACCTCACTAATTACATAAAATTATATTAAAGAAAAAATAGTAATGGATGCTCACTGATCCGTAATATCATTCCACGCGTTCGTTGTTTCCCTCGGGCAATTCCATGCTTTCAACATTTACCAACATAATAATATCATAAAAAACGTAACTTTTTACTAAAATTGTAGCAAATTTCTAAGCAGGAAACGGACTTCCCGGACACACTCTTTTAAACGATTAAGAGATATCTCCTTTCTATCGTTAAACGCTCTTTAATTGGAATTATTTCAAGCTCCGACTCGTAATATTTCAGCATTATACTGCGAGTAGCACTCATTTGTCGCAAATTTTGCAACAAATATTATTTAGTTGCACTGTTTTCAAACCTAAACGATGAACTGATTTGTCTTTGTAAATTGTCATTTCTTGAAGTTGAATACCCACAGATCACAAATGAATTTAACATCATACTCATTTTTGTGTTATGTTTTTAAATGCCGAGATAAATTCTTATTCAAAAAAATAAATATAACGCGAAATTCACAACAATATATATTTGTTCATTAATCACACGATTCTCTTTCTTCGAGCAAGCTCACCCTTTGAAATATCTTTCACATCCTCTAAAAGTTTTTACAAAGAGATTCTTTTAGTCTTGGGGTTGAGATACTAGTCAGAGATACAGTTCATTGTAAGTTGAAAGGGGGGCGGGGTGCGAATGAAACTTTATAAAAAACGGATCGCTTTGTGCGTCGAACAGAGTATTTTTGCCAACAACTCATTCTCGCTTAGCGACAGATAGATTCATCAATTTCATTCAACCCATTCACAGTAACCTAGAAATACTATAAATGCAAGGTAAATAGAAACACTGAAAAAACATAATACCATGTTTACGAACATTTAAGGTGGTTTAACTCTATACTCAACCAATAAATGGGGAACATTCCTCTTCTTTCATTAATGTTTTATTTGTAAACGTAAATGGTCGGAGTAAATATAAATTTGTTTGTCCGGGTCAACCTACGTTTCAGTGGACAAAACCAACGTTTCGGTCATCTTGCTGTAGCCATCTTGCACGACCATGACAGTGCCCTGAAGAAGGTTACAGCAAGATGGTCGAAACGCTGGTTATGTGTACTAAGAAGCTGTTTGTCCCAGACAAACAAGTTTATAACGTCCTGTTTCTCGCCCAAAACGACCCTCATAAGATATTATCTGTCAGAGCGGCGAAGCTGAAGTACCCCCAAAATGTTTTAAATGATAGAGTAAACCATTCCCTATTCTGTAGCGATGAGTTTTTACACCATTACGGCGCAAAATGTTGAATTATTTCTCTTTAAATTACCATGGGCTTATATGGAGAAGCGAGGGTTTGTGTTTTTTTTTGATATCCTGGCAAAAGTACCGGCTTAACATAGCGAAAAAACTACTTAAATATAGCCAATGGAAATAGAAAAGTATTGACTTTAAGATTTTCTTACTTTACGGAATATTCACAAGAATAATTCACCAAAAACCGTGGAAAATACTGTTCTAACGCAAATGGCATCCGCATCACGGTACTGAAGACTATGCGACCCTTGTCAAAGAAAAAAAAGTCAAACGACATGCTAAATTTATTATCAAGTTTTAAAATCACAAAATAATTGTCCTTGTTCAATAGTTAAAATCAGTAAAATAAATTATTGGTTAATTAGAACTATTTTGATGAATATTTCCAGGTTTCGTTAATAGTTGGCAACTTGAATTCAGTCCACACTGATATAATACTTTAACAGTTCTCATGCCGAGCACGAGAGTGTACTTATAGCGCTCGGTCTCGCTGGTGTCCATTCGCCTCATCCCGGGAGCGCTCCGGTTCGAGTCGGTTTTTTTATGACAAATCAAAGGATGTCAGCGGCCAGTGCGAGCGCTTTGAGTACACTCTCGTCTACGCTCGCAATATACCGTGGGTTTTAACCAACATTTAACTGATTCAACCACAATTTACATTGTAAATAAATTTATTGTCAAAAAAGCAGTACACACTGCATATAACCACGTAGAGAACAATTAACTAATTTACTTTCCGGAAGCAACCAAGGGACCATCCCATCAATTCCGATCAAGGGCCCTAAGGCAGAGGCGGATTGAAATATTTCAGAAAAAATTTCTAGATAAGATAAAAAGTTAGCTACGTGTTATAATACTAATAGAGTATCAACATGTTTGTAATTTAACACAAAAAATTTATTTTACATGTACGAATTATTATCGAACTATAGATTAGTCTGAGATAGTGTTTATAAATCATAAGAATTGAAATAACACTAAATTCTCGATTTATTGTTACAATAAACACGTCCCTAGACAAAGCCTAGATAATCTGTGTAAGAAATCCGCCTCTACCTGAAAGAAAACCGGAGCAAAACCCGGGCTAGGATGGGGCTACAGAATTAATGTACACAACCGTGCCAAAGTTGAGTATACTTAAAACTAAATTAATATGAATCATAATACACAACAATCATGCAAGAAAATAGTTTTTGAAATTGTTATAAGTTATTTAAAAAGTACTACAGCAATGGTGTGATAAATTACAAGACGGATTTAAGCAGATTTGAAACGATTCAATTTCATAATATCTTTTATATTTTTGGGCAGGGAATTATATAGAACGATTCCCGAATGATATGGTCCTTCTTGGAAAAGAGTTGTTGACACTCTATGACGATGAATATTATTACTATTGCGAGTATTGTGTTCGTGAACGAGACTGTTTTGTATGAAGAGAGGGTGGCACTTCAGCAATTCTGTCTTAACGAACACGACCGTTTCATAAATATAAATGCAGGGAAGTGTTAAGATATTTAATTCCTTGAATAAAGGTTTACAAGAGTTTCGGGGGTGAGATTTACAAATTATCCGAACTATTCTCTTCTGAGTTCTGAAAGTTTGAATGCTCTGAACGGAATTGCCTCTGAAAATAACGCCGTAACGTAAATGGGAGTAAACGTTGGCAAAATATACGCCACGGGGAATGCGTGGACTAACTACGTTAACTAAGAACACAATTTGCTTAATTGGAAATTTAGATTATCTTTAAATATTATTGGGTCCCTCCGTGATTCAGGTGGTAGCGCTCTAGTCCATCACCAAGTATCCCGGTTTCTAATCGCGGTGGGGCCATAAAATTTGAAGTTTTTAGCATGAATGTCCCTGTTCATGTAGCTATGACTACTGAAAATCTAGCCCTCTTTCTCTATCCACCTGTTCCTAGTATCAATAACTCTTAACTATTACTAACAACTCCCACTAACCACTCCACGTGGACCAAGTTGTTGGTAAACCAGTTAACCGACCCAGCTACTAACAATAGCGTACCACTTACTTCCTATCTCCTATCGCTCCATGTAGATAAGCTTCAATAGCACGCTACAAATCCTATTTACATATATTACAATAAACAAAATTATGTTTACAATGGCAATGAAATATATTTTTTTGAACATTACGAACCGAACAAATTTTATAGGATCCCATGCATTGTCACCATAAGGACAAGAGAAGAGTAAATGATGCATGGGTTCGAGAACAACTGCGGCGACCGATTACAGAACTGAAAAAGAAAGAGGACATGTACGGAAAAAGAAAGCATCGATTAGATCAGGAGCGGGTGCAGAGGATATTCACAAGCCAATACGGCCTGCTTAATAGTGCATGGAAAATGCTTATGAATGATTTTTGTTTTATGGTGCACATAAACGTAATTGTAATACGCGTATGTGCAAAAAACTGCAATAGCAGAAACGTCTACATTTATATCATTCATTGACAGAACGATAACTGTCGAGTCGAGTCGAGAGCGTACACAGCTCCACTTGCGGCTTCTCACTTTACAAATGTCTCACCGAGACATTCGTCGAGAGTTGTCGCCGAGAGTGTACTGCCCTCATTACTTCCAGTTCACGCCCGAACACTCCCTCAACTTGCAATGGCCTCGGCGTCATTGATCGGCCTTTTAGACCCCTGACTCCATAAACAGACAGTTACTTTTTGACAATCGCTGCCTCACGAGGAACGTCTTCAGTTTAAATCTTTTTATGTGACCTTGCATACATGGTGGCGTGAACACAAACATTTTAAACGCATTCATGGAGTTGTTAAACGCATACCTGGTAGGCCAAAAACCTAAATGCAGAGATTTATCAACACATGCTCAAATGAAGTCTTTGGAAAGCTAATTACGCATCATAAGGGAAAGTTGACTCACTTGATTGCTGTTGTATGACAGCGTCACGTATCTTAGATGAAATTAAGTCCACAAGATTTTATAAGACGAGACGAAAGTGATTCCTGGACTATATTTTCAGATGATAAGAGCAACATTTATGAAATTTTTTTTTGTTGGGGCTTTAGGGCTCGTCAACATCGAGGTCATTTGAGCCCACATTTATGAAGTAAAAAAAAAAGATCAGCAATTCGTGCACTCGAGATTTGAAGTGTATTGATTGTAAAATATGGATTCATGCATTTGTACATGTGCAGATTCGGCAATTGTATTTAATACGTGTAATCATATTAAATTCATTCGCAAATAACAGAACTATGATCAACTTTTTGTAGATAGTGAAAGAGAATAAACGTTGTGAATTGATGAATCAATTGAAAGTAATTTTCACGAGACCATCCTAATAGATATTAACAGTAACCCAATGCCGAATAGAGACCTAGGTAGAGAAAATTAGGATCCATTTTTAAACCTTTTAAATGAAACTAATTCAGAAGACGTTTAAGTAATCAGTAAAATGGTAAGACAAACCCAAACAATCATGCGTGCTCAGAACTCAATCCAGCATTGTTTGATTACTGCATTCATTTCAGATGAATTTTAAAGAAGGAAATTCGAAACACAAAGAAGATTTGAGTGTATAAAAATTGACGATGAAAACTTTATTATTATTTAGCTGTAATCAGAGGAGGAGGAAATTGCAATAAATGTTTGCAATAGTAGAGTATTTTAAAGGATAGAAAAAATTCTGATTCACTTTCAGAAAAATTTATACTTTGACTGCAGGATTTTTCACCTAACTTAAACATGATTTAATATGAAATGATCTACTAAAAGGTTATATTTTAAAGGTACAATAGATATAGTAAATAAAGAAAACATTACAATTTTAATGACCATTACATTTTTTGCGTAAATGTGGATTTAGACCTCCAGGTGATACCTCATGGAAAAAATGCGTCAAGATACTTACTTCTAAAGTGGTATGAAACTATATAATAATTAATACGGAGTGAAAGTATAATAAAAGGCCAATGATATAATAATTTTCAACGTATCAGACCATAAAGTAGGTACATTAACAAGTAATGATTTATTAAGTACTAAAAATAAATTTTGGTCAGTTTAAAAGGTTTCATTCAGAAAATTTCGTTTCCGAAGTTCAAAATGTTTTGCGTCTCTACAGCGCAGCTGAAGATTAAAACGAAGGATTCCGAGCGGCGTTCGGGTCAGGTCGACGACTCCTTAACCGCTCCATCAAACGGAGTTGGTGTTTAACAGCGAGCAGAGAATACTATAGAGACGAAACAAGCATATTGCATTGGCATTGGTGAAACCTATCTTATGGTCCACTCAGGCAGTGGTGAAACCACATATGGCGACTGCGCGTCAATGCCAACTTATTACTATTGTTTTCATATAACTGTCTTTTAGGTATATTTTCTATGCATCTTCTGCAATTATACCAAACCTTTACTGTTATTTTACAATCTAATGCTCTTAGGCCACAGAACACTTCGATTAAAAATATATTTCCAATAAAAAATAGTTATTTACCTAAAGATGCGAGAAATAAATAAACACTGTTAGGTATCTAAGACATTATTAAAATAGAACCGTAATCCTTTGCAACAAACATCACTGATTGTAAATGGCATAATGGGAAGTACACCAAACAATTTAAATCTCTAACCGACATTTGACACACTACGAGCACATCAACTGGAATTCTCTAAACTGTATAAAAAATAGATGTACTCTATGATAAGATGTCCCAGGCAACTTCTTTGAAGTTCTATGAGTGCATTCATATTCTACACATGCAGATTTAATAAAAGTTCAAAAATGAAGTGGGAATCTTATTCATAAAAAAATGCTTCAAATCAACGCAATACATTTGTTTTGATCTTAACAAACTGTTTGCTCACATCGGCAATATTGTCAAGCCCTGAGGCTTCATGTGCAGGTCATTGTGCTCCCTCTATAGTATGCTCTGCTCGCTATTGTTTGATGTAATGTTTCAAGTGTGAAAAATATCATGAATTAATGAAAATATGATCTTCCATCATCTTCCTTTCCTTAGATGAAAGCGTATACAATGATTGGTTTCTGTTCCAGAAGTGAGAACTTCAGTTTTCATTATTTATCACTGAGGAAGATACAAGTTTTTTTGTACGCGTATGTGATAAGACTGATTGAAAAAAATGTAATCTGACTGAAATTCAGATTTTATCATGAATGAATTATTTATCTCAGTTCGTATGCATCAATGCAGAGTGTCGTATGAGGTATGCACGTTCGACTGATGAACATGTGATACGTAAAAACGGACAGAAAAATATAACTTTCAATCAAGGATACTGTACACGGATGGCGTTTACTCTTGGAGAGGGTAGTATTTTTTATATGGTTTTGTATGTATGGAAAACTTCCTCAGTACGGGCGGTAAAGATGACCTTGTGAAGGGGTTTGAACGCTTTGTTATATGTCAGCGCCCCTAGATTGCGATTATAATATAGTAAATAATAGTAATAGTAATAGTAATACGACCTTTTTGGTCATATTACTGCATATTGTGTCTATACGATCCTCCAATATCATCTTGAAACTCCTACTAAGTTTTGAAGATTTATTTTCTTCATTTATTCATTAAGTATCTTTATGTCTGTTTTTGGTGTATGATGGACAAAGTAAACGCGTGTATTAAAAAGCTTTGAAATATTATCGTACATCTATTTATTTACTACATACATCTATTGACTAAGGGAGAGGTGGTAGAGCTTGAAGATGATGGAGGTTTGGGAATTCGAAATCTGCTTGGGTGTCCTGATTGTTTGTAGTAAAATAAGACATTAGTTTTCGTTGATGAAGGATCTAAGATATTTCTGTCATCTACATAAGGATCGAAATACCATGGAAACTGTTAACTTATTTCTATGGGAATAAATAAATTAGTTCAAAGTATATTAATTTAATTGGTAAAACTTAACAAATACATGAGTATGAAATAAAATGAACAACGCAGTGCTCTGGTCGATTACTAGCTTAGAACTAACTGGTGTGACGCAGCGCACGTAGGCCCCCGGACCCAAGGGCACGATATAAGACAGGGTGCATTGCAGGCAAAATGATTTTGAATGGCACCGCAGTGAAAACAATGTTTGGCATGTTATTAACACCCGGCCGCCAGATGATTTCTGTTAAATATAAAATATTCTATATTTAACAGAAACTTTTGAGGTTATTTTCGTAGACTCGATCAACAGTGACTTGTCTCCAAACGTTTTCCGGGTTCCATTTCTATACTGTGGAAGACCAAGAAGTCTAATAACCGTGTCGCAGTTCCTGGACCAACGTTAGGTTTCGTGAAGGTAGAAATGTGGCTAAGGGGGCGGTGGTATGAGGTTCGAACGAAATAATACAAAGAATCGAATTTTATTTTTGTTCAAAATAGTAATTAATATTTTGAAACCTCAGCGCCTACTCAATTTGGTGAACTCATTCAACCACTAACCATTTATATAAATTTAACCACAATAATGTTTCATTTTTCAGAATAATTTTTCAAAGGAGTGGGAGGGATCCAGACCCCCCGGACCCTTTGAATACTTCTTTGGAGAAGGTTATCACTGAGATTTCTCGGTTTAATCACTCGAAGGCAGTGTTATAACATTACGCCCCTATGGATTTGACGTCCGTGGAAGATCCAATACTCATTCTAAATCTGGCGAAGTGGGTATTTTGGACGTATGGCAAAGTGGGTATCTGGACAAAGTGACATTTTGGACATCGTATGGATGACTGTCATATATTTTCACGGGGGTTGAACCAAGGCTGTTCAGCCAGAAAGTAAAATTTCAATCTACTCAGATAGAGTGTCTACCGTGAATGACATGTTTTGGAAAGTGACCGTGACGTGAAATTTTCATAAGCACTTAAAAGATTACTTTTCCTGCTTTCTTCTTATGGGTATGTTTTTCTCTTGAAGTCTGTGGTTGGAATTTTTGTAATAAATATTGGGAAATCGAGAGATGATGGCAGAATCTTCTCTTCCACACAGAAAAGAAAACATTCCTCTCCGCGAGTGGGAAACAAGGCAATAATCGATCGTCCGGATGGAACGAAAGAGTTTTGCTTATGTCGCGCGTCAAAGTTTCACTCTGAACAAACTTGTCGCGAACTAGACACAAACGTGTGCTTTATCTACTTTGGTAGCTAACGCGGAACAGCAGAGTTTGATAACTCGGACGAAGATACATTTCTTGCAGTTCTATCCTGTACCATTTCATTGGGGTGCAACAAATCCACATTCGAAATTGTAGAAGTAATGGAAAATTATCTAACAAATCTATTTATTTATTATATTGTTGATTTCAACAAAAATACATTTGGTCATGATGAAATAAGTTGAATAGTATTAAGAGACTATCCTATTGATATTAATGCATTTTATTTGATGCAGAATATTTGGTAAAGATATGCGAACTAATTTTCAATGAGTAAATAATGTAGGATCATTTTTTTTGTGGGACTTTACGGCTCGTCGACATCAAAGGTCACTGGAGCCCTAGGGATCATTAATTGAGCATGCGTGCGATGTACTATGTCCTTTCTATTAACAATGTTTTCATTTTTTCAAAATTTATGAAAGCTAATTTTTAAAAAAATTGCTTTGTTTCCAAAATAATTTCTTCGCATATAGTTTGCTAGAATTGAGAATTTTCAGTTATTTTTTATTATAGTTACCAAAAGAAAGATGGTTCATTTCATCGCAGTCGTGTATTGAAATATCAAATTCCATTTAAAGAATATTGAATGGTACTAGAAGATGCAGGAGAAAAGAAAACACATTTCACATGTATTGATTATATTCTTTTTCGCCTTTTCTCATTTCAGTTTGAGTGACTCAGTAAAGTGCACCGAGTCCCTAAAGTGTTTTGTGACAGCGACGTATGAAAGAACAGCTGAGCGTCGTTTTTCTTAGGGATAAGAGAAACATATGACGTTAGATATAAATAATATCTTTTCCAAGAAATTAAAGAAATCAAATGTAGACATTCATTCCAAGTTGCCTTGTGCTTACTATTAAGGTGGCCTCAAGCGATTTCGAGCAAGCGTAGTGACGTCACGTCAGACCTCTTATGAATGCAAGTTGGTGTATCCTTGTGTTAAATAAGGTAATTTAGTGTTATTAGAAGTTTCATTTGACGTTGAGTAGTTTTTCTCAATTATTCGAATACTGTTATTGTTATTAGAGATAAGTTTCTCCGTCGCCACGTGCTATATTTGCTCGCTGAAAGCTGAAATAGTTCTAATATCGTTTAAATTTCGTTCTACAGGTGAGTAAACATTTCTTTACTTTAAGTCTTTACTTCGTTAGAATGTTTTGATTTTGCACAAACTTCTTTGATTACAAAAGAGTGATGTCGTGAAATACAATTAGAATATCTATTCTTTGTCTCTATTTTTATGTGTCGGGCTTGAAAAATAGTTTGGGTTTATTCAACGACATGTTACTTTATTGAAACATGATTTTCAATTGTTGAACACAATACTTACGCTTAAATTGAACTATGACGTGTCGATTTGTTAATTGAAGAGTGATACATACATGCACTAAAATATTACTATTAATTGCAAAGATGACAACACTCGTATTTTATACTCGTAATTGATTTGTTACTTCTTTAATTAACGTAACACAGAATAATCAGAACCCATGGGAAGAATTTGTAAAACATTGATTCTAACGACAACTAGTTTATTTTAGAAATTACTTAAGAATACTAAGAATTATGGCCTCTCTCTCTCTCTCTCTCTCTCAGATAGAAACGGTTTTAACTATAATATTATCCAGATATATCCCATTTCATAAGTTATTCGAGTAAGTGGACAAGTTAAAATAGGCAAAAAAGATCTGTAGATATTACTTAACCCAGTACAAAATACGTTGTCTAAATATCTTTTCTCAATTTTGAAGGTAAAGTGTCACAATTTTGATTCCTACATTCCAAAATTATATTTGTATTATCGTTTCAATGAAATTTGTGAGTCCCTAATTACGTAAATAAATTTATTGTCAAAAAACAGTACAGTCTGCGTATGACCACGTGGAGGACAATAAACTAATTTACTATCCGGAAGCAAGCAAGGGACCATCCCATCAATTCCGATCAAGAGCCCTAAGGCAGAGGCGGATTCAAAAATTTCAGCAAAAGTTCCTAGATAAGATAAAAAGTTAGCTGCGAGTTATAATACTAATAGAATGTCAATATGTTTGTAATAACCCAAAAAAAATTACATGTACAAATTATTATCGAACTATAGATTATTCTGAGTATAGTGTTTAAAAATCATAAGAATTGAAATAACACTAAATTCACGATTTATTGTTACAATAAACACGCCCCTAGACAAAGCCTAGAGAACCTGTATAAGAAATCCGCCTCTACCCGAAGGAAAAACGGAGAAAAACCCGGGCCAGGATGGGGCTACAGAATTAATGTACACAACCGTGCCAATGTTGTCGTTAGAATCAATGTTTTACAAATTCTTCCCATGGGTTATGATTATTCTGTGTTACGTTAATTAAAGAAGTAACAAACGTATAATCATGACCTGCAATCAAAATGTAAGGAGACCCGAGACATCAGGCTAACCTCCACTCCAACATAATATTTACTTGTAAATTGAAAGTTTTTAATAATTTAATTGAAACAAATGAATGTAAATCTCATATATGTTGACAGTTTAGATTTGTTGACAAAAACGTGGTCATGAATTCGATAAAACTTTTTGTTTGGCCAAATACTGTGTGACGTCTCATATATGTTGACAGTTTAGATTTGTTGACAAAAACGTGGTCATGAACTCGATAAAACTTTTTGTTTGGTCAAATACTGTGTGACGTCCCCTTATCTCTGTTATTTAAAAATAATATTTTCTTGACTTATAAATGTGACCCACCAGTTTGTCCCTGTCTTTGGCAGTTTACTTCAGCTACCTTAATAGGCGTTGAAAGGATCTGATTTTTAATATGATTGTCAACCAATTTTTCAAATCGGGCAATTTATTGGTTGTTTTTTAAAAGATTTTATGTAACGTTAAACGTAACGTTCGTATATGTGTAGTCCTTCCGTTTCAAAATTTTCCGTTAATTTTTCGCCCACTTCCAAGTTCACGATCGAGCTGAAATTTTACAGATATGTGTTGTTTGTATGTCAATAGATGATTATGGCATTATTGAACTGATTTGATGATTGAGGTGGGAGGTGGGGCACTCAAACTTCCTAATGTCAAATGGTAATCCCGTCGAATTTCGGATCATTTATTTTGTTCTTTATTGTTTCTTTTTGAATTTTCAAGTAACACGCTTGAATCCCCAAGTTTTTTAAATTTATATTTTACTGAACATATTTTTTTGTTTTTCGTACAGAATTTTTAAAATAAAAGCTTGTTTAAAACTGGAGGTGCAAAATCATTGCACATAGCCTACTTTCTAATACACGTTTCTCCGTCTGCAGCATACAGCGAGAAAAAAATTCTATAGTGAAAGGGTCATTTCTCACGTGTGGTCTTCCATAGTTTGGTCGTCTTCCAGTGCTCTATTCGTGCTCAAAGTCGCTAGATAGACTTATTACTGTCTTTTTTGTGAAATTTGAAAGTAAAATAAACATTCAGAATATTATTTCAAAACATACAGCGACATATCAGTCTTATAAATATCGTAAAAATGTTATGTAAATGTAATTTTGTACTTTGACTTTCATGTGAAGTACCCTTTGTTTTAAAGTAAAAAAAAATTAGAGCACGTGCATCAGCAACTAGTGAATTCTACCGTAAATACGAAATGTGAATTAAATTGATTGATCCATTTACTCAGAATCGCTGCGCACAGACGGACAGACGGACGGACATTATGACAAAAACCACTTTTTCAGAATCAAAGGATCGCCTAAACAGATATTTCCGTCGAAATCTCGCTTTCGAATTTTTTCACTATTACAATACTTTCTATATACTACGTATATAGAGAAATGTATATACTACGTAAAAAGGTTTGTAACGTTTATTTTATTATAGACCGTTTGTTCTTTCCTGATGCCTATGTAATGCAGTATATCAGGGTGAGATATTTTTGTGTGAGAGGGAAATGAGGAAGCAGAACAAAATCACGTACGTACGCTTGATATGAACTTAAACGTACGACTCAGAGGATCTAATATCGCTTATTCCACGAGGTCGGCATCGTGGGAAGTAATTAATGAGGGACAAATGACCTTGTCCCTGTAAACCCAACCTTAATTGCTGGAGAAACACGCACAATGGGTAGTAAAATCTAGTGCGACGCTCAATAATTCTCTATCTTGGCGATACCCAAGGGAAATCACTTCCGCCAGACGGAGTAATGTTAATATTAGATCTGTCTTTTGGGGGATTTTTCCAATCCCTACCGGATACTTTGACTCAATCTGTTGAAAGTACGTCGTCTCTGTACACTCAATCACCTCCTGAGCTCTGATTTAGATTTGAGACATGTAATTATTCCACGTGAATGCGCCTAACATGGCCTACTTACTAGACACGGATTGTTGAAACATATTATCTTTCACCTCAACTTAAGCGTGAAAACCAGAGCGCAAACAAGAGAGCCTTCATCAACAAGGGAAAATAACATTCTTGTTACTTTTGCTCATAAAACGTGCAATTTCATAGAAGGTGTCAAAACGATAAGATAAAACAGAGTAAACAGGTTTCTGTATATATCTTTGTTATTTTATTTTCTAGTTAAAAAACTCGCAAGACTAGAGTTCAACATTTATCATATACATCCAAACAAATCAACGTTAAAAGTTAATTTTTATTCGTCTTAAGTGAACCTAGGAATTTCAGATGGTAAAACAATTTTTTTATAGGACATAAATGTAACGTGAACACATTTTTGAGAAGTTCATTTACTCTTATCACAGATCAGCTTACAATTTGTGTTTATTCTAACTTTTACTCCTTTAAACGAGTAGACTTCGAACTTCACAGCACAACAACTCCCTCATCGGTCGTTTTTGTCGATGAGTGCGAGACATCTTCAGTACGTATGTAGATGGGTTGTTATATATGCGAGGGGGAGTCAACTGAAAACGTTAAAAGTGTAGTACAAAATCGAAAGTGGGCGCCAGTGGCCTGTAAGTTAGTACGCGTGTTTTAAATAATGTACCGTATGCTTTCCTTGCTCGAATCGTCACCGGAGACGAAACCTGGGTCCATTACCTTCAGCCAGAAAGAGTGAGCAAAGAATGGCACAATTCGATCCTCTTTTGGGACGAAAAAGGCTTCCTCTCGGAGCATTACAGGCTGCGAGGGACCACTGTTACCAGTAACACATACACAGACCACCTCAAAAATCTTGTTCGGCCTGCCATTAGAACAAAACGACGTGGATTGGTTTCGACAGGTGTTCTTCTGTAACATGACAATGCGCTGCCCCATACGGCTCGTGCAACGGTTGCGACAATTGCAGTAATGCGGTTTGAAAGTCTGCCTCATCCACCATACTCGCCCGACATTGCCCCCAGTGATTTGACTCCCTAAAAGAAGCACTTTCTGGGATGAAATTCCATTCCGATGACAAGGTGCGCCAGGCGGTTCACGAGTGGTTGCGCCGTCTCCCAAAAGAATTTTTTCTACGGAAATTCAGACACTTCGGAAGTGTTGGCAGACATGCATTGAGCGTGGAGAAGACGATGTCGAAAAATGATACAGGTTCATTGTTTGTGTGAACAATAAATACATTTTGAAAAAATAATTAAGGTTTTTATTTGACTCTCCCTCGTATTATGGTATGCGAGATGTAAAACGTTTTGTGATTGATGAGTGATGAGTGAGTTGTCGTGAATTTATACAGCCCTAATAAAGAAAATATAAATTTTCAAAACGTTGGCAGTATGAAATAGTGTGTTTTTTCTTCGTCTTTGACCCAGTATCAATAATTTGTTTGTGGGTTAGTTTAGTTCATTCGAAACTTTTTTCAACATCATCTTCCACCTGTCTATTTATCGGAGTATCTCCAGGAAATTATTTCGCAAATATTCTTTGATTTACTGCTTCTAGTAAATACTGTATTTTGGTTCTAGTTATAGGCCATGCTTTTGGACTAACCTTGGGTTATCCAGATAATTGTAAAATCGGGGACACCTTCAGTATGTAGAATAAAAATCAACAAATAAAACCCATCTAATAATAGCATGAGGTATGCGATAAAAACGAGTCGAAAATTAAAAAAATGAGAGGTGTTCACAAAGTGTGGAGTTTGTGTGGAGAAAATGGTTAAAATTAATGAAGCCGATAAGCGACATGCTAACAGGGCACGCGCCATTTCAACGAACTAAAGAGTGCGCTTGCTGGAGGGTGGAGTACATGTTATCAAGACGAAACAAAAGACCATCTGATAATGTACAATACAGTGCTGGATCAGCAGAGGAAAATGAGAAAAAAGAAATTTTTAGTATTTCAGGTTCGGACATTAAGAAGTGTGTCAAAATGGCAATCTTTCAACTTCTATCACAATCAAGATCACTTTCAAGAATATATGAAATAACTTTAGGCAACGACGAAAGTCCTTAACAAGAGACTTAATTTTATGGAAGAAAATTCAATTATAAATTAGTAGGTGAAGTACTCCATAAAGTTCATGCAAGGAAAGACAATAAATATTTTTGTCATATTTCAATTAATCCATTTATATTAATAGTTTCAATTGCTGTGAGCTCAATATAAATCCGTATTTTCATATTGACAGAGTACAGGGGTTCTCTTTTGGTGGATCTGAACGCGACATTTATGGGCAGTACCATTATTTCTTCTTGTAAATTTATTGTTATGATTTCCAGTTATTATGTTTTATTTCTTCGATAATAGCAATCATTCTATTCTTCACAACCGCTTAAAACGTAACCGACGGCATAAAGAAGGGATTTTTTGTAACTAGTTATATTTTGAAATGTTTTACTGTGGCGTACGACGTGTGTGAGAATTTTACTACGTGCATTAGAAGCCGCCCATTATTTGTCGCGTAAATTTTTTATCGCTTTCCTCTTCATTAAATATTTGCTTTAGTATCGTTGTCACTTGTTTTCTGCTTCTCTAAAACACATCGCTTGATTTCTCGTCTACGACACGGCAGATATGGAGAATACAAACTTTCTTGTTTCCCCGTCATCAATTAAGAAGCGCTCCTTTCCGCTCGCAGATGTCTTCGAAACGTAATAATGTTCACGCCTCGAACGACAGCCGTTTTCTATTGCACAATGTCGCCTAAAAGGAAACGGCGTTCTTCCGTACGATTCCTGTGCTGTTCTCGTGAGGGCTTTCTTCCGTCTGGCGCGGGTCGCGTAACGTACTTAAGAAGCGGCAGATTCCCGCTACGTCACCGCCTCTGCTGAATTCTTGCTTAGTCAAGCAAAACGAGAAAATGGTTTTCTCATTTTCCGGGGGATTTAAGTTTCCCGACGCGGCGGTTCCGCGCTTGGATTGGTCGCTGCGTAATTGAAGTCTTGTGGGGGTTCTTCTACTCGTGTCCCTGAAATCACGGTCACATTGTTTTACACATTTCAGACACCTTCTGATACAGTTATCTTTAAGCATTAGATATGTAAAGCATTACATTATAAACGAAAGATTTGTTAGAAAACAATGATTTTTCCCCAATAGACCTATATCATAAATCCTCGTATTTTTCAGATAAATCACCAAATAGAACACGATTATTGTTGTTATCTGATATTTGGAAGTAAATATAAAGTATAAATTGAATAAGATCAATTTTTGTATACAAAATTTTAATACAATTTCATTTGGTTATTTTGAAGGAAACAGTGTGTATATGACCGTTCTTCACTTCGGTGCTAATTATTTATTATTATTATTATTAAAATGAACCTCAGTTTTCACTCGTTAAATAATACATAATGCGGGTATATCACCAAGGCATTATGTATGGCTTATAGTAAATCTCCAAACAATAGAGTATGTACCTAGCACCACATTTCTGCATCTCTTTGTGGGTACTGGAATGCAGTCCCAACAGCCTTAACCATTCATGGAGTTTCTTGGGGATGACTCCAGCAGCAGAGATAATAAGCGGAATAACGGTGACATTTTCTTGATTCCACATCTCTGCGGCCAGACCTAAATATTTGGTTACTTTCTCATGTTTCTTGGACATGTTGTTGCTTAATGAGATTGAAATGTCAATTATAAAGGTTTATTTACTCCTTTTCCTTATTACTATTATGTCTGGCTTGTTGAAAGGCAAGGTCCGATCCGTTATTACTTCTCTTTCCCAGTACAACTTGATTTCTTCATTCTCAATTACTGCTTCAGGTTTGTACATGTACAGTGAATTCACTTCATTGAGTGCATTGTGAGCAACCTCGAGTTTTTGATGTACAGTAGCAGCCACCATATTGTGTTTCTCCAAGTAATCATTCGGGGCTAACGCTGAGCAAACGGCTACTGTGTGGTCAATAGTTTCATTGGTGGAGTTACACTTTCGGCACTTATCCGATGGAATTTCCTCGCCTATGATGTATATCCTGTAGTTTAATGTCGAAATCACTTGTTCCTGAATTGCTAGTATCATTCCCTCTGTCTCAGCAAAGAGACTGCGATTTGCGAGCCAAGCATTTGAAGCTTCACTATCTACTTCTGGCTTATTTAGTTGGTAGAAATGTTTTCCATGGATGACTTTACTACTCCAACTCTCTAATAATTAGGTCTCATTTCGCTCTACAACGCTCGAGAACTCATCTTGTGATGTGAGGTTAACTGGTGTATAATTTCGATCTGCTTTCACCACTGTTCTGTGCATATAACTTTCATTTACCTTGGTAAAGAAATAATCGCAAAGATTTGCTACAGTGTTCTTAAACAGTTGTTGTACATCAAGAATACCTTTTTTCTTGGTAGCTAAAATATATCTTTAGCACATTTTGGATGCCATGATTTTATTTTGTAAATGCAACTCTGGTTGATCGAGCTATATATTGCTGATCTGTATCGCTCCACTTGATTAATGCATTTATATTTATAGAACGGTCTAGTTTGTAAAGACCGAATTACTGAAGTGCCACCCTTGCTTCATATGAAACAGTCTCGTTCACGAACACAATACTCGCAATAGTAATAATATTCATCGCCCTAGAGTGTCAACAACTCTTTGCCAAAAAGGACCATATCATTCGGGAATCGTTCTATATAATTCCCTGCCCAAAAATATAAAAGATATTATGAAATTGAATCGTTTCAAATCCGCGGTTAAAAACTACCTCCGGCACCAGTGCTTCTACACTGTAAAAGAATTTATTGATTTTAATAAAAATTAAATCCGTCTTGTACTTTATCACGCCATTGCTGTAGTANATCATTCGGGAATCGTTCTATATAATTCCCTGCCCAAAAATATAAAAGATATTATGAAATTGAATCGTTTCAAATCTGCTTAAATCCGTCTTGTAATTTATCACACCATTGCTGTAGTACTTTTTAAATAACTTATAACAATTTCAAAAACTATTTTCTTGCATGATTGTTGTGTATTATGATTCATATTAATTTAGTTTTAAGTATACTCAACTTTGGCGCGGTTGTTAACATTAATTCTGTATCCCCATCCTGGCCCAGGTTTTTCTCCGGTTTTCCTTCGGGTAGGGGCGGATTTCTTATACAGGTTCTCTAGACTTTGTCTAGGGGCGTGTTTATTGTAACAATAAATCGTGAATTTAGTGTTATTTCAATTCTTATGATTTTTAAACACTATACTCAGAATAATCTGTTGTTCGATAATAATTCGTACATGTAAAATAAATTTGTGTTAAATTACAAACATATTGACATTCTATTAGTATTATAACTTGTAGCTAACTTTTCATCCTATCTAGGAAGTTTTGCTGAAATTTTTGAATCCACCTCTGCCTTAGGACCCTTGATCGGAATTGATGGGATGGTCTCTTGGTTGCTTCCGGAGAGTAAATTAGTTTATAGTCCTCCACGTTTTCATACGCAGTTTGTACTGATTTTTTGAATATTTATTTATTTATTTATTTATTTATTTCCTTTAAGTGTAGTAAGACTAAAAAAAAAGACATCACTAGGCCGTTTTTTAATGTGAAGTGTAGCAAAACGTGTGCAGTGCCGGCGAGCCTTTGTGCAGTACGAAATTCTGAATTGTGCAAAAAGGGTAACATTTTTATTTGCATGTAAAGTTAAGTGAAAAGAAGTTACATGATATGAAATAAATTGTTAATTTATTAATAAGTTACGAATCATTTTTGAGCTTTTTGCAGTGTCTGAAGAAAACAGATTAGGATAGCAGCATAAAAAGTTATCGTAAAATTTCCCCTTGGTTAAACAAGGAGGGTGCTAGTAGGAAGAACGAAGGGCTCCGGTATACTTGTCCAGTTCGAAAAAATCCTTTAAAAAAGTCCTGTACGTCATAAGGACATTTCCGAAACATTTTGAAATAGATGGGTTGTATTTTCTTGGCGCGCTACTGTGTACCTGCGTTCTAGAGTGTTGAGATGAAATAGTTTCCTCATGGAGCTTAACCTTCTTTTTGCACTTCGAAACTGAAGAGTTTTGTGAGTGGCGTATTTTTAGAAGACTCGATACACGCTCTCGTGGCGTAGAGGTCACGACGAGCGAGGCTGCAAACACGAGTGTCACTTAAGGTCAATGGTCTCCACGACCTTAGGTGTCACAGGGCGTTGCATGCATTCAACAACAAAACGCGACGGTAATTGGTCATTTGAATACTGTATGCTGTTCATTCATTCAATTAAATATGTGATTCCCTATAATGTATTCCATGTATAACATCGCATGCAATCATTTTATCTTTTCATATTTCGATAATTTGTGTCCCATTGCTCTGGAATTTAGGAAAGAATATATTCGTGTTTTAAGTTATTCGAATAACCTCACATCAAGTATACATGAGTAGAAAAAATATTGAATTCCTTTCTCTTTTAAATCACATCGATTTACGTATCGTGAATATTTGTTTTGATGGTTATATACTTAGGTGTGCTTTTGATGCTTAGGCCTAATGATTTATTACAATTCAACATATACAATGAGTTTGTTTCATCAAGTGTTTGAGATAAATTATGAAAGATACGTCGTCGCTAAGGATTTGTTGAATAATCTCGACTTAATAAAATGGTAGATTTGTATTGAGTTGAGTCAACCTCAACCGAAGAAACTTCCTATTTTTGTGATAATGGATTAATATATGTAGTTGTGATATGAAAATATTAATACTTTATTTATAATTTTTATTGAAATCCTGTAAAGTTTTCAAGTTCACAGGAGCCTCATTGCCATTAGACACTTGCCTTGAGCGCAAAATTTAAGAAAGTTTTGGTTATTAAAACAAATTAGATATGAATAAATTATAACCAACTACGTACGAAAATGGTGGAACAGGAGAAAAAATATTATTCTTGATAAAGTAAACAAAATAAACATTAGTTTCATATACAAAAAAAAAACAAAAAACATTTGCCATAAGAATATATTTTGGAAAGGGTGGAAGCTGGAGTGATTGGGTGGAAGAAGGCGCGGGAGGACGACTTTAATGCTTAAGAAAGATTTTAAAGTACACTAAAAAACACTCCAAAGAAACATATTCGATTCAACTTGCATAAATAACTTCCAACCATAACCTATATCGTTTTGAAATGTCGGCCATTAGTGAACTATTCAACATCGCTTATTTTTAAAGTTCAAACAACACTTACCCTTCAAACTAACACTGCTCCTTCAAAGAATATGCTAGAACATATAACGAGGTAATCGATTTCTCTCTTTGAGAGGCAACCTTTGTCTACAGTTTAGCGTGAATAGTATTACGTTTGATATAAAATGTTAGTTTTATAAATATAAAGGCTTTTACTAAGCAAAAACACGAATCCAATATTTATTCACTGCGAGAATAATCTTGAAGATCTGCAAGCAAACGTTTGCTGGACTATCCTTGTCTCACTAGAAATTCTTATATATGCATGTCAGGCACTCACCCATCTAAATTTTTTAAATATTTGCATTCAACAAAAACTCGTGCGTAGCGGTGATACTATTTTTTGTCATTATTCTTTAAAATCAATTAAATTTGTGAATAGTGCGAGTATAAATCTAGGAGACCTAGACGGAAATGATACCATACCGATCCCTATCATAATCGAGAAGTGCCCACAGACCCATTGGTTTGTAGGGATATAGAATAGGTAAAAGTGAGAATGTTAGCAATAAAATACTTGGATCTTTTTTTCAATTTTTTTCAGTTTTGCAAGTAAAATACTGAAATAACACAGAGAAAGTTTTCTAGATATTTCAATTAAACACCTACAAAATATCTCAATTAATTCGTAGGTTATAGTAGAAATGAATATTGACATTTCATCCTAATTCATACCATCAAGTCGGAATGTCGAAAAATTCTTTTTCAGAAACTCAGTAATACAAAAGAAAGTATCACAAAATTTCAAGTTCACGTGTTAAATAGCATCTACGTTTATGAATCAGTCCAGACAAAGTCACTTATGGGTTTACGATTCATGTAGAGAATACTACCGTCATTCTTTGAACATCTCTGAGTATCAAGCTACCTCTACCGAATTTAATGAAGGTAAATTCTGTAATTTATATATTGTGTCCTCGCAAACACATTAACGCTATTTCGCATTTATACATTAGTCAGAATGTTGTGTTAAAATAATTTTAAATTACTGTGCTCTTATTCCAGCGCATTACAGTTCTCTTTGAATCAAAACATAAATCGATTATTCATTGGTCTGGATGAGGGTACAAAGATAATGTCTACAAGACTGTGGCACACTTGAATAGAGGGAAATTACTTTTTTTTGGTAGTATCGTTCAGAAGTTTTAGTTTTAAACGTTTAATCCGTGGAACAGAACTTGTATTTTGTAACACTAGCCTCACTAATCTGGAAGTGTTCCCTTCTGGGGATGAGAGAAGGTGAAAAGGTAACCCCATCTCTTGAGGTCAGTTCTAAGCACCTGAGACCATGATTGGTGGGTAGCCATTTCGCCAAGGTCACTTAAGAGTATCTTCACCGCCTTGAACGCAGACCGTTAAGCTCTTAAATCCCCTCTTTTACTTCCGGTGTGGCGGAAGGAAATGTTTAGGAAGGGAAACCACGAAAATTGCGAGAGGAGGCATTAAGCTGACGTGCTTGAAAAAAGATCGTAGTTGTTTGCAAAGATTGAAAGATGTTTTTTTTTTGGGAAACGCCCTGACGCTATTATTTGAGCATTGAGTCGAGAGGATCGTGTTTTCGAGTAAGATCACATTTAGACTGCTCCTATCTCTTTCAAGGTGACATGATGTTAAAAAAAGAACTTTATATTTTCATTTCTATCCTTTTTATGAAAAAAAACTTCAAATATATTTTGTGCATTTGACTACTATATGTATGGGACAGTAAAACTAAAAAAAAAATCTCAATTTGAGTTGATTCGTTCTGATCAAATAGGTAGTTGACTTTGATTTGGTGTTGATCGTTCAATGTCTATTAGTGGCTTGATTCTAGAATATGATTTTTGTATTTTACACTACTTCCCTTCCCCCCAAATAAATTGTTCCCTTTTTATTCACCTTCAGTTTTGCTTAAACAACAAAACATAAAAACAAAAATACATCGTTGTGAGTTTGAAGGATTCAAAAGAAGAGAAAACACACAAAATATTAAATACTAGTGGAAGACAAGAAATATTTGGTGTGGATAATGGATAACCATTATTTCCACAAAAGGACTTTAAGAATTTTATGACGCCGCGCATACTGTAGTTCCATTTCGATTTTCAAATCATTTATTTTGAATTTGTCACAAGGACATTCTAGCACAGGAAAAGTCAGGAACGCAGCAAATAACAAAAAAGAACTTTGGAAACCAAACAAAAAGGAACTTTGGAAACCAGACTGTCGTGAATTAAATGAGAGCTCTGTCTGGGGCGATCTCTGAGAAACTCGCATGAAAACATTTTTTTGACTCATTTATTGATTTAAATGAAACACATTGAAATATGCCCAGCACTACACTCTATGTGGATAGCGAACTAAAATACCCCGAAAACGTTCTCTATCTGGCCAAACTAGATATGCAAAATATAACTGCTCATAATTATGTGGAAGTGTTGAAGTTTATATGTGCTAGTATTTAATTTCTGGGCGAAAAATATCAAAGTATTGATTTTGAAATGTTACTTACTATGTGATAAGAGTTTTTATTATAAAATGCTCTAGAAGAGAAGAAAGAATATTTGAGTTTTGAATAACTTCCATGGCTTCCCCAGGAGGAAACACGTGGACTGACTCTCATGAGAAGATTTCTATCGGCCAGGACGAGTAGATACAGATACATTTCCATTTCTGTCTCTCTTTCGGTTTTCGTTTTGATCTATAATAAAGGGAATTCTCCTTTTCGTATTCACTGTATCCATTTAATGGGACCCGCTCGAGCTTTCACATCAAGACGTGCGCATTAGAATAGACCTAGATAATTGTACGGTAATACAATTTATTTCTGTACATTTATCTTAATCTGTATTGATTAGAGAATACCATTGTTGTTGGAACAATGAACAACAGAAGATAACAAATGAATGTATTCTGTCCCGAAGCAGAAGTCCCATTTGATACTCCAAGCGCCTCCAATGAGAATTCTGAGCAATTTAATCTCGGAATGGTTTGCCATTCGCAATAAATTTCGCGAATCGAACCATACATTTTCGAGGTATGGCGATTCAAAATCCAATTTCGAGCGCAGATTTCAGACACTTACACATATGCAGTGCGGAAAGAAGGGAAAGGGGTGACAACAAACTTTCATCTTTGCTTTCTCCAATCTAAGGGGAATTATGGAATGTTTCCTGAAACAAATTGGAGCATATATTGTAATTGTGGGATAAAGAATGCTAATTTAAAAATCAGGGGTGTGCTTCATTCGGCTTTCCAATTAGATGCATTTTATTTACAGCTTGCATAGAAGTTAGTTCAATGGTCTATTCAGTTCAGGTAAAAATGAAAACTCGCTTATTCAATTTCTTTTACAATACGCAAATTCAATCGCTTTTGAAAGGTGTTTGGCACCCAAGACAAAAAAATGAACTTCTTTGTAAAAGCGTGGAATTAAAGTGTTTTATTAAAAAGTAACGCTTTTTATGCGATAGGATGGTGTAACTGGAAGAATAATGATCTGCTTTTTTACATTGTTTTATAGCGAAATCTATAACATAATACCAAGTTCTTTTCAAATGTTTCATTATCTTTAGAGCTAAATGACTTATTACGCGAATTCTAGATTTTAGCTGACTTTGAAATGTGTATGGTGTATCAATTAACTATTTGAGTAGTAGTTTTCTCAATATTCGATTCTGATAGCACACTATCTGTCATTATCGTTGTTTTAAATACACCATAATTACAGGCCACCAAACGCCAGTTTTCTAGTCTATAATATGTAAAGAATTTTGACGCTAGGTTTATATACTTTTATTAAAGATATACCTAATTTTACGTCCGTCCTCAGTCTGGGCAACAGCAAAGCGGGGTTTCCGGTCTAGAACACATCAGCAAAAATATCAGCTAGTATAAGTTGATTAATGTTAACAAAATCTTGTGCAGAATGACACGTCGAGTGCCTTTTGAAATATGGAAGGTCGGTTGACATTTTCGTACTCCATAAATGGATACGGACCCGGGCAATTATGAATGTGACCAACGTCAACCTATAAATTTGATGTGATTGCAACTAAAATACCACTTAAGACATACAAATAAAATTTTAACAATTCATTAGCGATGATGTTTTGATTTCATCATGAAGTAATCGTAAGATAATCATAATATAATTTTCGAATTATGGAATTTTTTCAAAGTATCCATCCTTGCGATTAATATGGCAAGATGAAATACTTGATCAGTTGTATGCCATCATAAAATTAATAATTGATGAAATTCATATAACTGGATTTTCAAAGAAATATTTTTCAGGAAAAAGAAACTGTTACCAAAATCATGTGAGTTGACTATGCAAACCTGATGAGCTTGTATATAAAGCTGACGATATTCACCCACACATCCACTCATTCACTCATTCACTCATCCACTCATCTACTCATTCAATCACTCATCCATTCACTCTCTCTCACTCATTCTCTTACTCACTTACGCTCTCATCATTCATCCATCCATCCATCCATCCATCCATCCATCCATCCATCCATCCATCCATCCATCCATCCATCCATCCATCCATCCATCCATCCATCCATCCATCCATCCATCCATCCATCCATCCATCCATCCATCCATCCATCCATCCATCCATCCATCCATCCATCCATCCATCCATCCATCCATCCATCCATCCATCCATCCATCCATCCATCCATNTGTCTCTTATACACATCTA